>CM042014.1:120439733-121039733 GCA_023525715.1 Cichorium intybus | reverse complement strand
TCATTTTAAACATTTCTGGTGTACCTTGGTTCATGAGAAACTCCTTAAATTTTGAATTTTTTAATGATATTTTTATGTTATTTTTAACAATTTGTCGTGTACCCCGGTACATGAAAAATTCTTAATTTTTGAATTTTTGTAAAATTCAAAAATTACCTATAATTACACTTTTTGATCATTTTAAACATTTCTGGTGTACTTGGGTTCATGAGAAACTCCTTAAATTTTGAATTTTTTAATGATATTTTTTATGTTATTTTTAACAATTTGTCATGTACCCCGGTACATGAAAAATTCTTAATTTTTGAATTTTTGTAAAACTCAAAAATTACCTATAATTAAACTTTGTGATCATTTTAAACATTTATGGTGTACCTGGTTTCATGAGAAATTCCTTAAATTTTGAATTTTTTAATGATATTTTTTTATGTTATTTTAAACAATTTGTCGTGTACCCCGGTACATGAAAAATTCTTAATTTTTGAATTTTTGTAAAATTCAAAAAGTACCTATAATTACACTTTTTGATCATTTTAAACATTTCTAGTGTACCTGGGTTCATGAGAAACTCCTTAAATTTTGAATTTTTTAATGATATTTTTTATGTTATTTTTAACAATTTGTCGTGTACCCCGGTACATGAAAAATTCTTAATTTTTGAATTTTTGTAAAACTCAAAAATTACCTATAATTAAACTTTGTGATCATTTTAAACATTTCTGGTGTACCTGGGTTCATGAGAAACTCCTTAAATTTTGAATTTTTTAATGATATTTTTTCTGTTATTTTTAACAATTTGTCGTGTACCCCGGTACATGAAAAATTCTTAATTTTTGAATTTTTGTAAAATTCAAAAATTACATCTAATTACACTTTGTGATCATTTTAAACATTTCTGGTGAACCTGGGTTCATGAGAAACTCCTCAAATTTTGAAATTTTTAATGATATTTTAACAATTTGTCGTGTACCATGATACATGAAAAAATTATAATTTATGAATTTTTGTAAAATTCTTAAATTACCTATAATTACACTTTGTGATCATTTTAAACATTTCTGGTATACCTGGGTTCATAGAAACTCCTTAAATTTTGAATTTTTTAATGATATTTTTCTGTTATTTTTAACAATTTGTTGTGTACCCCGGTACATGAAAAATTCTTAATTTTTCAATTTTTGTAAAATTCAAAAATTTCCTATAATTACACTTTGTGATTATTTTAATCATTTCGATTGTGTACCTGGGTTCTTGATAAACACCTTAAATTTTGAATTTTTTAATAATATTTTTTCTGTTATTTTTTACAATTTGTCGTGTACCCCGATACATGAAAAATTCTTAATTTTTGAATTTTTGTAAAATTCAAAAATTACCTATAATTACACTTTGTGACCATTTTAAACATTTCTGGTGTAATTGGGTTCATGAGAAACTCCTTAAATTTTGAATTTTTTAATGAAATTTTTTCTGTTATTTTTAACAATTTGTCGTGTTCCCCGGTACATGAAAAATTCTTAATTTTTGAATTTTTGTAAAATTCAAAAATTACCTATAATTACACTTTGTGTTCATTTTAAATATTTCTGGTGTACCTGGGTTCATGAGAAACTCCTTAAATTTTGAAATTTTTAATGATATTTTTTCTGTTATTTTTAACAATTTGTCGTGTACCCCGGTACATGAAAAATTCTTAATTTTTCAATTTTTGTAAAATTCAAAAATTACCTATAATTACACTTTGTGATCACTTTAAACATTTCTGGTGTACCTAGGTTCATGAGAAATTTCTTAAATTTTGAATTTTTAATGATATTTTTTCTGTTATTTTTAACAATTTGTCGTGTACCCCGGTACATGAAAAATTATTTATTTTTGAATTTTTGTAAAATTCAAAAATTACCTATAATTACACTTTGTGATCATTTTAAACATTTCTGGTGTACCTGGGTTCATGAGAAACTCCTTAAATTTTGAACTTTTTAATGAACTTTTTTTTGTTATTTTTAAAAATTTGTCGTTTACCCCGGTACATGAAAAATTCTTAATTTTTGAATTTTTGTAAAATTCAAAAATTACCTATAATTACACTTTGTGATCATTTTAAACAGTTCTGGTGTACCTGGGTTCATGAGAAACTCCTTAAATTTTGAATTTTTTAATGATATTTTTTCAGTTATTTTTAACAATTTGTCGTGTACCCCGGTACATGAAAAATTCTTAATTTTTCAATTTTTGTAAAATTCAAAAATTACCTATAATTACACTTTGTGATCATTTTAAATATTTCTGGTGTACCTGGGTTCATGAGAAACTCCTTAAATTTTGAATTTTTTAATGATATTTTTTCTGTTATTTTTAACAATTTGTCGTGTACCCCGGTACATGAAAAATTCTTAATTTTTAAATTTTTGTAAAATTCAAAAATTACCTATAATTAAACTTTGTGATCATTTTAAACATTTCTGGTGTACCTGGGTTCATGAGAAACTCCTTAAATTTTGAATTTTTTAATGCTATTTTTTAATGTTATTTTTAACAATTTGTCGTATACCCCGGTACATGAAAAATTCTTAATTTTTTGAATTTTTGTAAAATTCAAAAATTACCTATAATTACACTTTTTGATCATTTTAAACATTTCTGGTGTACCTTGGTTCATGAGAAACTCCTTAAATTTTGAATTTTTTAATGATATTTTTATGTTATTTTTAACAATTTGTCGTGTACCCCGGTACATGAAAAATTCTTAATTTTTGAATTTTTGTAAAATTCAAAAATTACCTATAATTACACTTTTTGATCATTTTAAACATTTCTGGTGTACCTGGGTTCATGAGAAACTCCTTAAATTTTGAATTTTTAATGATATTTTTTATGTTATTTTTAACAATTTGTCGTGTACCCCGGTACATGAAAAATTCTTAATTTTTGAATTTTTATAAAACTCAAAAATTACCTATAATTAAACTTTGTGATCATTTTAAACATTTCTGGTGTACCTGGGTTCATTAGAAACTCCTTAAATTTTGAATTTTTTAATGATATTTTTTATGTTATTTTTAACAATTTGTCGTGTACCCCGGTATATGAAAAATTCTTAATTTTTGAATTTTTGTAAAATTCAAAAATTACATATAATTACACTTTGTGATCATTTTAAACATTTCTGGTGTACCTGGGTTCATGAGAAACTCCTCAAATTTTGAAAGTTTTAATGATATTTTAACAATTTGTCGTGTACCATGATACATGAAAAAATTATAATTTATGAATTTTTGTAAAATTCTTAAATTACCTATAATTACACTTTGTGATCATTTTAAACATTTCTGGTATACCTGGGTTCATAGAAACTCCTTAAATTTTGAATTTTTTAATGATATTTTTTCTGTTATTTTTAACAATTTGTTGTGTACCCCGGTACATGAAAAATTCTTAATATTTCAATTTTTGTAAAATTCAAAAATTACCTATAATTACACTTTGTGATTATTTTAATCATTTCGATTGTGTACCTGGGTTCTTGATAAACTCCTTAAATTTTGAATTTTTTAATAATATTTTTTCTGTTATTTTTTACAATTTGTCGTGTACCCCGATACATGAAAAATTCTTAATTTTTGAATTTTTGTAAAATTCAAAAATTACCTATAATTACACTTTGTGATCATTTTACACATTTATGGTGTAACTGGGTTCATGAGAAACTCCTTAAATTTTGAATTTTTTTATGAAATTTTTTCTGTTATTTTTAACAATTTGCCGTGTTCCCCGGTACATGAAAAATTCTTAATTTTTGAATTTTTGTAAAATTCAAAAATTACCTATAATTACACTTTGTGTTCATTTTAAACATTTTTGGTGTACCTGGGTTCATGAGAAACTCCTTAAATTTTGAAAATTTTAATGATATTTTTTCTGTTATTTTTAACAATTTGTCGTGTACCCCGGTACATGAAAAATTCTTAATTTTTCAATTTTTGTAAAATTCAAAAATTACCTATAATTACACTTTGTGATCACTTTAAACATTTCTGGTGTACCTAGGTTCATGAGAAATTCCTTAAATTTTGAATTTTTTAATGATATTTTTTCTGTTATTTTTAACAATTTGTCGTGTACCCCGGTACATGAAAAATTCTTTATTTTTGAATTTTTGTAAAATTCAAAAATTACCTATAATTACACTTTGTGATCATTTTAAACATTTCTGGTGTACCTGGGTTCATGAGAAACTCCTTAAATTTTGAACTTTTTAATGAACTTTTTTTTGTTATTTTTAAAAATTTGTCGTTTACCCCGGTACATGAAAAATTCTTAATTTTTGAATTTTTGTAAAATTCAAAAATTACCTATAATTACACTTTGTGATCATTTTAAACAGTTCTGGTGTACCTGGGTTCATGAGAAACTCCTTAAATTTTGAATTTTTTAATGATATTTTTTCTGTTATTTTTAACAATTTGTCGTGTACCCCGGTACATGAAAAATTCTTAATTTTTCAATTTTTGTAAAATTCAAAAATTACCTATAATTAAACTTTGTGATCATTTTAAATATTTCTGGTGTACCTGGGTTCATGAGAAACTCCTTAAATTTTGAATTTTTTAATGATATTTTTTCTGTTATTTTTAACAATTTGTCGTGTACCCCGGTACATGAAAAATTTTTAATTTTTGAATTTTGTAAAACTCAAAAATTACCTATAATTAAACTTTGTGATCATTTTAAACATTTATGGTGTACCTGGGTTCATGAGAAACTCCTTAAATTTTGAATTTTTTAATGATATTTTTTCTGTTATTTTTAACAATTTGTCGTGTACCCCGGTACATGAAAAATTCTTAATTTTTGAATTTTTGTAAAATTCAAAAATTACATATAATTACACTTTGTGATCATTTTAAACATTTCTGGTGTACCTGGGTTCATGAGAAACTCCTCAAATTTTGAAATTTTTAATGATATTTTAACAATTTGTCGTGTACCATGATACATGAAAAAATTATAATTTATGAATTTTTGTAAAATTCTTAAATTACCTATAATTACACTTTGTGATCATTTTAAACATTTCTGGTATACCTGGGTTCATAGAAACTCCTTAAATTTTGAATTTTTTAATGATATTTTTTCTGTTATTTTTAACAATTTGTTGTGTACCCCGGTACATGAAAATTCTTAATATTTCAATTTTTGTAAAATTCAAAAATTACCTATAATTACACTTTGTGATTATTTTAATCATTTCGATTGTGTACCTGGGTTCTTGATAAACTCCTTAAATTTTGAATTTTTTAATAATATTTTTTCTGTTATTTTTTACAATTTGTCGTGTACCCCGATACATGAAAAATTCTTAATTTTTGAATTTTTGTAAAATTCAAAAATTACCTATAATTACACGTTGTGATCATTTTACACATTTCTGGTGTAACTGGGTTCATGAGAAACTCCTTAAATTTTGAATTTTTTTATGAAATTTTTTCTGTTATTTTTAACAATTTGCCGTGTTCCCCGGTACATGAAAAATTCTTAATTTTTGAATTTTTGTAAAATTCAAAAATTACCTATAATTACACTTTGTGTTCATTTTAAACATTTCTGGTGTACCTGGGTTCATGAGAAACTCCTTAAATTTTGAAAATTTTAATGATATTTTTTCTGTTATTTTTAACAATTTGTCGTGTACCCCGGTACATGAAAAATTCTTAATTTTTCAATTTTTGTAAAATTCAAAAATTACCTATAATTACACTTTGTGATCACTTTAAACATTTCTGGTGTACCTAGGTTCATGAGAAATTCCTTAAATTTTGAATTTTTTAATGATATTTTTTCTGTTATTTTTAACAATTTGTCGTGTACCCCGGTACATGAAAAATTCTTTATTTTTGAATTTTTGTAAAATTCAAAAATTACCTATAATTACACTTTGTGATCATTTTAAACATTTCTGGTGTACCTGGGTTCATGAGAAACTCCTTAAATTTTGAACTTTTTAATGAACATTTTTTTGTTATTTTTAAAAATTTGTCGTTTACCCCGGTACATGAAAAATTCTTAATTTTTGAATTTTTGTAAAATTCAAAAATTACCTATAATTACACTTTGTGATCATTTTAAACAGTTCTGGTGTACCTGGGTTCATGAGAAACTCCTTAAATTTTGAATTTTTTAATGATATTTTTTCTGTTATTTTTAACAATTTGTCGTGTACCCCGGTACATGAAAAATTCTTAATTTTTCAATTTTTGTAAAATTCAAAAATTACCTATAATTAAACTTTGTGATCATTTTAAATATTTCTGGTGTACCTGGGTTCATGAGAAACTCCTTAAATTTTGAATTTTTTAATGATATTTTTTCTGTTATTTTTAACAATTTGTCGTGTACCCCGGTACATGAAAAATTTTTAATTTTTGAATTTTGTAAAACTCAAAAATTACCTATAATTAAACTTTGTGATCATTTTAAACATTTATGGTGTACCTGGGTTCATGAGAAACTCCTTAAATTTTGAATTTTTTAATGATATTTTTTCTGTTATTTTTAACAATTTGTCGTGTACCCCGGTACATGAAAAATTCTTAATTTTTGAATTTTTGTAAAATTCAAAAATTACATATAATTACACTTTGTGATCATTTTAAACATTTTTGGTGTACCTGGGTTCATGAGAAACTCCTCAAATTTTGAAATTTTTAATGATATTTTAACAATTTGTCGTGTACCATGATACATGAAAAAATTATAATTTATGAATTTTTGTAAAATTCTTAAATTACCTATAATTACACTTTGTGATCATTTTAAACATTTCTGGTATACCTGGGTTCATAGAAACTCCTTAAAATTTGAATTTTTTAATGATATTTTTTCTGTTATTTTTAACAATTTGTTGTGTACCCCGGTACATGAAAAATTCTTAATATTTCAGTTTTTGTAAAATTCAAAAATTACCTATAATTACACTTTGTGATTATTTTAATCATTTCGATTGTGTACCTGGGTTCTTGATAAACTCCTTAAATTTTGAATTTTTTAATAATATTTTTTCTGTTATTTTTTACAATTTGTCGTGTACCCCGATACATGAAAAATTCTTAATTTTTTGAATTTTTGTAAAATGCAAAAATTACCTATAATTACACTTTGTGATCATTTTAAACATTTCTGGTGTAACTGGGTTCATGAGAAACTCCTTAAATTTTGAATTTTTTTATGAAATTTTTTCTGTTATTTTTAACAATTTGTCGTGTTCCCCGGTACATGAAAAATTCTTAATTTTTGAATTTTTGTAAAATTCAAAAATTACCTATAATTACACTTTGTGTTCATTTTAAACATTTCTGGTGTACCTGGGTTCATGAGAAACTCCTTAAATTTTGAAAATTTTAATGATATTTTTTCTGTTATTTTTAACAATTTGTCGTGTACCCCGGTACATGAAAAATTCTTAATTTTTCAATTTTTGTAAAATTCAAAAATTACCTATAATTACACTTTGTGATCACTTTAAACATTTCTGGTGTACCTAGGTTCATGAGAAATTCCTTAAATTTTGAATTTTTTAATGATATTTTTCTGTTATTTTTAATAATTTGTCGTGTACCCCGGTACATGAAAAATTCTTTATTTTTGAATTTTTGTAAAATTCAAAAATTACCTATAATTACACTTTATGATCATTTTAAACATTTCTGGTGTACCTGGGTTCATGAGAAACTCCTTAAATTTTGAACTTTTTAATGAACTTTTTTTTGTTATTTTTAAAAATTTGTCGTTTACCCCGGTACATGAAAAATTCTTAATTTTTGAATTTTTGTAAAATTCAAAAATTACCTATAATTACACTTTGTGATCATTTTAAACAGTTCTGGTGTACCTGGGTTCATGAGAAACTCCTTAAATTTTGAATTTTTTAATGATATTTTTTCTGTTATTTTTAACAATTTGTCGTGTACCCCGGTACAGGAAAAATTCTTAATTTTTCAATTTTTGTAAAATTCAAAAATTACCTATAATTAAACATTGTGATCATTTTAAATATTTCTGGTGTACCTGGGTTCATGAGAAACTCCTTAAATTTTGAATTTTTTAATGATATTTTTTCTGTTATTTTTAACAATTTGTCGTGTACCCCGGTACATAAAAAATTCTTAATTTTTGAATTTTTGTAAAATTCAAAAATTACCTATAATTAAACTTTGTGATCATTTTAAACATTTATGGTGTACCTGGGTTCATGAGAAACTCCTTAAATTTTGAATTTTTAATGCTATTTTTTAATGTTATTTTTAACAATTTGTCGTGTACCCCGGTACATGAAAAATTCTTAATTTTTGAATTTTTGTAAAATTCAAAAATTACCTATAATTACACTTTTTGATCATTTTAAACATTTCTGGTGTACCTGGGTTCATGAGAAACTCCTTAAAATTTGAATTTTTTAATGATATTTTTTATGTTATTTTTAACAATTTGTCGTGTACCCCGGTACATGAAAAATTCTTAATTTTTGAATTTTTGTAAAATTCAAAAATTACCTATAATTACACTTTGTGATTATTTTAATCATTTTGATTGTGTACCTGGGTTCTTGATAAACTCCTTAAATTTTGAATTTTTTAATAATATTTTTTCTGTTATTTTTTACAATTTGTCGTGTACCCCGATACATGAAAAATTCTTAATTTTTGAATTTTTGTAAAATTCAAAAATTACCTATAATTACACTTTGTGATCATTTTAAACATTTCTGGTGTAACTGGGTTCATGAGAAACTCCTTAAATTTTGAATTTTTTTATGAAATTTTTTCTGTTATTTTTAACAATTTGTCGTGTTCCCCGGTACATGAAAAATTCTTAATTTTTGAATTTTTGTAAAATTCAAAAATTACCTATAATTACACTTTGTGTTCATTTTAAACATTTCTGGTGTACCTGGGTTCATGAGAAACTCCTTAAATTTTGAAAATTTTAATGATATTTTTTCTGTTATTTTTAACAATTTGTCGTGTACCCCGGTACATGAAAAATTCTTAATTTTTCAATTTTTGTAAAATTCAAAAATTACCTATAATTACACTTTGTGATCACCTTAAACATTTCTGGTGTACCTAGGTTCATGAAAAATTCCTTAAATTTTGAATTTTTTAATGATATTTTTCTGTTATTTTTAATAATTTGTCGTGTACCCCGGTACATGAAAAATTCTTTATTTTTGAATTTTTGTAAAATTCAAAAATTACCTATAATTACACTTTATGATCATTTTAAACATTTCTGGTGTACCTGGATTCATGAGAAACTCCTTAAATTTTGAACTTTTTAATGAACTTTTTTTTGTTATTTTTAAAAATTTGTCGTTTACCCCGGTACATGAAAAATTCTTAATTTTTGAATTTTTGTAAAATTCAAAAATTACCTATAATTACACTTTGTGATCATTTTAAACAGTTCTGGTGTACCTGGATTCATGAGAAACTCCTTAAATTTTGAATTTTTTAATGATATTTTTTCTGTTATTTTTAACAATTTGTCGTGTACCCCGGTACATGAAAAATTCTTAATTTTTCAATTTTTGTAAAATTCAAAAATTACCTATAATTAAACTTTGTGATCATTTTAAATATTTCTGGTGTACCTGGGTTCATGAGAAACTCCTTAAATTTTGAATTTTTTAATGATATTTTTTCTGTTATTTTTAACAATTTGTCGTGTACCCCGGTACATGAAAAATTCTTAATTTTTGAATTTTTGTAAAATTCAAAAATTACCTATAATTAAACTTTGTGATCATTTTAAACATTTATGGTGTACCTGGGTTCATGAGAAACTCCTTAAATTTTGAATTTTTAATGCTATTTTTTAATGTTATTTTTAACAATTTGTCGTGTACCCCGGTACATGAAAAATTCTTAATTTTTGAATTTTTGTAAAATTCAAAAATTACCTATAATTACACTTTTTGATCATTTTAAACATTTCTGGTGTACCTGAGTTCATGAGAAACTCCTTAAATTTTGAATTTTTAATGATATTTTTTATGTTATTTTTAACAATTTGTCGTGTACCCCGGTACATGAAAAATTCTTAATTTTTGAATTTTTGTAAAATTCAAAAATTACCTATAATTAAACTTTGTGATCATTTTAAACATTTCTGATGTACTGGGTTCATGAGAAACTCCTTAAATTTTGAATTTTTTAATGATATTTTTTCTGTTATTTTTAACAATTTGTCGTGTACCCCGGTACATGAAAAATTCTTAATTTTTGAATTTTTGTAAAATTCAAAAATTACATATAATTACACTTTGTGATCATTTTAAACATTTCTGGTGTACCTGGGTTCATGAGAAACTCCTCAAATTTTGAAATTTTTAATGATATTTTAACAATTTGTCGTGTACCATGATACATGAAAAAATTATAATTTATGAATTTTTGTAAAATTCTTAAATTACCTATAATTACACATTGTGATCATTTTAAACATTTCTGGTATACCTGGGTTCATGAGAAACTCCTTAAATTTTGAATTTTTTAATGATATTTTTTTGTTATTTTTAACAATTTGTTGTGTACCCCCGTACATGAAAAATTCTTAATTTTTCAATTTTTGTAAAATTCAAAAATTACCTATAATTACACTTTGTGATTATTTTAATCATTTCTAGTGTACCTGGTTTCTTGAGAAACTCCTTAAATTTTGAATTTTTTAAAAAAAAATTTTCAATTATTTTTTACAATTTGTCGTGTACCCCGGTACATGAAAAATTCTTATTTTTTGAATTTTTGTAAAATTCAAAAATTACCTATAATTACACTTGTGATCATTTTAAACATTTCTACTGTAATTGGGTTCATGAGAAACTCCTTAAATTTTGAATTTTTTAATGATATTTTTTCTTTTATTTTTAACAATTTGTCGTGTACCCCGGTACATGAAAAATTCTTAATTTTTGAATTTTTGAAAAATTCAAAAATTACCTATAATTACACTTTGTGATCATTTTAAACATTTCTGGTGTACCTAGGTTCATGAGAAACTCCTTAAATTTTGAATTTTTTAATGAAATTTTTTCTCTTATTTTTAACAATTTGTCGTGTACCCCGGTACATGAAAAATTCTTAATTTTTGAATTTTTGAAAAATTAAAAAATTACCTATAATTACACTTTGTGATCATTTTAAACATTTCTGGTGTACCTAGGTTCATGAGAAACTCCTTAAATTTTGAATTTTTTAATGAAATTTTTTCTGTTATTTTTAACAATTTGTCGTGTACCCCGGTACATGAAAAATTCTTAATTTTTGAATTTTTGTAAAATTCAAAAATTACTTATAATTACACTTTGTGTTCATTTTAAACATTTCTGGTGTACCTGGGTTCATGAGAAACTCCTTAAATTTTGAAATTTTTAATGATATTTTAACAATTTTTCGTGTACCCAGATACATGAAAAAATCTTAATTTTTGAATTTTTGTAAAATTCTTAAATTACCTATAATTACACTTTGTGATCATTTTAAACATTTCTGGTATACCTGGGTTCATAGAAACTCCTTAAATTTTGATTTTTTTAATGATATTTTTTCTGTTATTTTTAACAATTTGTTGTGTACCCCGGTATATGAAAAATTCTTAATTTTTCAATTTTTGTAAAATTCAAAAATTACCTATAATTACACTTTGTGATTATTTTAATCATTTCGATTGTGTACCTGGGTTCTTGATAAACTCCTTAAATTTTAAATTTTTTAATAATATTTTTTCTGTTATTTTTTACAATTTGTCGTGTACCCCGATACATGAAAAATTCTTAATTTTTGAATGTTTGTAAAATTCAAAAATTACCTATAATTACACTTTGTGATCATTTTAAACATTTCTGGTGTAATTGGGTTCATGAGAAATTCCTTAAATTTTGAATTTTTTAATGAAATTTTTTCTGTTATTTTTAACAATTTGTCGTGTTCCCCGGTACATGAAAAATTCTTAATTTTTGAATTTTTGTAAAATTCAAAAATTACCTATAATTACACTTTGTGTTCATTTTAAACATTTCTGGTGTACCTGGGTTCATGAGAAACTCCTTAAATTTTGAAAATTTTAATGATATTTTAACAATTTTTCGTGTACCCGGATACATGAAAAAATCTTAATTTAAGAATTTTTGTAAAATTCTTAAATTACCTATAATTACACTTTGTGATCATTTTAAACATTTCTGGTGTACCTGGGTTCATGAGAAACTCCTTAAATTTTGAATTTTTAATGATATTTTTGCTGTTATTTTTAACAATTTGTCGTGTACCCCGGTACATGAAAAATTCTTAATTTTTCAATTTTTGTAAAATTCAAAAATTACCTATAATTACACTTTGTAATCACTTTAAACATTTCTTGTGTACCTAGGTTCATGAGAAATTCCTTAAATTTTGAATTTTTTAATGATATTTTTTCTGTTATTTTTAACAATTTGTCGTGTACCCCGGTACATGAAAAATTCTTTATTTTTGAATTTTTGTAAAATTCAAAAATTACCTATAATTACACTTTGTGATCATTTTAAACAGTTCTGGTGTACCTGGGTTCATGAGAAACTCCTTAAATTTTGAAATTTTTAATGATATTTTTTCTGTTATTTTTAACAATTTGTCGTGTACCCCGGTACATGAAAAATTCTTTATTTTACAATTTTTGTAGAATTCAAAAATTACCTATAATTACACTTTGTGATCATTTTAAATATTTCTGGTGTACCTGGGTTTATGAGAAACTCCTTAAATTTTGAATTTTTTAATGATATTTTTTCTGTTATTTTTAACAATTTGTCGTGTACCACGGTACATGAAAAATTCTTAATTTTTGAATTTTTGTAAAATTCAAAAATTACCTATAATTAAACTTTGTGATCATTTTAAACATTTCTGGAGTACCTGGGTTCATGAGAAACTCCTTAAATTTTGAATTTTTTAATGATATTTTTTCTGTTATTTTTAACAATTTGTCGTGTACCCCGGTACATGAAAAATTCTTAATTTTTGAATTTTTGTAAAATTCAAAAATTACCTATAATTAAACTTTGTGATCATTTTAAATATTTCTGGTGTACCTGGGTTCATGAGAAACTCCTTAAATTTTGAATTTTTTAATGATATTTTTTCTGTTATTTTTAACAATTTGTCGTGTACCCCGGTACATGAAAAATTCTTAATTTTTGAATTTTTGTAAAATTCAAAAATTACCTATAATTAAACTTTGTGATCATTTTAAATATTTCTGGTGTACTTGGGTTCATGAGAAACTCCTTAAATTTTGAATTTTTTAATGATATTTTTTCTGTTATTTTTAACAATTTGTCGTGTACCCCGGTACATGAAAAATTCTTAATTTTTGAATTTTTGTAAAATTCAAAAATTATCTATAATTACACTTTTTGATCATTTTAAACATTTCTGGTGTACCTGGGTTCATGAGAAACTCCTTAAATTTTGAATTTTTTAATGATATTGTTTATGTTATTTTTAACAATTTGTCGTGTACCCCGGTACATGAAAAAATTCTTAATTTTTGAATTTTTGTAAAATTCAAAAATTACCTATAATTAAACTTTGTGATCATTTTAAACATTTCTGGTGTACCTGGGTTCATGAGAAACTCCTTAAATTTTGAATTTTTTAATGATATTTTTTCTGTTATTTTTAACAATTTGTCGTGTACCCCGGTACATGAAAAATTCTTAATTTTTGAATTTTTGTAAAATTCAAAATTTACATATAATTACACTTTGTGATCATTTTAAACATTTCTGGTGTACCTGGGTTCATGAGAAACTCCTCAAATTTTGAAATTTTTAATGATATTTTAACAATTTGTCGTGTACCATGATACATGAAAAAATTATAATTTATGAATTTTTGTAAAATTCTTAAATTACCTATAATTACACTTTGTGATCATTTTAAACATTTCTGGTATACCTGGGTTCATGAGAAACTCCTTAAATTTTGAATTTTTTAATGATATTTTTTTTGTTATTTTTAACAATTTGTTGTGTACCCCCGTACATGAAAAATTCTTAATTTTTCAATTTTTGTAAAATTCAAAAATTACCTATAATTACACTTTGTGATTATTTTAATCATTTCTAGTGTACCTGGTTTCTTGAGAAACTCCTTAAATTTTGAATTTTTTAAAAATATTTTTTCAATTATTTTTTACAATTTGTCGTGTACCCCGGTACATGAAAAATTCTTATTTTTTGAATTTTTGTAAAATTCAAAAATTACCTATAATTACACTTGTGATCATTTTAAACATTTCTAGTGTAATTGGGTTCATGAGAAACTCCTTAAATTTTGAATTTTTTAATGATATTTTTTCTTTTATTTTTAACAATTTGTCGTGTACCCCGGTACATGAAAAATTCTTAATTTTTGAATTTTTGAAAAATTCAAAAATTACCTATAATTACACTTTGTGATCATTTTAAACATTTCTGGTATACCTAGGTTCATGAGAAACTCCTTAAATTTTGAATTTTTTAATGAAATTTTTTCTGTTATTTTTAACAATTTGTCGTGTACCCCGGTACATGAAAAATTCTTAATTTTTGAATTTTTGAAAAATTCAAAAATTACCTATAATTACACTTTGTGATCATTTTAAACATTTCTGGTGTACCTAGGTTCATGAGAAACTCCTTAAATTTTGAATTTTTTAATGAAATTTTTTCTGTTATTTTTAACAATTTGTCTTGTACCCCGGTACATGAAAAATTCTTAAATTTTGAATTTTTGTAAAATTCAAAAATTACCTATAATTAAACTTTGTGATCATTTTAAACATTTCTGGTGTACCTGGGTTCATGAGAAACTCCTTAAATTTTGAATTTTTTAATGATATTTTTTCTGTTATTTTTAACAATTTGTCGTGTACCCCGGTACATGAAAAATTCTTAATTTTTGAATTTTTGTAAAATTCAAAAATTACCTATAATTAAACTTTGTGATCATTTTAAATATTTCTGGTGTACCTGGGTTCATGAGAAACTCCTTAAATTTTGAATTTTTTAATGATATTTTTTCTGTTATTTTTAACAATTTGTCGTGTACCCCGGTACATGAAAAATTCTTAATTTTTGAATTTTTGTAAAATTCAAAAATTACCTATAATTAAACTTTGTGATCATTTTAAATATTTCTGGTGTACTTGGGTTCATGAGAAACTCCTTAAATTTTGAATTTTTTAATGATATTTTTTCTGTTATTTTTAACAATTTGTCGTGTACCCCGGTACATGAAAAATTCTTAATTTTTGAATTTTTGTAAAATTCAAAAATTATCTATAATTACACTTTTTGATCATTTTAAACATTTCTGGTGTACCTGGGTTCATGAGAAACTCCTTAAATTTTGAATTTTTTAATGATATTTTTTATGTTATTTTTAACAATTTGTCGTGTACCCCGGTACATGAAAAAATTCTTAATTTTTGAATTTTTGTAAAATTCAAAAATTACCTATAATTAAACTTTGTGATCATTTTAAACATTTCTAGTGTACCTGGGTTCATGAGAAACTCCTTAAATTTTGAATTTTTTAATGATATTTTTTCTGTTATTTTTAACAATTTGTCGTGTACCCCGGTACATGAAAAATTCTTAATTTTTGAATTTTTGTAAAATTCAAAATTTACATATAATTACACTTTGTGATCATTTTAAACATTTCTGGTGTACCTGGGTTCATGAGAAACTCCTCAAATTTTGAAATTTTTAATGATATTTTAACAATTTGTCGTGTACCATGATACATGAAAAAATTATAATTTATGAATTTTTGTAAAATTCTTAAATTACCTATAATTACACTTTGTGATCATTTTAAACATTTCTGGTATACCTGGGTTCATGAGAAACTCCTTAAATTTTGAATTTTTTAATGATATTTTTTTTGTTATTTTTAACAATTTGTTGTGTACCCCCGTACATGAAAAATTCTTAATTTTTCAATTTTTGTAAAATTCAAAAATTACCTATAATTACACTTTGTGATTATTTTAATCATTTCTAGTGTACCTGGTTTCTTGAGAAACTCCTTAAATTTTGAATTTTTTAAAAATATTTTTTCAATTATTTTTTACAATTTGTCGTGTACCCCGGTACATGAAAAATTCTTATTTTTTGAATTTTTGTAAAATTCAAAAATTACCTATAATTACACTTGTGATCATTTTAAACATTTCTAGTGTAATTGGGTTCATGAGAAACTCCTTAAATTTTGAATTTTTTAATGATATTTTTTCTTTTATTTTTAACAATTTGTCGTGTACCCCGGTACATGAAAAATTCTTAATTTTTGAATTTTTGAAAAATTCAAAAATTACCTATAATTACACTTTGTGATCATTTTAAACATTTCTGGTGTACCTAGGTTCATGAGAAACTCCTTAAATTTTGAATTTTTTAATGAAATTTTTTCTGTTATTTTTAACAATTTGTCGTGTACCCCGGTACATGAAAAATTCTTAATTTTTGAATTTTTGAAAAATTCAAAAATTACCTATAATTACACTTTGTGATCATTTTAAACATTTCTGGTGTACCTAGGTTCATGAGAAACTCCTTAAATTTTGAATTTTTTAATGAAATTTTTTCTGTTATTTTTAACAATTTGTCTTGTACCCCGGTACATGAAAAATTCTTAATTTTTGAATTTTTGTAAAATTCAAAAATTACCTATAATTAAACTTTGTGATCATTTTAAACATTTCTGGTGTACCTGGGTTCATGAGAAACTCCTTAAATTTTGAATTTTTTAATGATATTTTTTCTGTTATTTTTAACAATTTGTCGTGTACCCCGGTACATGAAAAATTCTTAATTTTTGAATTTTTGTAAAATTCAAAAATTACCTATAATTAAACTTTGTGATCATTTTAAATATTTCTGGTGTACCTGGGTTCATGAGAAACTCCTTAAATTTTGAATTTTTTAATGATATTTTTTCTGTTATTTTTAACAATTTGTCGTGTACCCCGGTACATGAAAAATTCTTAATTTTTGAATTTTTGTAAAATTCAAAAATTACCTATAATTAAACTTTGTGATCATTTTAAATATTTCTGGTGTACTTGGGTTCATGAGAAACTCCTTAAATTTTGAATTTTTTAATGATATTTTTTCTGTTATTTTTAACAATTTGTCGTGTACCCCGGTACATGAAAAATTCTTAATTTTTGAATTTTTGTAAAATTCAAAAATTATCTATAATTACACTTTTTGATCATTTTAAACATTTCTGGTGTACCTGGGTTCATGAGAAACTCCTTAAATTTTGAATTTTTTAATGATATTGTTTATGTTATTTTTAACAATTTGTCGTGTACCCCGGTACATGAAAAAATTCTTAATTTTTGAATTTTTGTAAAATTCAAAAATTACCTATAATTAAACTTTGTGATCATTTTAAACATTTCTGGTGTACCTGGGTTCATGAGAAACTCCTTAAATTTTGAATTTTTTAATGATATTTTTTCTGTTATTTTTAACAATTTGTCGTGTACCCCGGTACATGAAAAATTCTTAATTTTTGAATTTTTGTAAAATTCAAAATTTACATATAATTACACTTTGTGATCATTTTAAACATTTCTGGTGTACCTGGGTTCATGAGAAACTCCTCAAATTTTGAAATTTTTAATGATATTTTAACAATTTGTCGTGTACCATGATACATGAAAAAATTATAATTTATGAATTTTTGTAAAATTCTTAAATTACCTATAATTACACTTTGTGATCATTTTAAACATTTCTGGTATACCTGGGTTCATGAGAAACTCCTTAAATTTTGAATTTTTTAATGATATTTTTTTTGTTATTTTTAACAATTTGTTGTGTACCCCCGTACATGAAAAATTCTTAATTTTTCAATTTTTGTAAAATTCAAAAATTACCTATAATTACACTTTGTGATTATTTTAATCATTTCTAGTGTACCTGGTTTCTTGAGAAACTCCTTAAATTTTGAATTTTTTAAAAATATTTTTTCAATTATTTTTTACAATTTGTCGTGTACCCCGGTACATGAAAAATTCTTATTTTTTGAATTTTTGTAAAATTCAAAAATTACCTATAATTACACTTGTGATCATTTTAAACATTTCTAGTGTAATTGGGTTCATGAGAAACTCCTTAAATTTTGAATTTTTTAATGATATTTTTTCTTTTATTTTTAACAATTTGTCGTGTACCCCGGTACATGAAAAATTCTTAATTTTTGAATTTTTGAAAAATTCAAAAATTACCTATAATTACACTTTGTGATCATTTTAAACATTTCTGGTGTACCTAGGTTCATGAGAAACTCCTTAAATTTTGAATTTTTTAATGAAATTTTTTCTGTTATTTTTAACAATTTGTCGTGTACCCCGGTACATGAAAAATTCTTAATTTTTGAATTTTTGAAAAATTCAAAAATTACCTATAATTACACTTTGTGATCATTTTAAACATTTCTGGTGTACCTAGGTTCATGAGAAACTCCTTAAATTTTGAATTTTTTAATGAAATTTTTTCTGTTATTTTTAACAATTTGTCTTCTACCCCGGTACATGAAAAATTCTTAATTTTTGAATTTTTGTAAAATTCAAAAATTACCTATAATTAAACTTTGTGATCATTTTAAACATTTCTGGTGTACCTGGGTTCATGAGAAACTCCTTAAATTTTGAATTTTTTAATGATATTTTTTCTGTTATTTTTAACAATTTGTCGTGTACCCCGGTACATGAAAAATTCTTAATTTTTGAATTTTTGTAAAATTCAAAAATTACCTATAATTAAACTTTGTGATCATTTTAAATATTTCTGGTGTACCTGGGTTCATGAGAAACTCCTTAAATTTTGAATTTTTTAATGATATTTTTCTGTTATTTTTAACAATTTGTCGTGTACCCCGGTACATGAAAAATTCTTAATTTTTGAATTTTTGTAAAATTCAAAAATTACCTATAATTAAACTTTGTGATCATTTTAAATATTTCTGGTGTACTTGGGTTCATGAGAAACTCCTTAAATTTTGAATTTTTAATGATATTTTTTCTGTTATTTTTAACAATTTGTCGTGTACCCCGGTACATGAAAAATTCTTAATTTTTGAATTTTTGTAAAATTCAAAAATTATCTATAATTACACTTTTTGATCATTTTAAACATTTCTGGTGTACCTGGGTTCATGAGAAACTCCTTAAATTTTGAATTTTTTAATGATATTTTTTATGTTATTTTTAACAATTTGTCGTGTACCCCGGTACATGAAAAAATTCTTAATTTTTGAATTTTTGTAAAATTCAAAAATTACCTATAATTAAACTTTGTGATCATTTTAAACATTTCTGGTGTACCTGGGTTCATGAGAAACTCCTTAAATTTTGAATTTTTTAATGATATTTTTTCTGTTATTTTTAACAATTTGTCGTGTACCCCGGTACATGAAAAATTCTTAATTTTTGAATTTTTGTAAAATTCAAAAATTACATATAATTACACTTTGTGATCATTTTAAACATTTCTGGTGTACCTGGGTTCATGAGAAACTCCTCAAATTTTGAAATTTTTAATGATATTTTAACAATTTGTCGTGTACCATGATACATGAAAAAATTATAATTTATGAATTTTTGTAAAATTCTTAAATTACCTATAATTACACTTTGTGATAATTTTAAACATTTCTGGTATACCTGGGTTCATGAGAAACTCCTTAAATTTTGAATTTTTTAATGATATTTTTTTTGTTATTTTTAACAATTTGTTGTGTACCCCCGTACATGAAAAATTCTTAATTTTTCAATTTTTGTAAAATTCAAAAATTACCTATAATTACACTTTGTGATTATTTTAATCATTTCTAGTGTACCTGGTTTCTTGAGAAACTCCTTAAATTTTGAATTTTTTAAAAATATTTTTTCAATTATTTTTTACAATTTGTCGTGTACCCCGGTACATGAAAAATTCTTATTTTTTGAATTTTTGTAAAATTCAAAAATTACCTATAATTACACTTGTGATCATTTTAAACATTTCTAGTGTAATTGGGTTCATGAGAAACTCCTTAAATTTTGAATTTTTTAATGATATTTTTTCTTTTATTTTTAACAATTTGTCGTGTACCCCGGTACATGAAAAATTCTTAATTTTTGAATTTTTGAAAAATTCAAAAATTACCTATAATTACACTTTGTGATCATTTTAAACATTTCTGGTGTACCTAGGTTCATGAGAAACTCCTTAAATTTTGAATTTTTTAATGAAATTTTTTCTGTTATTTTTAACAATTTGTCGTGTACCCCGGTACATGAAAAATTCTTAATTTTTGAATTTTTGAAAAATTCAAAAATTACCTATAATTACACTTTGTGATCATTTTAAACATTTCTGGTGTACCTAGGTTCATGAGAAACTCCTTAAATTTTGAATTTTTTAATGATATTTTTTCTGTTATTTTTAACAATTTGTCATGTACCCCGGTACATGAAAAATTCTTAATTTTTGAATTTTTGTAAAATTCAAAAATTACCTATAATTACACTTTGTGTTCATTTTAAACATTTCTGGTGTACCTGGGTTCATGAGAAACTCCTTAAATTTTGAAATTTTTAATGATATTTTAACAATTTTTCGTGTACCCGGATACATGAAAAAATCTTAATTTTTGAATTTTACAAATTACCTATAATTACACTTTGTGATCATTTTAAACATTTCTGGTGTACCTAGGTTCATGAGAAACTCCTTAAATTTTGAATTTTTAATGATATTTTTGCTGTTATTTTTAACAATTTGTCGTGTACCCCGGTACATGAAAAATTCTTAATTTTTCAATTTTTGTAAAATTCAAAAATTACCTATAATTACACTTTGTAATCACTTTAAACATTTTTTGTGTACCTAGGTTCATGAGAAATTCCTTAAATTTTGAATTTTTTAATGATATTTTTTCTGTTATTTTTAACAATTTGTCGTGTACCCCGGTACATGAAAAATTCTTTATTTTTGAATTTTTGTAAAATTCAAAAATTACCTATAATTACACTTTGTGATCATTTTAAACAGTTCTGGTGTACCTGGGTTCATGAGAAACTCCTTAAATTTTGAATTTTTTAATGATATTTTTTCTGTTATTTTTAACAATTTGTCGTGTACCCCGGTACATGAAAAATATTTAATTTTACAATTTTTGTAAAATTAAAAAATTACCTATAATTACACTTTGTGATCATTTTAAATATTTCTGGTGTACCTGGGTTTATGAGAAACTCCTTAAATTTTGAATTTTTAATGATATTTTTTCTGTTATTTTTAACAATTTGTCGTGTACCCCGGTACATGAAAAATTCTTAATTTTTGAATTTTTTTAAAATTCAAAAATTACCTATAATTAAACTTTGTGATCATTTTAAACATTTCTGGTGTACCTGGGTTCATGAGAAACTCCTTAAATTTTGAATTTTTTAATGATATTTTCTCTGTTATTTTTAACAATTTGTCGTGTACCCCGGTACATGAAAAATTCTTAATTTTTGAATTTTTGTAAAATTCAAAAATTACATATAATTACACTTTGTGATAATTTTAAACATTTCTGGCGTACCTGGGTTCATGAGAAACTCCTCAAATTTTGAAATTTTTAATGATATTTTAACAATTTGTCGTGTACCATGATACATGAAAAAATTATAATTTATGAATTTTTGTAAAATTCTTAAATTACCTATAATTACACTTTGTGATCATTTTAAACATTTCTGTATACCTGGGTTCATGAGAAACTCCTTAAATTTTGAATTTTTTTGTTATTTATAACAATTTGTTGTGTACCCCCGTACATGAAAAAATTCATAATTTTTGAATTTTTGTAAAATTCAAAAATTACCTATAATTACACTTTGTGATTATTTTAATCATTTCTAGTGTTGAAAAAATTCTTAATTTTTGAATTTTTGTAAAATTCAAAAATTACCTATAATTACACTTTGTGATTATTTTAATCATTTCTAGTGTACCTGGTTTCTTGAGAAACTCCTTAAATTTTGAATTTTTTAAAAATATTTTTTCAATTATTTTTTACAATTTGTCGTGTACCCCGGTACATGAAAAATTCTTAATTTTTGAATTTTTGTAAAATTCAAAAATTACCTATAATTACACTTGTGATCATTTTAAACATTTCTAGTGTAATTGGGTTCACGAGAGACTCCTTAAATTTTGAATTTTTTAATGATATTTTTTCTTTTATTTTTAACAATTTGTCGTGTACCCCGGTACATGAAAAAGTCTTCATTTTTGAATTTTTGAAAAATTCAATAATTACCTATAATTACACTTTGTGATCATTTTAAACATTTCTGGTGTACCTAGGTTCATGAGAAACTCCTTAAATTTTGAATTTTTTAATGAATTTTTTTCTGTTATTTTTAACAATTTGTCGTGTACCCCGGTACATGAAAAATTCTTAATTTTTGAATTTTTGAAAAATTCAAAAATTACCTATAATTACACTTTATGATCATTTTAAACATTTCTGGTGTACCTAGGTTCATGAGAAACTCCTTAAATTTTGAATTTTTTAATAAATTTTTTCTGTTATTTTTAACAATTTGTTGTGTACCCCGGTACATAAAAAATTCTTAATTTTTGAATTTTTGTAAAATTCAAAAATTACCTATAATTACACTTTGTGTTCATTTTAAACATTTCTGGTGTACCTGGGTTCATGAGAAACTCCTTAAATTTTGAAATTTTTAATGATATTTTAACAATTTTTCGTGTACCCGGATACATGAAAAAATCTTAATTTTTGAATTTTTGTAAAATTCTTAAATTACCTATAATTACACTTTGTGATCATTTTAAACATTTCTGGTGTACCTAGGTTCATGAGAAACTCCTTAAATTTTGAATTTTTTAATGAAATTTTTTCTGTTATTTTTAACAATTTGTCGTGTACCCCGGTACATGAAAAATTCTTAATTTTTGAATTTTTGAAAAATTCAAAAATTACCTATAATTACACTTTGTGATCATTTTAAACATTTCTGGTGTACCTATGTTCATGAGAAACTCCTTAAATTTTGAATTTTTTAATGAATTTTTTTCTGTTATTTTTAACAATTTGTCGTGTACCCCGGTACATGAAAAATTCTTTATTTTTGAATTTTTGTAAAATTCAAAAATTACCTATAATTACACTTTGTGATCATTTTAAACATTTCTGGTGTACCTGGGTTCATGAGAAACTCCTTAAATTTTGAAATTTTTAATGATATTTTTCTGTTATTTTTAACAATTTGTCGTGTACCCCGGTACATGAAAAATTCTTAATTTTTCAATTTTTGTAAAATTCAAAAATTACCTATAATTACACTTTGTGATCATTTTAAATATTTCTGGTGTACCTGGGTTCATAAGAAACTCCTTAAATTTTGAATTTTTTAATGATATTTTTTTAAACAATTTGTTGTGTACCCCGGTACATGAAAAATTCTTAATTTTTCAATTTTTGTAAAATTCAAAAATTACCTATAATTACACTTTGTGATCATTTTAAACATTTCTGGTGTACCTAGGTTCATGAGAAACTCCTTAAATTTTGAATTTTTAATGATATTTTTTCTGTTATTTTTAACAATTTGTCGTGTACCCCGGTACATGAAAAATTCTTAATTTTTGAATTTTTGTAAAATTCAAAAATTACTTATAATTACACTTTGTGATCATTTTAAACATTTCTGGTGTACCTAGGTTCATTAGAAACTCCTTAAATTTTGAATTTTTTAATGATATTTTTTAACAATTTGTCGTGTACCCCGGTACATGAAAAATTCTTAATTTTTGAATTTCTGTAAAATTCAAAAATTACCTATAATAACACTTTGTGATCATTTTAAAACATTTCTGGTGTACCTGGGTTCATGAGAAACTCCTTAAAATTTTGAATTTTTTAATGATATTTTTTCTGTTATTTTTAACAATTTGTCGTGTACCCCGGTACATGAAAAATTCTTAATTTTTGAATTTTTGTAAAATTCAAAAATTACCTATAATTACACTTTGTGATCATTTTAAAACATTTATGGTGTACCTGGGTTCATGAGAAACTCCTTAAATTTTGAATTTTTTAATGATATTTTTCTGTTATTTTTAACAATTTGTCGTGTACCCTGGTACATGAAAAATTCTTAATTTTTGAATTTTTGTAAAATTCAAAAATTACCTATAATTACACTTTGTGATCATTTTAAACATTTCTGGTGTACCTGGGTTCATGAGAAACTCCTTAAATTTTGAATTTTTTTAATGATATTTTTTCTGTTATTTTTAACAATTTGTCGTGTACCCCGGTACATGAAAAATTCTTAATTTTTGAATTTTTGTAAAATTCAAAAATTACCTATAATTACACTTTTTGATCATTTTAAACATTTCTGGTGTACCTGGGTTTATGAGAAACTCCTTAAATTTTGAATTTTTTAATGATATTTTTTCTGTTATTTTTAACAATTTGTCGTGTACCCCGGTACATGAAAAATTCTTAATTTTTGAATTTTTTTAAAATTCAAAAATTACCTATAATTAAACTTTGTGATCATTTTAAACATTTCTGGTGTGCCTGGGTTCATGAGAAACTCCTTAAATTTTGAATTTTTTAATGATATTTTCTCTGTTATTTTTAACAATTTGTCGTGAACCCCGGTACATGAAAAATTCTTAATTTTTGAATTTTTGTAAAATTCAAAAAGTACATATAATTACACTTTGTGATAATTTTAAACATTTCTGGCGTACCTGGGTTCATGAGAAACTCCTCAAATTTTGAAATTTTTAATGATATTTTAACAATTTGTCGTGTACCATGATACATGAAAAAATTATAATTTATGAATTTTTGTAAAATTCTTAAATTACCTATAATTACACTTTATGATCATTTTAAACATTTCTGTATACCTGGGTTCATGAGAAACTCCTTAAATTTTGAATTTTTTAATGATATTTTTTTGTTATTTTTAACAATTTGTTGTGTACCCCCGTACATGAAAAAATTCTTAATTTTTCAATTTTTGTAAAAATCAAAAATTACCTATAATTACACTTTGTGATTATTTTAATCATTTCTAGTGTACCTGGTTTCTTGAGAAACTCCTTAAATTTTGAATTTTTTGAAAATATTCTTTCAATTATTTTTTACAATTTGTCGTGTACCCCGGTACATGAAAAATTCTTAATTTTTGAATTTTTGTAAAATTCAAAAATTACCTATAATTACACTTGTGATCATTTTAAACATTTCTAGTGTAATTGGGTTCACGAGAAACTCCTTAAATTTTGAATTTTTTAATGATATTTTTTCTTTTATTTTTAACAATTTGTCGTGTACCCCGGTACATGAAAAAGTCTTAATTTTTGAATTTTTGAAAAATTCAATAATTACCTATAATTACACTTTGTGATCATTTTAAACATTTCTGGTGTACCTAGGTTCATGAGAAACTCCTTAAATTTTGAATTTTTTAATGAATTTTTTTCTGTTATTTTTAACAATTTGTCGTGTACCCCGGTACATGAAAAATTCTTAATTTTTGAATTTTTGAAAAATTCAAAAATTACCTATAATTACACTTTATGATCATTTTAAACATTTCTGGTGTACCTAGGTTCATGAGAAACTCCTTAAATTTTGAATTTTTTAATAAATTTTTTCTGTTATTTTTAACAATTTGTTGTGTACCCCGGTACATAAAAAATTCTTAATTTTTGAATTTTTGTAAAATTCAAAAATTACCTATAATTACACTTTGTGTTCATTTTAAACATTTCTGGTGTACCTGGGTTCATGAGAAACTCCTTAAATTTTGAATTTTTTAATGATATTTTAACAATTTTTCGTGTACCCGGATACATGAAAAAATCTTAATTTTTGAATTTTTGTAAAATTCTTAAATTACCTATAATTACACTTTGTGATCATTTTAAACATTTCTGGTGTACCTAGGTTCATGAGAAACTCCTTAAATTTTGAATTTTTTAATGAAATTTTTTCTGTTATTTTTAACAATTTGTCGTGTACCCAGGTACATGAAAAATTCTTAATTTTTGAATTTTTGAAAAATTCAAAAATTACCTATAATTACACTTTGTGATCATTTTAAACATTTCTGGTGTACCTATGTTCATGAGAAACTCCTTAAATTTTGAATTTTTTAATGAATTTTTTTCTGTTATTTTTAACAATTTGTCGTGTACCCCGGTACATGAAAAATTCTTTATTTTTGAATTTTTTTAAAATTCAAAAATTACCTATAATTACACTTTGTGATTATTTTAAACATTTCTGGTGTACCTGGGTTCATGAGAAACTCCTTAAATTTTGAAATTTTTAATGATATTTTTCTGTTATTTTTAACAATTTGTCGTGTACCCCGGTACATGAAAAATTCTTAATTTTTCAATTTTTGTAAAATTCAAAAATTACCTATAATTACACTTTGTGATCATTTTAAATATTTCTGGTGTACCTGGGTTCATAAGAAACTCCTTAAATTTTGAATTTTTTAATGATATTTTTTTAAACAATTTGTTGTGTACCCCGGTACATGAAAAATTCTTAATTTTTCAATTTTTGTAAAATTCAAAAATTACCTATAATTACACTTTGTGATCATTTTAAACATTTCTGGTGTACCTAGGTTCATGAGAAACTCCTTAAATTTTGAATTTTTAATGATATTTTTTCTGTTATTTTTAACAATTTGTCGTGTACCCCGGTACATGAAAAATTCTTAATTTTTGAATTTTTGTAAAATTCAAAAATTACCTATAATTACACTTTGTGATCATTTTAAACATTTCTGGTGTACCTAGGTTCATTAGAAACTCCTTAAATTTTGAATTTTTTAATGATATTTTTTAGCAATTTGTCGTGTACCCCGGTACATGAAAAATTCTTAATTTTTGAATTTCTGTAAAATTCAAAAATTACCTATAATAACACTTTGTGATCATTTTAAAACATTTCTGGTGTACCTGGGTTAATGAGAAACTCCTTAAAATTTTGAATTTTTTAATGATATTTTTTCTGTTATTTTTAACAATTTGTCGTGTACCCCGGTACATGAAAAATTCTTAATTTTTGAATTTTTGTAAAATTCAAAAATTACCTATAATTACACTTTGTGATCATTTTAAAACATTTATGGTGTACCTGGGTTCATGAGAAACTCCTTAAATTTTGAATTTTTTAATGATATTTTTCTGTTATTTTTAACAATTTGTCGTGTACCCTGGTACATGAAAAATTCTTAATTTTTGAATTTTTGTAAAATTCAAAAATTACCTATAATTACACTTTGTGATCATTTTAAACATTTCTGGTGTACCTGGGTTCATGAGAAACTCCTTAAATTTTGAATTTTTTAATGATATTTTTCCTGTTATTTTTAACAATTTGTCGTGTACCCCGGTACATGAAAAATTCTTAATTTTTGAATTTTTGTAAAATTCAAAAATTACCTATAATTACACTTTGTGATCATTTTAAAACATTTATGGTGTACCTGGGTTCATGAGAAACTCCTTAAATTTTGAATTTTTTAATGATATTTTACTGTTATTTTTAACAATTTGTCGTGTACCCTGGTACATGAAAAATTCTTAATTTTTCAATTTTTGTAAAATTCAAAAATTACCTATAATTACACTTTGTGATTATTTTAATCATTTCTAGTGTACCTGGTTTCTTGAGAAACTCCTTAAATTTTGAATTTTTTAAAAATATTTTTTCAATTATTTTTTACAATTTGTCGTGTACCCCGGTACATGAAAAATTCTTAATTTTTGAATTTTTGTAAAATTCAAAAATTACCTATAATTACACTTTGTGATCATTTTAAAACATTTATGGTGTACCTGGGTTCATGAGAAACTCCTTAAATTTTGAATTTTTTAATGATATTTTACTATTATTTTTAACAATTTGTCGTGTACCCTGGTACATGAAAAATTCTTAATTTTTCAATTTTTGTAAAATTCAAAAATTACCTATAATTACACTTTGTGATTATTTTAATCATTTCTAGTGTACCTGGTTTCTTGAGAAACTCCTTAAATTTTGAATTTTTTAAAAATATTTTTTCAATTATTTTTTACAATTTGTCGTGTACCCCGGTACATGAAAAATTCTTAATTTTTAAATTTTTGTAAAATTCAAAAATTACCTATAATTACACTTGTGATCATTTTAAACATTTCTAGTGTAATTGGGTTCACGAGAAACTCCTTAAATTTTGAATTTTTTAATGATATTTTTTCTTTTGTTTTTAACAATTTGTCGTGTACCCCGGTACATGAAAAATTCTTAATTTTTGAATTTTTGAAAAATTCAAAAATTACCTATAATTACACTTTGTGATCATTTTAAACATTTCTGGTGTACCTAGGTTCATGAGAAACTCCTTAAATTTTGAATTTTTTAATGAATTTTTTTCTGTTATTTTTAACAATTTGTCGTGTACCCCGGTACATGAAAAATTCTTAATTTTTGAATTTTTATAAAATTCAAAAATTACCTATAATTACACTTTGTGATCATTTTAAACATTTCTGGTGTACCTAGGTTCATTAGAAACTCCTTAAATTTTGAATTTTTTAATGATATTTTTTAACAATTTGTCGTGTACCCCGGTACATGAAAAATTCTTAATTTTTGAATTTTTGTAAAATTCAAAAATTACCTATAATAACACTTTGTGATCATTTTAAAACATTTCTGGTGTACCTGGCTTAATGAGAAACTCCTTAAAATTTTGAATTTTTTAATGATATTTTTTCTGTTATTTTTAACAATTTGTCGTGTACCCCGGTACATGAAAAATTCTTAATTTTTGAATTTTTGTAAAATTCAAAAATTACCTATAATTACACTTTGTGATCATTTTAAAACATTTATGGTGTACCTGGGTTCATGAGAAACTCCTTAAATTTTGAATTTTTTAATGATATTTTACTGTTATTTTTAACAATTTGTCGTGTACCCTGGTACATGAAAAATTCTTAATTTTTGTAAAATTCAAAAATTACCTATAATTACACTTTGTGATCATTTTAAACATTTCTGGTGTACCTGGGTTCATGAGAAACTCCTTAAATTTTGAATTTTTTAATGATATTTTTCCTGTTATTTTTAACAATTTGTCGTGTACCCCGGTACATGAAAAATTCTTAATTTTTGAATTTTTGTAAAATTCAATAATTACCTGTAATTACACTTTTTGATCATTTTAAACATTTCTGGTGTACCTGGGTTCATGAGAAACTCCTTAAATTTTGAATTTTTTAATGATATTTTTTTGTTATTTTTAACAATTTGTTGTGTACCCCTGTACATGAAAAATTCTTAATTTTTCAATTTTTGTAAAATTCAAAAATTACCTATAATTACACTTTGTGATTATTTTAATCATTTCTAGTGTACCTGGTTTCTTGAGAAACTCCTTAAATTTTGAATTTTTTAAAAATATTTTTTCAATTATTTTTTACAATTTGTCGTGTACCCCGGTACATGAAAAATTCTTAATTTTTGAATTTTTGTAAAATTCAAAAATTACCTATAATTACACTTGTGATCATTTTAAACATTTCTAGTGTAATTGGGTTCACGAGAAACTCCTTAAATTTTGAATTTTTTAATGATATTTTTTCTTTTGTTTTTAACAATTTGTCGTGTACCCCGGTACATGAAAAATTCTTAATTTTTGAATTTTTGAAAAATTCAAAAATTACCTATAATTACACTTTGTGATCATTTTAAACATTTCTGGTGTACCTAGGTTCATGAGAAACTCCTTAAATTTTGAATTTTTTAATGAATTTTTTAATGTTATTTTTAACAATTTGTCGTGTACCCCGGTACATGAAAAATTCTTAATTTTTGAATTTTTGAAAAATTCAAAAATTACCTATAATTACACTTTGTGATCATTTTAAACATTTCTGGTGTACCTAGGTTCATGAGAAACTCCTTAAATTTTGAATTTTTTAATGAAATTTTTTCTGTTATTTTTAACAATTTGTTGTGTACCCCGGTACATGAAAAATTCTTAATTTTTGAATTTTTGTAAAATTCAAAAATTACCTATAATTACACTTTGTGTTCATTTTAAACATTTCTGGTGTACCTGGGTTCATGAGAAACTCCTTAAATTTTGAAATTTTTAATGATATTTTAACAATTTTTCGTGTACCCGGATACATGAAAAAATCTTAATTTTTGAATTTTTGTAAAATTCTTAAATTACCTATAATTACACTTTGTGATCATTTTAAACATTTCTGGTGTACCTAGGTTCATGAGAAACTCCTTAAATTTTGAATTTTTTAATGAAATTTTTTCTGTTATTTTTAACAATTTGTCGTGTACCCCGGTACATGAAAAATTCTTAATTTTTGAATTTTTGAAAAATTCAAAAATTACCTATAATTACACTTTGTGATCATTTTAAACATTTCTGGTGTACCTAGGTTCATGAGAAACTCCTTAAATTTTGAATTTTTTAATGAATTTTTTTCTGTTATTTTTAACAATTTGTCGTGTACCCCGGTACATGAAAAATTCTTTATTTTTGAATTTTTGTAAAATTCAAAAATTACCTATAATTACACTTTGTGATCATTTTAAACATTTCTGGTGTACCTGGGTTCATGAGAAACTCCTTAAATTTTGAATTTTTTAATGAAATTTTTTCTGTTATTTTTAAAAATTTGTTGTGTACCCCGGTACATGAAAAATTCTTAATTTTTGAATTTTTGTAAAATTCAAAAATTACCTATAATTACACTTTGTGTTCATTTTAAACATTTCTGGTGTACCTGGGTTCATGAGAAACTCCTTAAATTTTGAAATTTTTAATGATATTTTAACAATTTTTCGTGTACCCGGATACATGAAAAAATCTTAATTTTTGAATTTTTGTAAAATTCTTAAATTACCTATAATTACACTTTGTGATCATTTTAAACATTTCTGGTGTACCTAGGTTCATGAGAAACTCCTTAAATTTTGAATTTTTTAATGAAATATTTTCTGTTATTTTTAACAATTTGTCGTGTACCCCGGTACATGAAAAATTCTTAATTTTTGAATTTTTGAAAAATTCAAAAATTACCTATAATTACACTTTGTGATCATTTTAAACATTTCTGGTGTACCTAGGTTCATGAGAAACTCCTTAAATTTTGAATTTTTTAATGAATTTGTTTCTGTTATTTTTAACAATTTGTCGTGTACCCCGGTACATGAAAAATTCTTTATTTTTGAATTTTTGTAAAATTCTAAAATTACCTATAATTACACTTTGTGATCATTTTAAACATTTATGGTGTACCTGGGTTCATGAGAAACTCCTTAAATTTTGAATTTTTTAATGATATTTTTCTTTTAGTTTTAACAATTTGTCGTGTACCCCGGTACATGAAAAATTCTTAATTTTTCAATTTTTGTAAAATTCAAAAATTACCTATAATTACACTTTGTGATCATTTTAAACATTTATGGTGTACCTAGGTTCATGAGAAACTCCTTAAATTTTGAATTTTTAATGATATTTTTTCTGTTATTTTTAACAATTTGTCGTGTACCCCGGTACATGAAAAATTCTTAATTTTTGAATTTTTGTAAAATTCAAAAATTACCTATAATTACACTTTGTGATCATTTTAAACATTTCTGGTGTACCTAGGTTCATTAGAAACTCCTTAAATTTTGAATTTTTTAATGATATTTTTTAACAATTTGTCGTGTACCCCGGTACATGAAAAATTCTTAATTTTTGAATTTCTGTAAAATTCAAAAATTACCTATAATTACACTTTGTGATCATTTTAAAACATTTCTGGTGTACCTGGGTTCATGAGAAACTCCTTAAAATTTTGAATTTTTTAATGATATTTTTTCTGTTATTTTTAACAATTTGTCGTGTACCCCGGTACATGAAAAATTCTTAATTTTTGAATTTTTGTAAAATTCAAAAATTACCTATAATTACACTTTGTGATCATTTTAAAACATTTATGGTGTACCTGGGTTCATGAGAAACTCCTTAAATTTTGAATTTTTTAATGATATTTTTCTGTTATTTTTAACAATTTGTCGTGTACCCTGTTACATGAAAAATTCTTAATTTTTGAATTTTTGTAAAATTCAAAAATTACCTATAATTACACTTTGTGATCATTTTAAACATTTCTGGTGTACGTGGGTTCATGAGAAACTCCTTAAATTTTGAATTTTTTAACGATATTTTTTCTGTTATTTTTAACAATTTGTCGTGTACCCCGGTACATGAAAAATTCTTAATTTTTGAATTTTTGTAAAATTCAAAAATTACATATAATTACACTTTGTGATCATTTTAAACATTTCTGGTGTACCTGGGTTCATGAGAAGCTCCTTAAATTTTGATTTTATAATGATATTTTTTTTTATTTTTAACAATTTGTCGTGTACCCCGGTACATGAAAAATTCTTAATTTTTCAATTTTTGTAAAATTCAAAAATTACCTATAATTACACTTTGTGATCATTTTAAACATTTATGGTGTACCTAGGTTCATGAGAAACTCCTTAAATTTTGAATTTTTAATGATATTTTTTTTGTTATTTTTAACAATTTGTCGTGTACCCCGGTACATGAAAAATTCTTAATTTTTGAATTTTTGTAAAATTCAAAAATTACCTATAATTACACTTTGTGATCATTTTAAACATTTCTGGTGTACCTAGGTTCATTAGAAACTCCTTAAATTTTGAATTTTTTAATGATATTTTTTAACAATTTGTCGTGTACCCCGGTACATGAAAAATTCTTAATTTTTGAATTTATGTAAAATTCAAAAATTACCTATAATTACACTTTGTGATCATTTTAAAACATTTCTGGTGTACCTGGGTTCATGAGAAACTCCTTAAAATTTTGAATTTTTTAATGATATTTTTTCTGTTATTTTTAACAATTTGTCGTGTACCCCGGTACATGAAAAATTCTTAATTTTTGAATTTTTGTAAAATTCAAAAATTACCTATAATTACACTTTGTGATCATTTTAAAACATTTATGGTGTACCTGGGTTCATGAGAAACTCCTTAAATTTTGAATTTTTTAATGATATTTTTCTGTTATTTTTAACAATTTGTCGTGTACCCTGTTACATGAAAAATTCTTAATTTTTGAATTTTTGTAAAATTCAAAAATTACCTATAATTACACTTTGTGATCATTTTAAACATTTCTGGTGTACGTGGGTTCATGAGAAACTCCTTAAATTTTGAATTTTTTAACGATATTTTTTCTGTTATTTTTAACAATTTGTCGTGTACCCCGGTACATGAAAAATTCTTAATTTTTGAATTTTTGTAAAATTCAAAAATTACATATAATTACACTTTGTGATCATTTTAAACATTTCTGGTGTACCTGGGTTCATGAGAAGCTCCTTAAATTTTGATTTTATAATGATATTTTTTTTTATTTTTAACAATTTGTCGTGTACCCCGGTACATGAAAAATTCTTAATTTTTCAATTTTTGTAAAATTCAAAAATTACCTATAATTACACTTTGTGATCATTTTAAACATTTATGGTGTACCTAGGTTCATGAGAAACTCCTTAAATTTTGAATTTTTAATGATATTTTTTTTGTTATTTTTAACAATTTGTCGTGTACCCCGGTACATGAAAAATTCTTAATTTTTGAATTTTTGTAAAATTCAAAAATTACCTATAATTACACTTTGTGATCATTTTAAACATTTCTGGTGTACCTAGGTTCATTAGAAACTCCTTAAATTTTGAATTTTTAATGATATTTTTTAACAATTTGTCGTGTACCCCGGTACATGAAAAATTCTTAATTTTTGAATTTATGTAAAATTCAAAAATTACCTATAATTACACTTTGTGATCATTTTAAAACATTTCTGGTGTACCTGGGTTCATGAGAAACTCCTTAAAATTTTGAATTTTTTAATGATATTTTTTCTGTTATTTTTAACAATTTGTCGTGTACCCCGGTACATGAAAAATTCTTAATTTTTGAATTTTTGTAAAATTCAAAAATTACCTATAATTACACTTTGTGATCATTTTAAAACATTTATGGTGTACCTGGGTTCATGAGAAACTCCTTAAATTTTGAATTTTTTAATGATATTTTTCTGTTATTTTTAACAATTTGTCGTGTACCCTGTTACATGAAAAATTCTTAATTTTTGAATTTTTGTAAAATTCAAAAATTACCTATAATTACACTTTGTGATCATTTTAAACATTTCTGGTGTACGTGGGTTCATGAGAAACTCCTTAAATTTTGAATTTTTTAACGATATTTTTTCTGTTATTTTTAACAATTTGTCGTGTACCCCGGTACATGAAAAATTCTTAATTTTTGAATTTTTGTAAAATTCAAAAATTACCTATAATTACACTTTGTGATCATTTTAAAACATTTATGGTGTACCTGGGTTCATGAGAAACTCCTTAAATTTTGAATTTTTTAATGATATTTTTCTGTTAGTTTTAACAATTTGTCGTGTACCCCCGGTACATGAAAAATTCTTAATTTTTCAATTTTTGTAAAATTCAAAAATTACCTATAATTACACTTTGTGATCATTTTTGATATTTCTGGTGTACCTGGGTTCATAAGAAACTCCTTAAATTTTGAATTTTTTAATGATATTTTTTTTAAACAATTTGTTGTGTACCCCGGTACATGAAAAATTCTTAATTTTTCAATTTTTGTAAAATTCAAAAATTACCTATAATTACACTTTGTGATCATTTTAAACATTTATGGTGTACCTAGGTTCATGAGAAACTCCTTAAATTTTGAATTTTTAATGATATTTTTTCTGTTATTTTTAACAATTTGTCGTGTACCCCGGTACATGAAAAATTCTTAATTTTTGAATTTTTGTAAAATTCAAAAATTACCTATAATTACACTTTGTGATCATTTTAAACATTTCTGGTGTACCTAGGTTCATTAGAAACTCCTTAAATTTTGAATTTTTTAATGATATTTTTTAACAATTTGTCGTGTACCCCGGTACATGAAAAATTCTTAATTTTTGAATTTCTGTAAAATTCAAAAATTACCTATAATTACACTTTGTGATCATTTTAAAACATTTCTGGTGTACCTGGGTTCATGAGAAACTCCTTAAAATTTTGAATTTTTTAATGATATTTTTTCTGTTATTTTTAACAATTTATCGTGTACCCCGGTACATGAAAAATTCTTAATTTTTGAATTTTTGTAAAATTCAAAAATTACCTATAATTACACTTTGTGATCATTTTAAAACATTTATGGTGTACCTGGGTTCATGAGAAACTCCTTAAATTTTGAATTTTTTAATGATATTTTTCTGTTATTTTTAACAATTTGTCGTGTACCCTGTTACATGAAAAATTCTTAATTTTTGAATTTTTGTAAAATTCAAAAATTACCTATAATTACACTTTGTGATCATTTTAAACATTTCTGGTGTACGTGGGTTCATGAGAAACTCCTTAAATTTTGAATTTTTTAACGATATTTTTTCTGTTATTTTTAACAATTTGTCGTGTACCCCGGTACATGAAAAATTCTTAATTTTTGAATTTTTGTAAAATTCAAAAATTACATATAATTACACTTTGTGATCATTTTAAACATTTCTGGTGTATCTGGGTTCATGAGAAGCTCCTTAAATTTTGATTTTATAATGATATTTTTTTTTATTTTTAACAATTTGTCGTGTACCCCGGTACATGAAAAATTCTTAATTTTTCAATTTTTGTAAAATTCAAAAATTACCTATAATTACACTTTGTGATCATTTTAAACATTTATGGTGTACCTAGGTTCATGAGAAACTCCTTAAATTTTGAATTTTTAATGATATTTTTTTTGTTATTTTTAACAATTTGTCGTGTACCCCGGTACATGAAAAATTCTTAATTTTTGAATTTTTGTAAAATTCAAAAATTACCTATAATTACACTTTGTGATCATTTTAAACATTTCTGGTGTACCTAGGTTCATTAGAAACTCCTTAAATTTTGAATTTTTTAATGATATTTTTTAACAATTTGTCGTGTACCCCGGTACATGAAAAATTCTTAATTTTTGAATTTCTGTAAAATTCAAAAATTACCTATAATTACACTTTGTGATCATTTTAAAACATTTCTGGTGTACCTGGGTTCATGAGAAACTCCTTAAAATTTTGAATTTTTTAATGATATTTTTTCTGTTATTTTTAACAATTTGTCGTGTACCCCGGTACATGAAAAATTCTTAATTTTTGAATTTTTGTAAAATTCAAAAATTACCTATAATTACACTTTGTGATCATTTTAAAACATTTATGGTGTACCTGGGTTCATGAGAAACTCCTTAAATTTTGAATTTTTTAATGATATTTTTCTGTTATTTTTAACAATTTGTCGTGTACCCTGTTACATGAAAAATTCTTAATTTTTGAATTTTTGTAAAATTCAAAAATTACCTATAATTACACTTTTTGATCATTTTAAACATTTCTGGTGTACGTGGGTTCATGAGAAACTCCTTAAATTTTGAATTTTTTAACGATATTTTTTCTGTTATTTTTAACAATTTGTCGTGTACCCCGGTACATGAAAAATTCTTAATTTTTGAATTTTTGTAAAAATCAAAAATTACATATAATTACACTTTGTGATCATTTTAAACATTTCTGGTGTACCTGGGTTCATGAGAAGCTCCTTAAATTTTGATTTTATAATGATATTTTTTTTTATTTTTAACAATTTGTCGTGTACCCCGGTACATGAAAAATTCTTAATTTTTCAATTTTTGTAAAATTCAAAAATTACCTATAATTACACTTTGTGATCATTTTAAACATTTATGGTGTACCTAGGTTCATGAGAAACTCCTTAAATTTTGAATTTTTAATGATATTTTTAACAATTTGTCGTGTACCCCGGTACATGAAAAATTCTTAATTTTTGAATTTTTGTAAAATTCAAAAATTACCTATAATTACACTTTGTGATCATTTTAAACATTTCTGGTGTACCTAGGTTCATTAGAAACTCCTTAAATTTTGAATTTTTTAATGATATTTTTTAACAATTTGTCGTGTACCCCGGTACATGAAAAATTCTTAATTTTTGAATTTCTGTAAAATTCAAAAATTACCTATAATTACACTTTATGATCATTTTAAAACATTTCTGGTGTACCTGGGTTCATGAGAAACTCCTTAAAATTTTGAATTTTTTAATGATATTTTTTCTGTTATTTTTAACAATTTGTCGTGTACCCCGGTACATGAAAAATTCTTAATTTTTGAATTTTTGTAAAATTCAAAAATTACCTATAATTACACTTTGTGATCATTTTAAAACATTTATGGTGTACCTGGGTTCATGAGAAACTCCTTAAATTTTGAATTTTTTAATGATATTTTTCTGTTATTTTTAACAATTTGTCGTGTACCCTGTTACATGAAAAATTCTTAATTTTTGAATTTTTGTAAAATTCAAAAATTACCTATAATTACACTTTGTGATCATTTTAAACATTTCTGGTGTACGTGGGTTCATGAGAAACTCCTTAAATTTTGAATTTTTTAACGATATTTTTTCTGTTATTTTTAACAATTTGTCGTGTACCCCGGTACATGAAAAATTCTTAATTTTTGAATTTTTGTAAAATTCAAAAATTACATATAATTACACTTTGTGATCATTTTAAACATTTCTGGTGTACCTGGGTTCATGAGAAGCTCCTTAAATTTTGATTTTATAATGATATTTTTTTTTATTTTTAACAATTTGTCGTGTACCCCGGTACATGAAAAATTCTTAATTTTTCAATTTTTGTAAAATTCAAAAATTACCTATAATTACACTTTGTGATCATTTTAAACATTTCTGGTGTACCTAGGTTCATGAGAAACTCCTTAAATTTTGAATTTTTTAATGATATTTTTTTTGTTATTTTTAACAATTTGTCGTGTACCCCGGTACATGAAAAATTCTTAATTTTTGAATTTTTGTAAAATTCAAAAATTACCTATAATTAAACTTTGTGATCATTTTAAACATTTCTGGTGTACCTGGGTTCATGAGAAACTCCTTAAATTTTAAATTTTTTAATGATATTTTTTTATGTTATTTTTAACAATTTGTCGTCTACCCCGGTACATGAAAAATTCTTAATTTTTGAATTTTTGTAAAATTCAAAAATTACCTATAATTACACTTTTTGATCATTTTAAACATTTCTGGTGTACCTGGGTTCATGAGAAACTCCTTAAATTTTGAATTTTTTAATGATATTTTTTATGTTATTTTTAACAATTTGTCGTGTACCCCGGTACATGAAAAATTCTTAATTTTTGAATTTTTGTAAAATTCAAAAATTACCTATAATTAAACTTTGTGATCATTTTAAACATTTCTGGTGTACCTGGGTTCATGAGAAACTCCTTAAATTTTGAATTTTCTAATGATATTTTTTCTGTTATTTTTAACAATTTGTCGTGTACCCCGGTACATGAAAAATTCTTAATTTTTGAATTTTTGTAAAATTCAAAAATTACCTATAATTACACTTTTTGATCATTTTAAACATTTCTGGTGTACCTGGGTTCATGAGAAACTCCTTAAATTTTGAACTTTTTAATGATATTTTTTTGTTATTTTTAAAAATTTGTCGTTTACCCCGGAACATGAAAAATTCTTAATTTTTGAATTTTTGTAAAATTCAAAAATTACCTATAATTACACTTTGTGATCATTTTAAACAGTTCTGGTGTACCTGGGTTCATGAGAAACTCCTTGAATTTTGAATTTTTTAATGATATTTTTTCTGTTATTTTTAACAATTTGTCGTGTACCCCGATACATGAAAAATTCTTAATTTTTCAATTTTTGTAAAATTCAAAAATTACCTATAATTACACTTTGTGATCATTTTAAATATTTCTGGTGTACTTGGGTTCATAAGAAACTCCTTAAATTTTGAATTTTTTAATGATATTTTTTTAAACAATTTGTCGTGTACCCCGGTACATGAATAATTCTTAATTTTTGAATTTTTGTAAAATTCAAAAATTACCTATAATTAGACTTTTTGATCATTTTAAACATTTCTGGTGTACCTGGGTTCATGAGAAACTCCTTAAATTTTGAATTTTTTAATGATATTTTTTCTGTTATTTTTAACAATTTGTCATGTATCCCGGTACATGAAAAATTCTTAATTTTTGAATTTTTGTAAAATTCATAAATTACCTATAATTACACTTTTTGATCATTTTAAACATTTCTGGTGTACCTGGGTTCATGAGAAACTCCTTAAATTTTGAATTTTTTAATGATATTTTTTATGTTATTTTTAACAATTTGTTGTGTACCCCGGTACATGAAAAATTCTTAATTTTTGAATTTTTGTAAAATTCAAAAATTTCCTATAATTAAACTTTGTGATCATTTTAAACATTTCTGGTGTACCTGGGTTCATGAGAAACTCCTTAAATTTTGAATTTTTTAATGATATTTTTTCTGTTATTTTTAACAATTTGTCGTGTACCCCGGTACATGAAAAATTCTTAATTTTTGAATTTTTGTAAAATTAAAAAATTACCTATAATTAAACTTTGTGATCATTTTAAACATTTCTGGTGTACCTGGGTTCATGAGAAACTCCTTAAATTTTGAATTTTTTAATGATATTTTTTCATGTTATTTTTAACAATTTGTCGTGTACCCTGGTACATGAAAAATTCTTAATTTTTGAATTTTTGTAAAATTCAAAAATTACCTATAATTACACTTTTTGATCATTTTAAACATTTCTGGTGTACCTGGGTTCATGAGAAACTCCTTAAATTTTGAATTTTTTAATGATATGTTTTCTATTATTTTTAACAATTTGTCGTGTACCCCGGTACATGAAAAATTCTTAATTTTTGAATTTTTGTAAAATTCAAAAATTACATATAATTACACTTTGTGATCATTTTAAACATTTCTGCTGTACCTGGGTTTATAAGAAACTCCTTAAATTTTGAATTTTTTAATGATATTTTTTAAACAATTTGTTGTGTACCCCGGTACATGAAAAATTCTTAATTTTTCAACTTTTGTAAAATTCAAAAATTACCTATAATTACACTTTGTGATCATTTTAAACATTTCTGGTGTACCTGGGTTCATAAGAAACTCCTTAAATTTTGAATTTTTTAATGATATTTTTTCTGTTATTTTTAACAATTTGTCATGTACCCCGGTACATGAAAAATTCTTAATTTTTGAATTTTTGTAAAATTCAAAAATTACCTATAATTACACTTTTTGATCATTTTAAACATTTCTAGTGTACCTGGGTTCATGAGAAACTCCTTAAATTTTGAATTTTTTAATGATATTTTTTTATGTAATTTTTAACAATTTGTCGTGTACCCCGGCACATGAAAAATTCTTAATTTTTGAATTTTTGTAAAATTCAAAAATTACCTATAATTACATTTTTTAATCATTTTAAGCATTTCTGGTGTACCTGGGTTCATGAGAAACTCCTTCAATTTTGAATTTTTTAATGATATTTTTTATGTTATTTTTAACAATTTGTCGTGTACCCCGGTACATGAAAAATTCTTAATTTTTGAATTTTTGTAAAATTCAAAAATTACCTATAATTAAACTTTGTGATCATTTTAAACATTTCTGGTGTACCTGGGTTCATGAGAAACTCCTTAAATTTTGAATTTTTTAATGATATTGTTTTTGTTATTTTTAACAATTTGTCGTGTACCCCGGTACATGAAAAATTCTTAATTTTTGAATTTTTGTAAAATTCAAAAATTATATATTGTTACACTTTGTGATCATTTTAAACATTTCTGCTGTACCTGGGTTCATAAGAAACTCCTTAAATTTTGAATTTTTTAATGATATTTTTTTTAAACAATTTGTTGTGTACCCCGGTACATGAAAAATTCTTAATTTTTAAATTTTTGTAAAATTCAAAAATGACATATAATTACACTTTGTGATTATTTTAAACATTTCTGCTGTACCTAGGTTCATAAGAAACTCCTTAAATTTTGAATTTTTTTAATGATATTTTTTTTAAACAATTTGTTGTGTACCCCGGTACATGAAAAATTCTTAATTTTTCAATTTTTGTAAAATTCAAAAATTACCTATAATTAAACTTTGTGATCATTTTAAACATTTCTGGTGTACCTGGGTTCATGAGAAACTCCTTAAATTTTGAATTTTTTAATGATATTTTTTCATGTTATTTTTAACAATTTGTCGTGTACCCTGGTACATGAAAAATTCTTAATTTTTGAATTTTTGTAAAATTCAAAAATTACCTATAATTACACTTTTTGATCATTTTAAACATTTCTGGTGTACCTGGGTTCATGAGAAACTCCTTAAATTTTGAATTTTTTAATGATATGTTTTCTATTATTTTTAACAATTTGTCGTGTACCCCGGTACATGAAAAATTCTTAATTTTTGAATTTTTGTAAAATTCAAAAATTACATATAATTACACTTTGTGATCATTTTAAACATTTCTGCTGTACCTGGGTTCATAAGAAACTCCTTAAATTTTGAATTTTTTAATGATATTTTTTAAACAATTTGTTGTGTACCCCGGTACATGAAAAATTCTTAATTTTTCAATTTTTGTAAAATTCAAAAATTACCTATAATTACACTTTGTGATCATTTTAAACATTTCTGGTGTACCTGGGTTCATAAGAAACTCCTTAAATTTTGAATTTTTTAATGATATTTTTTCTGTTATTTTTAACAATTTGTCATGTACCCCGGTACATGAAAAATTCTTAATTTTTGAATTTTTGTAAAATTCAAAAATTACCTATAATTACACTTTTTGATCATTTTAAACATTTCTAGTGTACCTGGGTTCATGAGAAACTCCTTAAATTTTGAATTTTTTAATGATATTTTTTTATGTAATTTTTAACAATTTGTCGTGTACCCCGGCACATGAAAAATTCTTAATTTTTGAATTTTTGTAAAATTCAAAAATTACCTATAATTACATTTTTTGATCATTTTAAGCATTTCTGGTGTACCTGGGATCATGAGAAACTCCTTCAATTTTGAATTTTTTAATGATATTTTTTATGTTATTTTTAACAATTTGTCGTGTACCCCGGTACATGAAAAATTCTTAATTTTTGAATTTTTGTAAAATTCAAAAATTACCTATAATTAAACTTTGTGATCATTTTAAACATTTCTGGTGTACCTGGGTTCATGAGAAACTCCTTAAATTTTGAATTTTTTAATGATATTGTTTTTGTTATTTTTAACAATTTGTCGTGAACCCCGGTACATGAAAAATTCTTAATTTTTGAATTTTTGTAAAATTCAAAAATTATATATTGTTACACTTTGTGATCATTTTAAACATTTCTGCTGTACCTGGGTTCATAAGAAACTCCTTAAATTTTGAATTTTTTAATGATATTTTTTTTAAACAATTTGTTTTGTACCCCGGTACATGAAAAATTCTTAATTTTTAAATTTTTGTAAAATTCAAAAATGACATATAATTACACTTTGTGATTATTTTAAACATTTCTGCTGTACCTAGGTTCATAAGAAACTCCTTAAATTTTGAATTTTTTTAATGATATTTTTTTTAAACAATTTGTTGTGTACCCCGGTACATGAAAAATTCTTAATTTTTCAATTTTTGTAAAATTCAAAAATTACCTATAATTAAACTTTGTGATCATTTTAAACATTTCTGGTGTACCTGGGTTCATGAGAAACTCCTTAAATTTTGAATTTTTTAATGATATTTTTTCATGTTATTTTTAACAATTTGTCGTGTACCCTGGTACATGAAAAATTCTTAATTTTTGAATTTTTGTAAAATTCAAAAATTACCTATAATTACACTTTTTGATCATTTTAAACATTTCTGGTGTACCTGGGTTCATGAGAAACTCCTTAAATTTTGAATTTTTTAATGATATGTTTTCTATTATTTTTAACAATTTGTCGTGTACCCCGGTACATGAAAAATTCTTAATTTTTGAATTTTTGTAAAATTCAAAAATTACATATAATTACACTTTGTGATCATTTTAAACATTTCTGCTGTACCTGGGTTCATAAGAAACTCCTTAAATTTTGAATTTTTTAATGATATTTTTTAAACAATTTGTTGTGTACCCCGGTACATGAAAAATTCTTAATTTTTCAATTTTTGTAAAATTCAAAAATTACCTATAATTACACTTTGTGATCATTTTAAACATTTCTGGTGTACCTGGGTTCATAAGAAACTCCTTAAATTTTGAATTTTTTAATGATATTTTTTCTGTTATTTTTAACAATTTGTCATGTACCCCGGTACATGAAAAATTCTTAATTTTTGAATTTTTGTAAAATTCAAAAATTACCTATAATTACACTTTTTGATCATTTTAAACATTTCTGGTGTACCTGGGTTCATGAGAAACTCCTTAAATTTTGAATTTTTTAATGATATTTTTTTATGTAATTTTTAACAATTTGTCGTGTACCCCGGTACATGAAAAATTCTTAATTTTTGAATTTTTGTAAAATTCAAAAATTACCTATAATTACATTTTTTGATCATTTTAAACATTTCTGGTGTACCTGGGTTCATGAGAAACTCCTTCAATTTTGAATTTTTTAATGATATTTTTTATGTTATTTTTAACAATTTGTCGTGTACCCCGGTACATGAAAAATTCTTAATTTTTGAATTTTTGTAAAATTCAAAAATTACCTATAATTACACTTTTTGATCATTTTAAACATTTCTGGTGTACCTGGGTTCATGAGAAACTCCTTAAATTTTGAATTTTTTAATGATATGTTTTCTATTATTTTTAACAATTTGTCGTGTACCCCGGTACATGAAAAATTCTTAATTTTTGAATTTTTGTAAAATTCAAAAATTACATATAATTACACTTTGTGATCATTTTAAACATTTCTGCTGTACCTGGGTTCATAAGAAACTCCTTAAATTTTGAATTTTTTAATGATATTTTTTAAACAATTTGTTGTGTACCCCGGTACATGAAAAATTCTTAATTTTTCAATTTTTGTAAAATTCAAAAATTACCTATAATTACACTTTGTGATCATTTTAAACATTTCTGGTGTACCTGGGTTCATAAGAAACTCCTTAAATTTTGAATTTTTTAATGATATTTTTTCTGTTATTTTTAACAATTTGTCATGTACCCCGGTACATGAAAAATTCTTAATTTTTGAATTTTTGTAAAATTCAAAAATTACCTATAATTACACTTTTTGATCATTTAAAACATTTCTGGTGTACCTGGGTTCATGAGAAACTCCTTAAATTTTGAATTTTTTAATGATATTTTTTTATGTAATTTTTAACAATTTGTCGTGTACCCCAGTACATGAAAAATTCTTAATTTTTGAATTTTTGTAAAATTCAAAAATAACCTATAATTACATTTTTTGATCATTTTAAACATTTCTGGTGTACCTGGGTTCATGAGAAACTCCTTCAATTTTGAATTTTTTAATGATATTTTTTATGTTATTTTTAACAATTTGTCGTGTACCCCGGTACATGAAAAATTCTTAATTTTTGAATTTTTGTAAAATTCAAAAATTACCTATAATTAAACTTTGTGATCATTTTAAACATTTCTGGTGTACCTGGGTTCATGAGAAACTCCTTAAATTTTGAATTTTTTTAATGATATTGTTTTTGTTATTTTTAACAATTTGTCGTGTACCCCGGTACATGAAAAATTCTTAATTTTTGAATTTTTGTAAAATTCAAAAATTACCTATAATTACACTTTTTGATCATTTTAAACATTTCTGGTGTACCTGGGTTCATGAGAAACTCCTTAAATTTTGAATTTTTTAATGATATGTTTTCTATTATTTTTAACAATTTGTCGTGTACCCCGGTACATGAAAAATTCTTAATTTTTGAATTTTTGTAAAATTCAAAAATTACATATAATTACACTTTGTGATCATTTTAAACATTTCTGCTGTACCTGGGTTCATAAGAAACTCCTTAAATTTTGAATTTTTTAATGATATTTTTTAAACAATTTGTTGTGTACCCCGGTACATGAAAAATTCTTAATTTTTCAATTTTTGTAAAATTCAAAAATTACCTATAATTACACTTTGTGATCATTTTAAACATTTCTGGTGTACCTGGGTTCATAAGAAACTCCTTCAATTTTGAATTTTTTAATGATATTTTTTCTGTTATTTTTAACATTTTGTCATGTACCCCAGTACATGAAAAATTCTTAATTTTTGAATTTTTGTAAAATTCAAAAATTACCTATAATTACACTTTTTGATCATTTTAAACATTTCTGGTGTACCTGGGTTCATGAGAAACTCCTTAAATTTTGAATTTTTTAATGATATTTTTTTATGTAATTTTTAACAATTTGTCGTGTACCCCGGTACATGAAAAATTCTTAATTTTTGAATTTTTGTAAAATTCAAAAATAACCTATAATTACATTTTTTTGATCATTTTAAACATTTCTGGTGTACCTGGGTTCATGAGAAACTCCTTCAATTTTGAATTTTTTAATGATATTTTTTATGTTATTTTTAACAATTTGTCGTGTACCCCGGTACATGAAAAATTCTTAATTTTTGAATTTTTGTAAAATTCAAAAATTACCTATAATTAAACTTTGTGATCATTTTAAACATTTCTGGTGTACCTGGGTTCATGAGAAACTCCTTAAATTTTGAATTTTTTTAATGATATTGTTTTTGTTATTTTTAACAATTTGTCGTGTACCCCGGTACATGAAAAATTCTTAATTTTTGAATTTTTGTAAAATTCAAAAATTACATATAATTACACATTGTGATCATTTTAAACATTTCTGCTGTACCTGGGTTCATAAGAAACTCCTTAAATTTTGAATTTTTTAATGATATTTTTTTTAAACAATTTGTTGTGTATCCCGGTACATGAAAAATTCTTAATTTTTGAATTTTTGTAAAATTCAAAAATGACATATAATTACACTTTGTGATCATTTTAAACATTTCTGCTGTACCTAGGTTCATAAGAAACTCCTTAAATTTTGAATTTTTTAATGATATTTTTTTTAAACAATTTGTTGTGTACCCCGGTACATGAAAAATTCTTAATTTTTCAATTTTTGTAAAATTCAAAAATTACCTATAATTAAACTTTGTGATCATTTTAAACATTTCTGGTGTACCTGGGTTCATGAGAAACTCCTTAAATTTTGAATTTTTTCATGATATTTTTTCTGTTATTTTTAACAATTTGTCATGTACCCCGGTACTTGAAAAATTCTTAATTTTTGAATTTTTGTAAAATTCAAAAATTACCTATAATTACACTTTTTGATCATTTTAAACATTTCTGGTGTACCTGGGTTCATGAGAAACTCCTTAAATTTTGAATTTTTTAATGATAGTTTTTTATGTAATTTTTAACAATTTGTCGTGTACCCCGGTACATGAAAAATTCTTAATTTTTGAATTTTTGTAAAATTCAAAAATTACCTATAATTACACTTTTTGATCATTTTAAACATTTCTGGTGTACCTGGGTTCATGAGAAACTCCTTAAATTTTGAATTTTTAATGATATTTTTTATGTTATTTTTAACAATTTGTCGTGTACCCCGGTACATGAAAAATTCTTAATTTTTGAATTTTTGTAAAATTCAAAAATTACCTATAATTAAACTTTGTGATCATTTTAAACATTTCTGGTGTACCTGGGTTCATGAGAAACTCCTTAAATTTTGAATTTTTTAATGATATTTTTTCTGTTATTTTTAACAATTTGTCGTGTACCCCGGTACATGAAAAATTCTTAATTTTTGAATTTTTGTAAAATTCAAAAATTACATATAATTACACTTTTTGATCATTTTAAACATTTCTGGTGTACCTGGGTTCATGAGAAACTCCTTAAATTTTGAATTTTTTAATGATATGTTTTCTGTTATTTTTAACAATTTGTCGTGTACCCCGGTACATGAAAAATTCTTAATTTTTGAATTTTTGTAAAATTCAAAAATTACATATAATTACACTTTGTGATCATTTTAAACATTTCTGCTGTACCTAGGTTCATAAGAAACTCCTTAAATTTTGAATTTTTTAATGATATTTTTTTAAACAATTTGTTGTGTACCCCGGTACATGAAAAATTCTTAATTTTTCAATTTTTGTAAAATTAAAAAATTACCTATAATTACACTTTGTGATCATTTTAAACATTTCTGGTGTACCTAGGTTCATGAGAAACTCCTTAAATTTTGAATTTTTAATGATATTTTTTCTGTTATTTTTAACAATTTGTCGTGTACCCCGGTACATGAAAAATTCTTAATTTTGGAATTTTTGTAAAATTCAAAAATTACCTATAATTACACTTTGTGATCATTTTAAACATTTCTGGTGTACCCAGGTTCATGAGAAACTCCTTAAATTTTGAATTTTTTAATGATATTTTGTTAACAATTTGTCGTGTACCCCGGTACATGAAAAATTCTTAATTTTTGAATTTCTGTAAAATTCAAAAATTACCTATAATTACACTTTGTGATCATTTTAAACATTTCTGGTGTACCTAGGTTCATGAGAAACTCCTTAAATTTTGAATTTTTAATAATATTTTTTCTGTTATTTTTAACAATTTGTCGTGTACCCTGGTACATGAAAAATTCTTAATTTTTGAATTTTTGTAAAATTCAAAAACTACCTATAATTACACTTTGTGATCATTTTAAAACATTTATGGTGTACTTGGGTTCATGAGAAACTCCTTAAATTTTGATTTTTTTTAATGATATTTTTTCTGTTATTTTTAACAATTTGTCGTGTACCCCGGTACATGAAAAATTCTTAATTTTTGAATTTTTGTAAAATTCAAAAATTACATATAATTACACTTTGTGATCATTTTAAACATTTCTGGTGTACCTGGGTTCATGAGAAGCTCCTTAAATTTTGATTTTTTAATGATATATTTTTTTTATTTATAACAATTTGTCGTGTACCCCGGTACATGAAAAATTCTTAATTTTTCAATTTTTGTAAAATTCAAAAATTACCTATAATTACACTTTGTGATCATTTTAAACATTTCTGGTGTACCTAGGTTCATGAGAAACTCCTTAAATTTTGAATTTTTAATAATATTTTTTCTGTTATTTTTAACAATTTGTCGTGTACCCTGGTACATGAAAAATTCTTAATTTTTGAATTTTTGTAAAATTCAAAAACTACCTATAATTACACTTTGTGATCATTTTAAACATTTCTGGTGTACCTGGGTTCATGAGAAACTCCTTAAATTTTGAATTTTTTAATGATATTTTTTCTGTTATTTTTAACAATTTGTCGTGTACCCCGGTACATGAAAAATTCTTAATTTTTGAATTTTTGTAAAATTCAAAAATTACATATAATTACACTTTGTGATCATTTTAAACATTTCTGGTGTACCTGGGTTCATGAGAAGCTCCTTAAATTTTGATTTTTTAATGATATATTTTTTTATTTATAACAATTTGTCGTGTACCCCGGTACATGAAAAATTCTTAATTTTTCAATTTTTGTAAAATTCAAAAATTACCTATAATTACACTTTGTGATCATTTTAAACATTTCTGGTGTACCTAGGTTCATGAGAAACTCCTTAAATTTTGAATTTTTAATAATATTTTTTATGTTATTTTTAACAATTTGTCGTGTACCCTGGTACATGAAAAATTCTTAATTTTTGAATTTTTGTAAAATTCAAAAATTACATATAATTACACTTTATGATCATTTTAAACATTTGTGGTGTACCTAGGTTCATGAGAAACTTCTTAAATTTTGAATTTTTTAATGATATTTTTTTATGTTATTTTTAACAATTTTTCGTGTACCCCGGTACATGAAAAATTCTTAATTTTTGAATTTGTTATAAAATTCAAAAATTACCTATAATTACAGTTTTTTTATCATTTTAAACATTTCTGGTGTACCTGGGTTCATGAGAAACTCCTTAAATTTTAAATTTTTTAATGATATTTTTTATGTTATTTTTAACAATTTGTCGTGTACCCCGGTACATGAAAAATTCTTAATTTTTGAATTTTTGTAAAATTCAAAAATTACCTATATTTAAAATTTGTGATCATTTTAAACATTCCTGGTGTACCTGGGTTAATGAGAAACTCCTTAAATTTTGAATTTTTTAATGATATTTTTTCTGTTATTTTTAACAATTTGTCGTGTACCCCGGTACATGAAAAATTCTTAATTTTTGAATTTTTGTAAAATTCAAAAATTACATATAATTACACTTTGTGATCATTTTAAACATTTCTGGTGTACCTGGGTTCATGAGAAGCTCCTTAAATTTTGATTTTTTAATGATATATTTTTTTATTTATAACAATTTGTCGTGTACCCCGGTACATGAAAAATTCTTAATTTTTCAATTTTTGTAAAATTCAAAAATTACCTATAATTACACTTTGTGATCATTTTAAACATTTCTGGTGTACCTAGGTTCATGAGAAACTCCTTAAATTTTGAATTTTTAATAATATTTTTTATGTTATTTTTAACAATTTGTCGTGTACCCTGGTACATGAAAAATTCTTAATTTTTGAATTTTTGTAAAATTCAAAAATTACATATAATTACACTTTATGATCATTTTAAACATTTGTGGTGTACCTAGGTTCATGAGAAACTTCTTAAATTTTGAATTTTTAATGATATTTTTTTATGTTATTTTTAACAATTTTTCGTGTACCCCGGTACATGAAAAATTCTTAATTTTTGAATTTGTTATAAAATTCAAAAATTACCTATAATTACAGTTTTTTTATCATTTTAAACATTTCTGGTGTACCTGGGTTCATGAGAAACTCCTTAAATTTTAAATTTTTTAATGATATTTTTTATGTTATTTTTAACAATTTGTCGTGTACCCCGGTACATGAAAAATTCTTAATTTTTGAATTTTTGTAAAATTCAAAAATTACCTATATTTAAAATTTGTGATCATTTTAAACATTCCTGGTGTACCTGGGTTAATGAGAAACTCCTTAAATTTTGAATTTTTTAATGATATTTTTTCTGTTATTTTTAACAATTTGTCGTGTACCCCGGTACATGAAAAATTCTTAATTTTTGAATTTTTGTAAAATTCAAAAATTACATATAATTACACTTTGTGATCATTTTAAACATTTCTGGTGTACCTGGGTTCATGAGAAGCTCCTTAAATTTTGATTTTTTAATGATATATTTTTTTATTTATAACAATTTGTCGTGTACCCCGGTACATGAAAAATTCTTAATTTTTCAATTTTTGTAAAATTCAAAAATTACCTATAATTACACTTTGTGATCATTTTAAACATTTCTGGTGTACCTAGGTTCATGAGAAACTCCTTAAATTTTGAATTTTTAATAATATTTTTTATGTTATTTTTAACAATTTGTCGTGTACCCTGGTACATGAAAAATTCTTAATTTTTGAATTTTTGTAAAATTCAAAAATTACATATAATTACACTTTATGATCATTTTAAACATTTGTGGTGTACCTAGGTTCATGAGAAACTTCTTAAATTTTGAATTTTTTAATGATATTTTTTTATGTTATTTTTAACAATTTTTCGTGTACCCCGGTACATGAAAAATTCTTAATTTTTGAATTTGTTATAAAATTCAAAAATTACCTATAATTACAGTTTTTTTATCATTTTAAACATTTCTGGTGTACCTGGGTTCATGAGAAACTCCTTAAATTTTAAATTTTTTAATGATATTTTTTATGTTATTTTTAACAATTTGTCGTGTACCCCGGTACATGAAAAATTCTTAATTTTTGAATTTTTGTAAAATTCAAAAATTACCTATATTTAAAATTTGTGATCATTTTAAACATTCCTGGTGTACCTGGGTTAATGAGAAACTCCTTAAATTTTGAATTTTTTAATGATATTTTTTCTGTTATTTTTAACAATTTGTCGTGTACCCCGGTACATGAAAAATTCTTAATTTTTGAATTTTTGTAAAATTCAAAAATTACATATAATTACACTTTGTGATCATTTTAAACATTTCTGGTGTACCTGGGTTCATGAGAAGCTCCTTAAATTTTGATTTTTTAATGATATATTTTTTTATTTATAACAATTTGTCGTGTACCCCGGCACATGAAAAATTCTTAATTTTTCAATTTTTGTAAAATTCAAAAATTACCTATAATTACACTTTGTGATCATTTTAAACATTTCTGGTGTACCTAGGTTCATGAGAAACTCCTTAAATTTTGAATTTTTAATAATATTTTTTCTGTTATTTTTAACAATTTGTCGTGTACCCTGGTACATGAAAAATTCTTAATTTTTGAATTTTTGTAAAATTCAAAAATTACATATAATTACACTTTATGATCATTTTAAACATTTGTGGTGTACCTAGGTTCATGAGAAACTTCTTAAATTTTGAATTTTTTAATGATATTTTTTTATGTTATTTTTAACAATTTTTCGTGTACCCCGGTACATGAAAAATTCTTAATTTTTGAATTTGTTATAAAATTCAAAAATTACCTATAATTACAGTTTTTTTATCATTTTAAACATTTCTGGTGTACCTGGGTTCATGAGAAACTCCTTAAATTTTAAATTTTTTAATGATATTTTTTCTGTTATTTTTAACAATTTGTCGTGTACCCCGGTACATGAAAAATTCTTAATTTTTGAATTTTTGTAAAATTCAAAAATTACCTATAATTAAACTTTGTGATCATTTTAAACATTTCTGGTGTACCTGCGTTTATGAGAAACTCCTTAAATTTTGAATTTTTTAATGATATTTTTTCTGTTATTTTTAACAATTTGTCGTGTACCCCGGTACATGAAAAATTCTTAATTTTTGAATTTTTGTAAAATTCAAAAATTACATATAATTACACTTTGTGATCATTTTAAATATTTCTGGTGTACCTGGGTTCATGAGAAGCTCCTTAAATTTTGATTTTTTTAATGATATTTTTTTGTTATTTTTAACAATTTGTCGTGTACCCCGGTACATGAAAAATTCTTAATTTTTCAATTTTTGTAAAATTCAAAAATTACCTATAATTACACTTTGTGATCATTTTAAACATTTCTGGTGTACCTAGGTTCATGAGAAACTCCTTAAATTTTGAATTTTTTAATCATATTTTTTCTGTTATTGTTAACAATTTGTCGTGTACCCCGGTACATGAAAAATTCTTAATTTTTGAATTTTTGTAAAATTCAAAAATTACATATAATTACACTTTGTGATCATTTTAAACATTTCTGGTGTACCTGTGTTCATAAGAAACTCCTTAAATTTTGAATTTTTTAATGATATTTTTTAAACAATTTGTTGTGTACCCCGGTACATGAAAAATTCTTAATTTATCAATTTTTGTAAAATTCAAAAATTACCTATAATTACACTTTGTGATCATTTTAAACATTTCTGGTGTACCTAGGTTCATGAGAAACTCCTTAAATTTTGAATTTTTAATGATATTTTTCTGTTATTTTTAACAATTTGTCTTGTACCCCGGTACATGAAAAATTCTTAATTTTTGAATTTTTTTAAAAATTCAAAAATTACCTATAATTATACTTTGTGATCATTTTAAACATTTCTGGTGTACCTAGGTTCATGAGAAACTCCTTAAATTTTGAATTTTTTAATGATATTTTTTTAACAATTTGTCGTGTACCCCGGTACATGAAAAATTCTTAATTTTTGAATTTCTGTAAAATTCAAAAATTACCTATAATTACACTTTGTGATCATTTTAAAACATTTCTGGTGTACCTGGGTTCATGAGAAACTCCTTAAAATTTTGAATTTTTAATTGATATTTTTTCTGTTATTTTTAACAATTTGTCGTGTACCCCGGTACATGAAAAATTCTTAATTTTTGAATTTTTTTAAAATTCAAAAATTACCTATAATTACACTTTATGATCATTTGAAAACATTTCTGGTGTACCTTGGTTCATGAGAAACTCCTTAAATTTTGAATTTTTTAATGATATTTTTCTGTTATTTTTAACAATTTGTCGTGTACCCTGGTACATGAAAAATTCTTAATTTTTCAATTTTTGTAAATTTCAAAAATTACCTATAATTACACTTTGTGATCATTTTAAACATTTCTGGTATACATGGGTTCATGACAAACTCCTTAAATTTTGAATTTTTTAATGATATTTTTTCTGTTAGTTTTAATAATTTGTCGTGTACCCCGGTACATGAAAAATTCTTAATTTTTGAATTTTTGTAAAATTCAAAAATTACATATAATTACACTTTGTGATCATTTTAAACATTTCTTGTGTACATGGGTTCATGAGAAGCTCCTTAAATTTTGATTTTTAATGATATTTTTTTTGTTATTTTTAACAATTTGTCGTGTACCCCGGTACATGAAAAATTCTTAATTTTTCAATTTTTGTAAAATTCAAAAATTACCTATAATTACACTTTGTGATCATTTTAAACATTTCTGGTGTACCTAGGTTCATGAGAAACTCCTTAAATTTTGAATTTTTAATGATATTTTTTCTATTATTTTTAACAATTTGTCGTGTACCCCGGTACATGAAAAATTCTTAATTTTTGAATTTTTGTAAAATTCAAAAATTACCTATAATTACACTTTGTGATCATTTTAAACATTTCTGGTGTACCTAGGTTCATGAAAAACTCCTTAAATTTTGAATTTTTTAATTATATTTTTTTAAACAATTTGTCGTGTACCCCAGTACATGAAAAATTCTTAATTTTTGAATTTCTGTAAAATTCAAAAATTACCTATATTTACACTTTGTGATCATTTTAAAACATTTCTGGTGTACATGGGTTCATGAGAAACTCCTTAAAATTTTGAATTTTTTTAATGATATTTTTTCTGTTATTTTTAACAATTTGTCGTGTACCCCGGTTCATGAAAAATTCTTAATTTTTGAATTTTTGTAAAATTCAAAAATTACCTATAATTACACTTTGTGATCATTTTAAAACATTTCTGGTGTACCTGGGTTCATGAGAAACTCCTTAAATTTTGAATTTTTTAATGATATTTTTTTAACAATTTCTCGTGTACCCCGGTACATGAAAAAATCTTAATTTTTGAATTTCTGTAAAATTCAAAAATTACCTAATATTACACTTTGTGATCATTTTAAAACATTTCTGGTGTACCTGGGTTCATGAGAAACTCCTTAAAATTTTGAATTTTTAAATGATATTTTTTCTATTATTTTTAACAATTTGTCGTGTACCCCGGTACATGAAAAATTCTTAATTTTTGAATTTTTGTAAAATTCAAAAATTACCTATAATTACACTTTGTGATCATTTGAAAACATTTCTGGTGTACCTGGGTTCATGAGAAACTCCTTAAATTTTGAATTTTTTAATGATATTTTTCTGTTATTTTTAACAATTTGTCGTGTACCCTGGTACATGAAAAATTCTTAATTTTTGAATTTTTGTAAAATTCAAAAATTACCTATAATTAAACTTTGTGATCATTTTAAACATTTCTGGTGTACCTGGGTTCATGAGAAACTCCTTAAATTTTGAATTTTTTAATGATATTTTTTCTGTTATTTTTAACAATTTGTCGTGTACCCCGGTACATGAAAAATTCTTAATTTTTGAATTTTTGTAAAATTCAAAAATTACATATAATTACACTTTGTGATCATTTTAAATATTTCTGGTGTACCTGGGTTCATGAAAAGCTCCTTAAATTTTGATTTTTTAATGATATTTTTTTGTTATTTTTAACAATTTGTCGTGTACCCCGGTACATGAAAAATTCTTAATTTTTCAATTTTTGTAAAATTCAAAAATTACCTATAATTACACTTTGTGATCATTTTAAACATTTCTGGTGTACCTAGGTTCATGAGAAACTCCTTAAATTTTGAATTTTTTAATGACATTTTTTCTGTTATTTTTAACAATTTGTCGTGTACCCCGGTACATGAAAAATTCTTAATTTTTGAATTTTTGTAAAATTCAAAAATTACATATAATTACACTTTGTGATCATTTTAAACATTTCTGGTGTACCTGTGTTCATAAGAAACTCCTTAAATTTTGAATTTTTTAATGATATTTTTTAAACAATTTGTTGTGTACCCCGGTACATGAAAAATTCTTAATTTATCAATTTTTGTAAAATTCAAAAATTACCTATAATTACACTTTGTGATCATTTTAAACATTTCTGGTGTACCTAGGTTCATGAGAAACTCCTTAAATTTTGAATTTTTAATGATATTTTTCTGTCATTTTTAACAATTTTTCTTGTACCCCGGTACATGAAAAATTCTTAAATTTTGAATTTTTGTAAAATACAAAAATTACCTATAATTACACTTTGTGATCATTTTAAGCATTTCTGGTGTACCTAGGTTCATGAGAACTCCTTAAATTTTGAATTTTTTAATGATATTTTTTTAACAATTTGTCGTGTACCCCGGTACATGAAAAATTCTTAATTTTTGAATTTCTGTAAAATTCAAAAATTACCTATAATTACACTTTGTGATCATTTTAAAACATTTCTGGTGTACCTGGGTTCATGAGAAACTCCTTAAAATTTTGAATTTTTAAATGATATTTTTTCTGTTATTTTTAAAAATTTGTCGTGTACCCCGGTACATGAAAAATTCTTAATTTTTGAATTTTTGTAAAATTCAAAAATTACATATAATTACACTTTGTGATCATTTGAAAACATTTCTGGTGTACCTGGGTTCATGAGAAACTCCTTAAATTTTGAATTTTTTAATGATATTTTTCTATTATTTTTAACAATTTGTCGTGTACCCTGGTACATGAAAAATTCTTAATTTTTCAATTTCTGTAAAATTCAAAAATTACCTAATATTACACTTTGTGATCATTTTAAAACATTTCTGGTGTACCTGGGTTCATGAGAAACTCCTTAAATTTTGAATTTTTTAATGATATTTTTTCTTTTATTTTTAACAATTTGTCGTGTACCCCGGTACATGAAAAATTCTTAATTTTTGAATTTTTGTAAAATTCAAAAATTACATATAATTACACTTTGTGATCATTTTAAACATTTCTGATGTACCTGGGTTCATGAGAAGCTCCTTAAATTTTGATTTTTTTAATGATATTTTTTTGTTATTTTTAACAATTTGTCGTGTACCCCGGTACATGAAAAATTCTTAATTTTTCAATTTTTGTAAAATTCAAAAATTACCTATAATTTCACTTTGTGATCATTTTAAACATTTCTGGTGTACCTAGGTTCATGAGAAACTCCTTAAATTTTGAATTTTTAATGATATTTTTTCTATTATTTTTAACAATTTGTCGTGTACCCCGGTACATGAAAAATTCTTAATTTTTGAATTTTTGTAAAATTCAAAAATTACCTATAATTACACTTTGTGATCATTTTAAACATTTCTGGTGTACCTAGGTTCATGAGAAACTCCTTAAATTTTGAATTTTTTAATTATATTTTTTTAAACAATTTGTCGTGTACCCCAGTACATGAAAAATTCTTAATTTTTGAATTTCTGTAAAATTCAAAAATTACCTATAATTACACTTTGTGATCATTTTAAAACATTTCTGGTGTACATGGGTTCATGAGAAACTCCTTAAATTTTGAATTTTTTAATGATATTTTTTTAACAATTTCTCGTGTACCCCGGTACATGAAAAAATCTTAATTCTTGAATTTCTGTAAAATTCAAAAATTACCTAATATTACACTTTGTGATCATTTTAAAACATTTATGGTGTACCTGGGTTCATGAGAAACTCCTTAAAATTTTGAATTTTTAAATGATATTTTTTCTATTATTTTTAACAATTTGTCGTGTACCCCGGTACATGAAAAATTTTTAATTTTTGAATTTCTGTAAAATTCAAAAATTACCTATAATTACACTTTGTGATCATTTGAAAACATTTCTGGTGTACCTGGGTTCGTGAGAAACTCCTTAAATTTTGAATTTTTTAATGATATTTTTTTGTTATTTTTAACAATTTGTCGTGTACCCCGGTACATGAAAAATTCTTAATTTTTGAATTTTTGTAAAATTCAAAAATTACATATAATTACACTTTGTGATCATTTTAAACATTTCTGGTGTACCTGGGTTCATGAGAAGCTCCTTAAATTTTGATTTTTTTAATGATATTTTTTTGTTATTTTTAACAATTTGTCGTTTACCCCGGTACATGAAAAATTCTTAATTTTTCAATTTTTGTAAAATTCAAAAATTACCTATAATTTCACTTTGTGATCATTTTAAACATTTCTGGTGTACCTAGGTTCATGAGAAACTCCTTAAATTTTGAATTTTTAATGATATTTTTTCTATTATTTTTAACAATTTGTCGTGTACCCCGGTACATGAAAAATTCTTAATTTTTGAATTTTTGTAAAATTCAAAAATTACCTATAATTACACTTTGTGATCATTTTAAACATTTCTGATGTACCTGGGTTCATGAGAAGCTCCTTAAATTTTGATTTTTTTAATGATATTTTTTTGTTATTTTTAACAATTTGTCGTGTACCCCGGTACATGAAAAATTCTTAATTTTTCAATTTTTGTAAAATTCAAAAATTACCTATAATTTCACTTTGTGATCATTTTAAACATTTCTGGTGTACCTAGGTTCATGAGAAACTCCTTAAATTTTGAATTTTTAATGATATTTTTTCTATTATTTTTAACAATTTGTCGTGTACCCCGGTACATGAAAAATTCTTAATTTTTGAATTTTTGTAAAATTCAAAAATTACCTATAATTACACTTTGTGATCATTTTAAACATTTCTGGTGTACCTAGGTTCATGAGAAACTCCTTAAATTTTGAATTTTTTAATTATATTTTTTTAAACAATTTGTCGTGTACCCCAGTACATGAAAAATTCTTAATTTTTGAATTTCTGTAAAATTCAAAAATTACCTATAATTACACTTTGTGATCATTTTAAAACATTTCTGGTGTACATGGGTTCATGAGAAACTCCTTAAATTTTGAATTTTTTAATGATATTTTTTTAACAATTTCTCGTGTACCCCGGTACATGAAAAAATCTTAATTCTTGAATTTCTGTAAAATTCAAAAATTACCTAATATTACACTTTGTGATCATTTTAAAACATTTATGGTGTACCTGGGTTCATGAGAAACTCCTTAAAATTTTGAATTTTTAAATGATATTTTTTCTATTATTTTTAACAATTTGTCGTGTACCCCGGTACATGAAAAATTTTTAATTTTTGAATTTCTGTAAAATTCAAAAATTACCTATAATTACACTTTGTGATCATTTGAAAACATTTCTGGTGTACCTGGGTTCGTGAGAAACTCCTTAAATTTTGAATTTTTTAATGATATTTTTTTGTTATTTTTAACAATTTGTCGTGTACCCCGGTACATGAAAAATTCTTAATTTTTGAATTTTTGTAAAATTCAAAAATTACATATAATTACACTTTGTGATCATTTTAAACATTTCTGGTGTACCTGGGTTCATGAGAAGCTCCTTAAATTTTGATTTTTTTAATGATATTTTTTTGTTATTTTTAACAATTTGTCGTTTACCCCGGTACATGAAAAATTATTAATTTTTCAATTTTTGTAAAATTCAAAAATTACCTATAATTACACTTTGTGATCATTTTAAACATTTCTGGTATACCTAGGTTCATGAGAAACTCCTTAAATTTTGAATTTTTAATGATATTTTTTCTATTATTTTTAACAATTTGTCGTGTACCCCGGTACATGAAAAATTCTTAATTTTTGAATTTTTGTAAAATTCAAAAATTACCTATAATTACACTTTGTGATCATTTTAAACATTTCTGGTGTACCTAGGTTCATGAGAAACTCCTTAAATTTTGAATTTTTTAATGATATTTTTTTAAACAATTTGTCGTGTACCCCGGTACATGAAAAATTCTTAATTTTTGAATTTATGTAAAATTCAAAAATTACCTATAATTACACTTTGTGATCATTTTAAAACATTTCTGGTGTACCTGGGTTCATGAGAAACTCCTTAAAATTTTGAATTTTTTTAATGATATTTTTCTGTTATTTTTAACAATTTGTCGTGTACCCCGGTTCATGAAAAATTCTTAATTTTTGAATTTTTGTAAAATTCAAAAATTATCTATAATTACACTTTGTGATCATTTTAAAACATTTCTGGTATACCTGGGTTCATGAGAAACTCCTTAAATTTTGAATTTTTTAATGATATTTTTTTAACAATTTGTCGTGTACCCCGGTACATGAAAAATTCTTAATTTTTGAATTTCTGTAAAATTCAAAAATTACCTATAATTACACTTTGTGATCATTTTAAAACATTTCTGGTGTACCTGGGTTCATGAGAAACTCCTTAAAATTTTGAATTTTTAAATGATATTTTTTCTGTTATTTTTAACAATTTGTCGTGTACACCGGTACATGAAAAATTCTTAATTTTTGAATTTTTGTAAAATTCAAAAATTACCTATAATTACACTTTGTGATCATTTGAAAACATTTCTGGTGTACCTGGGTTCATGAGAAACTCCTTAAATTTTGAAATTTTTAATGATATTTTTCTGTTATTTTTAACAATTTGTCGTGTACCCTGGTACATGAAAAATTCTTAATTTTTCAATTTTTGTAAAATTCAAAAATTACCTATAATTACACTTTGTGATCATTTTAAAACATTTCTGGTATACCTGGGTTCATGAGAAACTCCTTAAATTTGGAATTTTTTAATGATATTTTTTTAATAATTTGTCGTGTACCCAGGTACATGAAAAATCCTTAATTTTTGAATTTCTGTAAAATTCAAAAATTAACTAATATTACACTTTGTGATCATTTTAAAACATTTCTGGTGTACCTGGGTTCATGAGAAACTCCTTAAAATTTTGAATTTTTAAATGATATTTTTTCTGTTATTTTTAACAATTTGTCGTGTACCCCGGTACATGAAAAATTCTTAATTTTTGAATTTCTGTAAAATTCAAAAATTACCTATAATTACACTTTGTGATCATTTGAAAACATTTCTGGTGTACCTGGGTTCATGAGAAACTCCTTAAAATTTTGAATTTTTTAATGATATTTTTATGTTATTTTTAACAATTTGTCGTGTACCCTAGTACATGAAAAATTCTTAATTTTTCAATTTTTGTAAAATTCAAAAATTACATATAATTACACTTTGTGATCATTTTAAAACATTTCTGGTGTACTTGGGTTCATGAGAAACTCCTTAAATTTTGAATTTTTTAATGATATTTTTTAAAAATTTGTCGTGTACCCCGGTACATGAAAAATTCTTAATTTTTGAATTTCTGTAAAATTCAAAAATTACCTATAATTACACTTTGTGATCATTTTAAAACATTTCTGGTGTACCTGGGTTCATGAGAAACTCCTTAAAATTTTGAATTTTTAAATGATATTTTTTCTGTTATTTTTAACAATTTGTCGTGTACCCCGGTAAATGAAAAATTCTTAATTTTTGAATTTTTGTAAAATTCAAAAATTACCTAAAATTACACTTTGTGATCATTTGAAAACATTTTTGGTGTACCTCGGTTCATGAGAAACTCCTTAAATTTTGAATTTTTTAATGATATTTTTTAACAATTTCTCGTGTACCCCGGTACATGAAAAAATCTTAATTTTTGAATTTCTGTAAAATTCAAAAATTACCTAATATTACACTTTGTGATCATTTTAAAACATTTTTGGTGTACCTGGGTTCATGAGAAACTCCTTAAAATTTTGAATTTTTAAATGATATTTTTTCTATTATTTTTAACAATTTGTCGTGTACCCCGGTACATGAAAAATTCTTAATTTTTGAATTTTTGTAAAATTCAAAAATTACATATAATTACACTTTGTGATCATTTTAAACATTTCTGATGTACCTGGGTTCATGAGAAGCTCCTTAAATTTTGATTTTTTTAATGATATTTTTTTGTTATTTTTAACAATTTGTCGTGTACCCCGGTACATGAAAAATTCTTAATTTTTCAATTTTTGTAAAATTCAAAAATTACCTATAATTTCACTTTGTGATCATTTTAAACATTTCTGGTGTACCTAGGTTCATGAGAAACTCCTTAAATTTTGAATTTTTAATGATATTTTTTCTATTATTTTTAACAATTTGTCGTGTACCCCGGTACATGAAAAATTCTTAATTTTTGAATTTTTGTAAAATTCAAAAATTACCTATAATTACACTTTGTGATCATTTTAAACATTTCTGGTGTACCTAGGTTCATGAGAAACTCCTTAAATTTTGAATTTTTTAATTATATTTTTTTAAACAATTTGTCGTGTACCCCAGTACATGAAAAATTCTTAATTTTTGAATTTCTGTAAAATTCAAAAACTACCTATAATTACACTTTGTGATCATTTTAAAACATTTCTGGTGTACATGGGTTCATGAGAAACTCCTTAAATTTTGAATTTTTTAATGATATTTTTTTAACAATTTCTCGTGTACCCCGGTACATGAAAAAATCCTAATTCTTGAATTTCTGTAAAATTCAAAAATTACCTAATATTACACTTTGTGATCATTTTAAAACATTTATGGTGTACCTGGGTTCATGAGAAACTCCTTAAAATTTTGAATTTTTAAATGATATTTTTTCTATTATTTTTAACAATTTGTCGTGTACCCCGGTACATGAAAAATTCTTAATTTTTGAATTTCTGTAAAATTCAAAAATTACCTATATTTACACTTTGTGATCATTTGAAAACATTTCTGGTGTACCTGGGTTCGTGAGAAACTCCTTAAATTTTGAATTTTTTAATGATATTTTTTTTGTTATTTTTAACAATTTGTCGTGTACCCCGGTACATGAAAAATTCTTAATTTTTGAATTTTTGTAAAATTCAAAAATTACATATAATTACACTTTGTGATCATTTTAAACATTTCTGGTGTACCTGGGTTCATGAGAAGCTCCTTAAATTTTGATTTTTTTAATGATATTTTTTTGTTATTTTTAACAATTTGTCGTTTACCCCGGTACATGAAAAATTATTAATTTTTCAATTTTTGTAAAATTCAAAAATTACCTATAATTACACTTTGTGATCATTTTAAACATTTCTGGTATACCTAGGTTCATGAGAAACTCCTTAAATTTTGAATTTTTAATGATATTTTTTCTATTATTTTTAACAATTTGTCGTGTACCCCGGTACATGAAAAATTCTTAATTTTTCAATTTTTGTAAAATTCAAAAATTACCTATAATTTCACTTTGTGATCATTTTAAACATTTCTGGTGTACCTAGGTTCATGAGAAACTCCTTAAATTTTGAATTTTTAATGATATTTTTTCTATTATTTTTAACAATTTGTCGTGTACCCCGGTACATGAAAAATTCTTAATTTTTGAATTTTTGTAAAATTCAAAAATTACCTATAATTACACTTTGTGATCATTTTAAACATTTCTGGTGTACCTAGGTTCATGAGAAACTCCTTAAATTTTGAATTTTTTAATTATATTTTTTTAAACAATTTGTCGTGTACCCCAGTACATGAAAAATTCTTAATTTTTGAATTTCTGTAAAATTCAAAAACTACCTATAATTACACTTTGTGATCATTTTAAAACATTTCTGGTGTACATGGGTTCATGAGAAACTCCTTAAATTTTGAATTTTTTAATGATATTTTTTTAACAATTTCTCGTGTACCCCGGTACATGAAAAAATCCTAATTCTTGAATTTCTGTAAAATTCAAAAATTACCTAATATTACACTTTGTGATCATTTTAAAACATTTATGGTGTACCTGGGTTCATGAGAAACTCCTTAAAATTTTGAATTTTTAAATGATATTTTTTCTATTATTTTTAACAATTTGTCGTGTACCCCGGTACATGAAAAATTCTTAATTTTTGAATTTCTGTAAAATTCAAAAATTACCTATATTTACACTTTGTGATCATTTGAAAACATTTCTGGTGTACCTGGGTTCGTGAGAAACTCCTTAAATTTTGAATTTTTTAATGATATTTTTTTTGTTATTTTTAACAATTTGTCGTGTACCCCGGTACATGAAAAATTCTTAATTTTTGAATTTTTGTAAAATTCAAAAATTACATATAATTACACTTTGTGATCATTTTAAACATTTCTGGTGTACCTGGGTTCATGAGAAGCTCCTTAAATTTTGATTTTTTTAATGATATTTTTTTGTTATTTTTAACAATTTGTCGTTTACCCCGGTACATGAAAAATTATTAATTTTTCAATTTTTGTAAAATTCAAAAATTACCTATAATTACACTTTGTGATCATTTTAAACATTTCTGGTATACCTAGGTTCATGAGAAACTCCTTAAATTTTGAATTTTTAATGATATTTTTTCTATTATTTTTAACAATTTGTCGTGTACCCCGGTACATGAAAAATTCTTAATTTTTGAATTTTTGTAAAATTCAAAAATTACCTATAATTACACTTTGTGATCATTTTAAACATTTCTGGTGTACCTAGGTTCATGAGAAACTCCTTAAATTTTGAATTTTTTAATGATATTGTTTTAAACAATTTGTCGTGTACCCCGGTACATGAAAAATTCTTAATTTTTGAATTTATGTAAAATTCAAAAATTACCTATAATTACACTTTGTGATCATTTTAAAACATTTCTGGTGTACCTGGGTTCATGAGAAACTCCTTAAAATTTTGAATTTTTTTAATGATATTTTTTCTGTTATTTTTAACAATTTGTCGTGTACCCCGGTTCATGAAAAATTCTTAATTTTTGAATTTTTGTAAAATTCAAAAATTACCTATAATTACACTTTGTGATCATTTTAAAACATTTCTGGTATACCTGGGTTCATGAGAAACTCCTTAAATTTTGAATTTTTTAATGATATTTTTTTAACAATTTGTCGTGTACCCCGGTACATGAAAAATTCTTAATTTTTGAATTTCTGTAAAATTCAAAAATTACCTATAATTACACTTTGTGATCATTTTAAAACATTTCTGGTGTACCTGGGTTCATGAGAAACTCCTTAAAATTTTGAATTTTTAAATGATATTTTTTCTGTTATTTTTAACAATTTGTCGTGTACCCCGGTACATGAAAAATTCTTAATTTTTGAATTTTTGTAAAATTCAAAAATTACCTATAATTACACTTTGTGATCATTTGAAAACATTTCTGGTGTACCTGGGTTCATGAGAAACTCCTTAAATTTTGAATTTTTTAATGATATTTTTCTGTTATTTTTAACAATTTGTCGTGTACCCTGGTACATGAAAAATTCTTAATTTTTCAATTTTTGTAAAATTCAAAAATTACCTATAATTACACTTTGTGATCATTTTAAAACATTTCTGGTATACCTGGGTTCATGAGAAACTCCTTAAATTTGGAATTTTTTAATGATATTTTTTTAACAATTTGTCGTGTACCCAGGTACATGAAAAATCCTTAATTTTTGAATTTCTGTAAAATTAAAAAATTAACTAATATTACACTTTGTGATCATTTTAAAACATTTCTGGTGTACCTGGGTTCATGAGAAACTCCTTAAAATTTTGAATTTTTAAATGATATTTTTTCTGTTATTTTTAACAATTTGTCGTGTACCCCGGTACATGAAAAATTCTTAATTTTTGAATTTCTGTAAAATTCAAAAATTACCTATAATTACACTTTGTGATCATTTGAAAACATTTCTGGTGTACCTGGGTTCATGAGAAACTCCTTAAATTTTGAGTTTTTTAATGATATTTTTATGTTATTTTTAACAATTTGTCGTGTACCCTAGTACATGAAAAATTCTTAATTTTTCAATTTTTGTAAAATTCAAAAATTACCTATAATTACACTTTGTGATCATTTTAAAACATTTCTGGTGTACCTGGGTTCATGAGAAACTCCTTAAATTTTGAATTTTTTAATGATATTTTTTAACAATTTGTCGTGTACCCCGGTACATGAAAAATTCTTAATTTTTGAATTTCTGTAAAATTCAAAAATTACCTATAATTACACTTTGTGATCATTTGAAAACATTTCTGGTGTACCTGGGTTCATGAGAAACTCCTTAAATTTTGAGTTTTTTAATGATATTTTTATGTTATTTTTAACAATTTGTCGTGTACCCTAGTACATGAAAAATTCTTAATTTTTCAATTTTTGTAAAATTCAAAAATTACCTATAATTACACTTTGTGATCATTTTAAAACATTTCTGGTGTACCTGGGTTCATGAGAAACTCCTTAAATTTTGAATTTTTTAATGATATTTTTTAACAATTTGTCGTGTACCCCGGTACATGAAAAATTCTTAATTTTTGAATTTCTGTAAAATTCAAAAATTACCTATAATTACACTTTGTGATCATTTTAAAACATTTCTGGTGTACCTGGGTTCATGAGAAACTCCTTAAAATTTTGAATTTTTAAATGATATTTTTTCTGTTATTTTTAACAATTTGTCGTGTACCCCGGTACATGAAAAATTCTTAATTTTTGAATTTTTGTAAAATTCAAAAATTACCTAAAATTACACTTTGTGATCATTTGAAAACATTTCTGGTGTACCTGGGTTCATGAGAAACTCCTTAAATTTTGAATTTTTTAATGATATTTTTTAACAATTTCTCGTGTACCCCGGTACATGAAAAAATCTTAATTTTTGAATTTCTGTAAAATTCAAAAATTACCTAATATTACACTTTGTGATCATTTTAAAACATTTCTGGTGTACCTGGGTTCATGAAAAACTCCTTAAAATTTTGAATTTTTAAATGATATTTTTTCTGTTATTTTTAACAATTTGTCGTGTACCCCGGTACATGAAAAATTCTTAATTTTTGAATTTCTGTAAAATTCAAAAATTACCTATAATTACACTTTGTGATCATTTGAAAACATTTATGGTGTACCTGGGTTCATGAGAAACTCCTTAAATTTTGAATTTTTTAATGATATTTTTATGTTATTTTTAACAATTTGTCGTGTACCCTAGTACATGAAAAATTCTTAATTTTTCAATTTTTGTAAAATTCAAAAATTACCTATAATTACACTTTGTGATCATTTTAAAACATTTCTGGTGTACCTGGGTTCATGAGAAACTCCTTAAATTTTGAATTTTTTAATGATATTTTTTAACAATTTGTCGTGTACCCCGGTACATGAAAAATTCTTAATTTTTGAATTTCTGTAAAATTCAGAAATTACCTATAATTACACTTTGTGATCATTTTAAAACATTTCTGGTGTACCTGGGTTCATGAGAAACTCCTTAAAATTTTGAATTTTTAAATGATATTTTTTCTGTTATTTTTAACAATTTGTCGTGTACCCCGGTACATGAAAAATTCTTAATTTTTGAATTTTTGTAAAATTCAAGAATTACCTAAAATTACACTTTGTGATCATTTGAAAACGTTTCCGGTGTACCTGGGTTCATGAGAAACTCCTTAAATTTTGAATTTTTTAATGATATTTTTTAACAATTTCTCGTGTACCCCGGTACATAAAAAAATCTTAATTTTTGAATTTCTGTAAAATTCAAAAATTACCTAATATTACACTTTGTGATCATTTTAAAACATTTCTGGTGTACCTGGGTTCATGAGAAACTCCTTAAAATTTTGAATTTTTAAATGATATTTTTTCTATTATTTTTAACAATTTGTCGTGTACCCCAGTACATGAAAAATTCTTAATTTTTGAATTTCTGTAAAATTCAAAAATTACCTATAATTACACTTTGTGATCATTTGAAAACATTTCTGGTGTACCTGGGTTCATGAGAAACTCCTTAAATTTTGAATTTTTTAATGATATTTTTTTTGTTATTTTTAACAATTTGTCGTGTACCCCGGTACATGAAAAATTCTTAATTTTTGAATTTTTGTAAAATTCAAAAATTACATATAATTACACTTTGTGATCATTTTAAACATTTCTGGTGTACCTGGGTTCATGAGAAGCTCCTTAAATTTTGATTTTTTTAATGATATTTTTTTTGTTATTTTTAACAATTTGTCGTGTACCCCGGTACATGAAAAATTATTAATTTTTCAATTTTTGTAAAATTCAAAAATTATCTATAATTACACTTTGTGATCATTTTAAACATTTCTGGTATACCTAGGTTCATGAGAAACTCCTTGAATTTTGAATTTTTAATGATATTTTTTCTATTATTTTTAACAATTTGTCGTGTACCCCGGTACATGAAAAATTCTTAATTTTTGATTTTTTGTAAAATTAAAAAATTACCTATAATTACACTTTTTGATCATTTTAAACATTTCTGGTGTACCTAGGTTCATGAGAAACTCCTTAAATTTTGAATTTTTTAATGATATTTTTTTAAACAATTTGTCGTGTACCCCGGTACATGAAAAATTCTTAATTTTTGAATTTCTGTAAAATTCAAAAATTACCTATAATTACACTTTGTGATCGTTTTAAAACATTTCTGGTGTACCTGGGTTCATGAGAAACTCCTTAAAATTTTGAATTTTTAAATGATATTTTTTCTATTATTTTTAACAATTTGTCGTGTACCCCGGTACATGAAAAATTCTTAATTTTTGAATTTCTGTAAAATTCAAAAATTACCTATAATTACACTTTGTGATCATTTGAAAACATTTCTGGTGTACCTGGGTTCATGAGAAACTCCTTAAATTTTGAATTTTTTAATGATATTTTTAACAATTTCTCGTGTACCCCGGTACATAAAAAAATCTTAATTTTTGAATTTCTGTAAAATTCAAAAATTACCTAATATTACACTTTGTGATCATTTTAAAACATTTCTGGTGTACCTGGGTTCATGAGAAACTCCTTAAAATTTTGAATTTTTAAATGATATTTTTTCTATTATTTTTAACAATTTGTCGTGTACCCCGGTACATGAAAAATTCTTAATTTTTGAATTTCTGTAAAATTCAAAAATTACCTATAATTACACTTTGTGATCATTTGAAAACATTTCTGGTGTACCTGGGTTCATGAGAAACTCCTTAAATTTTGAATTTTTTAATGATATTTTTTTGTTATTTTTAACAATTTGTCGTGTACCCCGGTACATGAAAAATTCTTAATTTTTGAATTTTTGTAAAATTCAAAAATTACATATAATTACACTTTGTGATCATTTTAAACATTTCTGGTGTACCTGGGTTCATGAGAAGCTCCTTAAATTTTGATTTTTTTAATGATATTTTTTTTGTTATTTTTAACAATTTGTCGTGTACCCCGGTACATGAAAAATTATTAATTTTTCAATTTTTGTAAAATTCAAAAATTACCTATAATTACACTTTGTGATCATTTTAAGCATTTCTGGTATACCTAGGTTCATGAGAAACTCCTTGAATTTTGAATTTTTAATGATATTTTTTCTATTATTTTTAACAATTTGTCGTGTACCCCGGTACATGAAAAATTCTTAATTTTTGATTTTTTGTAAAATTCAAAAATTACCTATAATTACACTTTTTGATCATTTTAAACATTTCTGGTGTACCTAGGTTCATGAGAAACTCCTTAAATTTTGAATTTTTTAATGATATTTTTTTAAACAATTTGTCGTGTACCCCGGTACATGAAAAATTCTTAATTTTTGAATTTCTGTAAAATTCAAAAATTACCTATAATTACACTTTGTGATCATTTTAAAACATTTCTGGTGTACCTGGGTTCATGAGAAACTCCTTAAAATTTTGAATTTTTAAATGATATTTTTTCTGTTATTTTTAACAATTTGTCGTGTACCCCGGTACATGAAAAATTCTTAATTTTTGAATTTTTGTAAAATTCAAGAATTACCTAAAATTACACTTTGTGATCATTTGAAAACATTTATGGTGTACCTGAGTTCATGAGAAACTCCTTAAATTTTGAATTTTTTAATGATATTTTTTAACAATTTCTCGTGTACCCCGGTACATAAAAAAATCTTAATTTTTGAATTTCTGTAAAATTCAAAAATTAACTAATATTACACTTTGTGATCATTTTAAAACATTTCTGGTGTACCTGGGTTCATGAGAAACTCCTTAAAATTTTGAATTTTTAAATGATATTTTTTCTATTATTTTTAACAATTTATCGTGTACCCCGGTACATGAAAAATTCTTAATTTTTGAATTTCTGTAAAATTCAAAAATTACCTATAATTACACTTTGTGATCATTTGAAAACATTTCTGGTGTACCTGGGTTCATGAGAAGCTCCTTAAATTTTGATTTTTTTAATGATATTTTTTTTGTTATTTTTAACAATTTGTCGTGTACCCCGGTACATGAAAAATTATTAATTTTTCAATTTTTGTAAAATTCAAAAATTACCTATAATTACACTTTGTGATCATTTTAAACATTTCTGGTATACCTAGGTTCATGAGAAACTCCTTGAATTTTGAATTTTTAATGATATTTTTTCTATTATTTTTAACAATTTGTCGTGTACCCCGGTACATGAAAAATTCTTAATTTTTGATTTTTTGTAAAATTAAAAAATTACCTATAATTACACTTTTTGATCATTTTAAACATTTCTGGTGTACCTAGGTTCATGAGAAACTCCTTAAATTTTGAATTTTTTAATGATATTTTTTTAAACAATTTGTCGTGTACCCCGGTACATGAAAAATTCTTAATTTTTGAATTTCTGTAAAATTCAAAAATTACCTATAATTACACTTTGTGATCATTTTAAAACATTTCTGGTGTACCTGGGTTCATGAGAAACTCCTTAAAATTTTGAATTTTTAAATGATATTTTTTCTGTTATTTTTAACAATTTGTCGTGTACCCCGGTACATGAAAAATTCTTAATTTTTGAATTTTTGTAAAATTCAAGAATTACCTAAAATTACACTTTGTGATCATTTGAAAACATTTCTGGTGTACCTGGGTTCATGAGAAACTCCTTAAATTTTGAATTTTTTAATGATATTTTTTAACAATTTCTCGTGTACCCCGGTACATAAAAAAATCTTAATTTTTGAATTTCTGTAAAATTCAAAAATTACCTAATATTACACTTTGTGATCATTTTAAAACATTTCTGGTGTACCTGGGTTCATGAGAAACTCCTTAAAATTTTGAATTTTTAAATGATATTTTTTCTATTATTTTTAACAATTTGTCGTGTACCCCGGTACATGAAAAATTCTTAATTTTTGAATTTCTGTAAAATTCAAAAATTACCTATAATTACACTTTGTGATCATTTGAAAACATTTCTGGTGTACCTGGGTTCATGAGAAACTCCTTAAATTTTGATTTTTTTAATGATATTTTTTTTGTTATTTTTAACAATTTGTTGTGTACCCCGGTACATGAAAAATTATTAATTTTTCAATTTTTGTAAAATTCAAAAATTACCTATAATTACACTTTGTGATCATTTTAAACATTTCTGGTATACCTAGGTTCATGAGAAACTCCTTGAATTTTGAATTTTTAATGATATTTTTTCTATTATTTTTAACAATTTGTCGTGTACCCCGGTACATGAAAAATTCTTAATTTTTGATTTTTTGTAAAATTAAAAAATTACCTATAATTACACTTTTTGATCATTTTAAACATTTCTGGTGTACCTAGGTTCATGAGAAACTCCTTAAATTTTGAATTTTTTAATGATATTTTTTTAAACAATTTGTCGTGTACCCCGGTACATGAAAAATTCTTAATTTTTGAATTTCTGTAAAATTCAAAAATTACCTATAATTACACTTTGTGATCATTTTAAAACATTTCTGGTGTACCTGGGTTCATGAGAAACTCCTTAAAATTTTGAATTTTTAAATGATATTTTTTCTGTTATTTTTAACAATTTGTCGTGTACCCCGGTACATGAAAAATTCTTAATTTTTGAATTTTTGTAAAATTCAAGAATTACCTAAAATTACACTTTGTGATCATTTGAAAACATTTCTGGTGTACCTGGGTTCATGAGAAACTCCTTAAATTTTGAATTTTTTAATGATATTTTTTAACAATTTCTCGTGTACCCCGGTACATAAAAAAATCTTAATTTTTGAATTTCTGTAAAATTCAAAAATTACCTAATATTACACTTTGTGATCATTTTAAAACATTTCTGGTGTACCTGGGTTCATGAGAAACTCCTTAAAATTTTGAATTTTTAAATGATATTTTTTCTATTATTTTTAACAATTTGTCGTGTACCCCGGTACATGAAAAATTCTTAATTTTTGAATTTCTGTAAAATTCAAAAATTACCTATAATTACACTTTGTGATCATTTGAAAACATTTCTGGTGTACCTGGGTTCATGAGAAACTCCTTAAATTTTGAATTTTTTAATGATATTTTTTTTGTTATTTTTAACAATTTGTCGTGTACCCCGGTACATGAAAAATTCTTAATTTTTGAATTTTTGTAAAATTCAAAAATTACATATAATTACACTTTGTGATCATTTTAAACATTTCTGGTGTACCTGGGTTCATGAGAAGCTCCTTAAATTTTGATTTTTTTAATGATATTTTTTTTGTTATTTTTAACAATTTGTCGTGTATCCCGGTACATGAAAAATTATTAATTTTTCAATTTTTGTAAAATTCAAAAATTACCTATAATTACACTTTGTGATCATTTTAAACATTTCTGGTATACCTAGGTTCATGAGAAACTCCTTGAATTTTGAATTTTTAATGATATTTTTTCTATTATTTTTAACAATTTGTCGTGTACCCCGGTACATGAAAAATTCTTAATTTTTGATTTTTTGTAAAATTCAAAAATTACCTATAATTACACTTTTTGATCATTTTAAACATTTCTGGTGTACCTAGGTTCATGAGAAACTCCTTAAATTTTGAATTTTTTAATGATATTTTTTTAAACAATTTGTCGTGTACCCCGGTACATGAAAAATTCTTAATTTTTGAATTTCTGTAAAATTCAAAAATTACCTATAATTACACTTTGTGATCATTTTAAAACATTTCTGGTGTACCTGGGTTCATGAGAAACTCCTTAAAATTTTGAATTTTTAAATGATATTTTTTCTGTTATTTTTAACAATTTGTCGTGTACCCCGGTACATGAAAAATTCTTAATTTTTGAATTTTTGTAAAATTCAAGAATTACCTAAAATTACACTTTGTGATCATTTGAAAACATTTCTGGTGTACCTGAGTTCATGAGAAACTCCTTAAATTTTGAATTTTTTAATGATATTTTTTAACAATTTCTCGTGTACCCCGGTACATAAAAAAATCTTAATTTTTGAATTTCTGTAAAATTCAAAAATTACCTAATATTACACTTTGTGATCATTTGGAAACATTTCTGGTGTACCTGGGTTCATGAGAAACTCCTTAAATTTTGAATTTTTTAATGATATTTTTTTGTTATTTTTAACAATTTGTCGTGTACCCCGGTACATGAAAAATTCTTAATTTTTGAATTTTTGTAAAATTCAAAAATTACATATAATTACACTTTGTGATCATTTTAAACATTTCTGGTGTACCTGGGTTCATGAGAAGCTCCTTAAATTTTGATTTTTTTAATGATATTTTTTTTGTTATTTTTAACAATTTGTCGTGTACCCCGGTACATGAAAAATTATTAATTTTTCAATTTTTGTAAAATTCAAAAATTACCTATAATTACACTTTGTGATCATTTTAAACATTTCTGGTATACCTAGGTTCATGAGAAACTCCTTGAATTTTGAATTTTTAATGATATTTTTTCTATTATTTTTAACAATTTGTCGTGTACCCCGGTACATGAAAAATTCTTAATTTTTGATTTTTTGTAAAATTCAAAAATTACCTATAATTACACTTTTTGATCATTTTAAACATTTCTGGTGTACCTAGGTTCATGAGAAACTCCTTAAATTTTGAATTTTTTAATGATATTTTTTTAAACAATTTGTCGTGTACCCCGGTACATGAAAAATTCTTAATTTTTGAATTTCTGTAAAATTCAAAAATTACCTATAATTACACTTTGTGATCATTTTAAAACATTTCTGGTGTACCTGGGTTCATGAGAAACTCCTTAAAATTTTGAATTTTTAAATGATATTTTTTCTGTTATTTTTAACAATTTGTCGTGTACCCCGGTACATGAAAAATTCTTAATTTTTGAATTTTTGTAAAATTCAAGAATTACCTAAAATTACACTTTGTGATCATTTGAAAACATTTCTGGTGTACCTGAGTTCATGAGAAACTCCTTAAATTTTGAATTTTTTAATGATATTTTTTAACAATTTCTCGTGTACCCCGGTACATAAAAAAATCTTAATTTTTGAATTTCTGTAAAATTCAAAAATTACCTAATATTACACTTTGTGATCATTTTAAAACATTTCTGGTGTACCTGGGTTCATGAGAAACTCCTTAAAATTTTGAATTTTTAAATGATATTTTTTCTATTATTTTTAACAATTTGTCGTGTACCCCGGTACATGAAAAATTCTTAATTTTTGAATTTCTGTAAAATTCAAAAATTACCTATAATTACACTTTGTGATCATTTGAAAACATTTCTGGTGTACCTGGGTTCATGAGAAGCTCCTTAAATTTTGATTTTTTTAATGATATTTTTTTTGTTATTTTTAACAATTTGTCGTGTACCCCGGTACATGAAAAATTATTAATTTTTCAATTTTTGTAAAATTCAAAAATTACCTATAATTACACTTTGTGATCATTTTAAACATTTCTGGTATACCTAGGTTCATGAGAAACTCCTTGAATTTTGAATTTTTAATGATATTTTTTCTATTATTTTTAACAATTTGTCGTGTACCCCGGTACATGAAAAATTCTTAATTTTTGATTTTTTGTAAAATTAAAAAATTACCTATAATTACACTTTTTGATCATTTTAAACATTTCTGGTGTACCTAGGTTCATGAGAAACTCCTTAAATTTTGAATTTTTTAATGATATTTTTTTAAACAATTTGTCGTGTACCCCGGTACATGAAAAATTCTTAATTTTTGAATTTCTGTAAAATTCAAAAATTACCTATAATTACACTTTGTGATCATTTTAAAACATTTCTGGTGTACCTGGGTTCATGAGAAACTCCTTAAAATTTTGAATTTTTAAATGATATTTTTTCTGTTATTTTTAACAATTTGTCGTGTACCCCGGTACATGAAAAATTCTTAATTTTTGAATTTTTGTAAAATTCAAGAATTACCTAAAATTACACTTTGTGATCATTTGAAAACATTTCTGGTGTACCTGGGTTCATGAGAAACTCCTTAAATTTTGAATTTTTTAATGATATTTTTTAACAATTTCTCGTGTACCCCGGTACATAAAAAAATCTTAATTTTTGAATTTCTGTAAAATTCAAAAATTACCTAATATTACACTTTGTGATCATTTTAAAACATTTCTGGTGTACCTGGGTTCATGAGAAACTCCTTAAAATTTTGAATTTTTAAATGATATTTTTTCTATTATTTTTAACAATTTGTCGTGTACCCCGGTACATGAAAAATTCTTAATTTTTGAATTTCTGTAAAATTCAAAAATTACCTATAATTACACTTTGTGATCATTTGAAAACATTTCTGGTGTACCTGGGTTCATGAGAAACTCCTTAAATTTTGAATTTTTTAATGATATTTTTTTTGTTATTTTTAACAATTTGTCGTGAACCCCGGTACATGAAAAATTCTTAATTTTTGAATTTTTGTAAAATTCAAAAATTACATATAATTACACTTTGTGATCATTTTAAATATTTCTGGTGTACCTGGGTTCATGAGAAGCTCCTTAAATTTTGATTTTTTTTAATGATATTTTTTTTGTTATTTTTAACAATTTGTCGTGTACCCCGGTACATGAAAAATTATTAATTTTTCAATTTTTGTAAAATTCAAAAATTACCTATAATTACACTTTGTGATCATTTTAAACATTTCTGGTATACCTAGGTTCATGAGAAACTCCTTGAATTTTGAATTTTTAATGATATTTTTTCTATTATTTTTAACAATTTGTCGTGTACCCCGGTACATGAAAAATTCTTAATTTTTGATTTTTTGTAAAATTCAAAAATTACCTATAATTACACTTTTTGATCATTTTAAACATTTCTGGTGTACCTAGGTTCATGAGAAACTCCTTAAATTTTGAATTTTTTAATGATATTTTTTTAAACAATTTGTCGTGTACCCCGGTACATGAAAAATTCTTAATTTTTGAATTTCTGTAAAATTCAAAAATTACCTATAATTACACTTTGTGATCATTTTAAAACATTTCTGGTGTACCTGGGTTCATGAGAAACTCCTTAAAATTTTGAGTTTTTAAATGATATTTTTTCTGTTATTTTTAACAATTTGTCGTGTACCCCGGTACATGAAAAATTCTTAATTTTTGAATTTTTGTAAAATTCAAGAATTACCTAAAATTACACTTTGTGATCATTTGAAAACATTTCTGGTGTACCTGAGTTCATGAGAAACTCCTTAAATTTTGAATTTTTTAATGATATTTTTTAACAATTTCTCGTGTACCCCGGTACATAAAAAAATCTTAATTTTTGAATTTCTGTAAAATTCAAAAATTACCTAATATTACACTTTGTGATCATTTTAAAACATTTCTGGTGTACCTGGGTTCATGAGAAACTCCTTAAAATTTTGAATTTTTAAATGATATTTTTTCTATTATTTTTAACAATTTGTCGTGTACCCCGGTACAAGAAAAATTCTTAATTTTTGAATTTCTGTAAAATTCAAAAATTACCTATAATTACACTTTGTGATCATTTGAAAACATTTCTGGTGTACCTGGGTTCATGAGAAACTCCTTAAATTTTGAATTTTTTAATGATATTTTTTTTGTTATTTTTAACAATTTGTCGTGTACCCCGGTACATGAAAAATTCTTAATTTTTGAATTTTTGTAAAATTCAAAAATTACATATAATTACACTTTGTGATCATTTTAAACATTTCTGGTGTACCTGGGTTCATGAGAAGCTCCTTAAATTTTGATTTTTTTAATGATATTTTTTTTGTTATTTTTAACAATTTGTCGTGTACCCCGGTACATGAAAAATTATTAATTTTTCAATTTTTGTAAAATTCAAAAATTACCTATAATTACACTTTGTGATCATTTTAAACATTTCTGGTATACCTAGGTTCATGAGAAACTCCTTGAATTTTGAATTTTTAATGATATTTTTTCTATTATTTTTAACAATTTGTCGTGTACCCCGGTACATGAAAAATTCTTAATTTTTGATTTTTTGTAAAATTCAAAAATTACCTATAATTACACTTTTTGATCATTTTAAACATTTCTGGTGTACCTAGGTTCATGAGAAACTCCTTAAATTTTGAATTTTTTAATGATATTTTTTTAAACAATTTGTCGTGTACCCCGGTACATGAAAAATTCTTAATTTTTGAATTTCTGTAAAATTCAAAAATTACCTATAATTACACTTTGTTATCATTTTAAAACATTTATGGTGTACCTGGGTTCATGAGAAACTCCTTAAAATTTTGAATTTTTTTAATGATATTTTTTCTGTTATTTTTAACAATTTGTCGTGTACCCCGGTTCATGAAAAATTCTTAATTTTTGAATTTTTGTAAAATTCAAAAATTACCTATAATTACACTTTGTGATCATTTTAAAACATTTCTGGTATACCTGGGTTCATGAGAAACTCCTTAAATTTTGAATTTTTAATGATATTTTTTTAACAATTTGTCGTGTACCCCGGTACATGAAAAATTCTTAATTTTTGAATTTCTGTAAAATTCAAAAATTACCTAATATTACACTTTGTGATCATTTTAAAACATTTCTGGTGTACCTGGGTTCGTGAGAAACTCCTTAAAATTTTTAATTTTTAAATGATATTTTGTCTGTTATTTTTAACAATTTGTCGTGTACCCCGGTACATGAAAAATTCTTAATTTTTGAATTTTTGTAAAATTCAAGAATTACCTAAAATTACACTTTGTGATCATTTGAAAACATTTCTGGTGTACCTGAGTTCATGAGAAACTCCTTAAATTTTGAATTTTTTAATGATATTTTTTAACAATTTCTCGTGTACCCCGGTACATAAAAAAATCTTAATTTTTGAATTTCTGTAAAATTCAAAAATTACCTAATATTACACTTTGTGATCATTTTAAAACATTTCTGGTGTACCTGGGTTCATGAGAAACTCCTTAAAATTTTGAATTTTTAAATGATATTTTTTCTATTATTTTTAACAATTTGTCGTGTACCCCGGTACATGAAAAATTCTTAATTTTTGAATTTCTGTAAAATTCAAAAATTACCTATAATTACACTTTGTGATCATTTGAAAACATTTCTGGTGTACCTGGGTTCATGAGAAACTCCTTAAATTTTGAATTTTTTAATGATATTTTTTTTGTTATTTTTAACAATTTGTCGTGTACCCCGGTACATGAAAAATTCTTAATTTTTGAATTTTTGTAAAATTCAAAAATTACATATAATTACACTTTGTGATCATTTTAAACATTTCTGGTGTACCTGGGTTCATGAGAAGCTCCTTAAATTTTGATTTTTTTAATGATATTTTTTTTGTTATTTTTAACAATTTGTCGTGTACCCCGGTACATGAAAAATTATTAATTTTTCAATTTTTGTAAAATTCAAAAATTACCTATAATTACACTTTGTGATCATTTTAAACATTTCTGGTATACCTAGGTTCATGAGAAACTCCTTGAATTTTGAATTTTTAATGATATGTTTTCTATTATTTTTAACAATTTGTCGTGTACCCCGGTACATGAAAAATTCTTAATTTTTGATTTTTTGTAAAATTCAAAAATTACCTATAATTACACTTTTTGATCATTTTAAACATTTCTGGTGTACCTAGGTTAATGAGAAACTCCTTAAATTTTGAATTTTTTAATGATATTTTTTTAAACAATTTGTCGTGTACCCCGGTACATGAAAAATTCTTAATTTTTGAATTTCTGTAAAATTCAAAAATTACCTATAATTACACTTTGTGATCATTTTAAAACATTTATGGTGTACCTGGGTTCATGAGAAACTCCTTAAAATTTTGAATTTTTTTAATGATATTTTTTCTGTTATTTTTAACAATTTGTCGTGTACCCCGGTTCATGAAAAATTCTTAATTTTTGAATTTTTGTAAAATTCAAAAATTACCTATAATTACACTTTGTGATCATTTTAAAACATTTCTGGTATACCTGGGTTCATGAGAAACTCCTTAAATTTTGAATTTTTAATGATATTTTTTTAACAATTTGTCGTGTACCCCGGTACATGAAAAATTCTTAATTTTTGAATTTCTGTAAAATTCAAAAATTACCTAATATTACACTTTGTGATCATTTTAAAACATTTCTGGTGTACCTGGGTTCGTGAGAAACTCCTTAAAATTTTGAATTTTTAAATGATATTTTGTCTGTTATTTTTAACAATTTGTCGTGTACCCCGGTACATGAAAAATTCTTAATTTTTGAATTTCTGTAAAATTCAAAAATTACCTATAATTACACTTTGTGATCATTTGAAAACATTTCTGGTGTACCTGGGTTCATGAGAAACTCTTTAAATTTTGAATTTTTTAATGATATTTTTATGTTATTTTTAACAATTTGTCGTGTACCCTAGTACATGAAAAATTCTTAATTTTTCAATTTTTGTAAAATTCAAAAATTACCTATAATTATACTTTGTGATCATTTTAAAACATTTCTGGTGTACCTGGGTTCATGAGAAACTCCTTAAATTTTGAATTTTTTAATGATATTTTTTAACAATTTGTCGTGTACCCCGGTACATGAAAAATTCTTAATTTTTGAATTTCTGTAAAATTCAAAAATTACCTATAATTACACTTTGTGATCATTTTAAAACATTTCTGGTGTACCTGGGTTCATGAGAAACTCCTTAAAATTTTGAATTTTTAAATGATATTTTTTCTGTTATTTTTAACAATTTGTCGTGTACCCCGGTACATGAAAAATTCTTAATTTTTGAATTTTTGTAAAATTCAAAAATTACCTATAATTACACTTTGTGATCATTTGAAAACATTTCTGGTGTACCTGGGTTCATGAGAAACTCCTTAAATTTTGAATTTTTTAATGATATTTTTCTGTTATTTTTAACAATTTGTCGTGTACCCTGGTACATGAAAAATTCTTAATTTTTCAATTTTTGTAAAATTCAAAAATTACCTATAATTACACTTTGTGATCATTTTAAAACATTTCTGGTATACCTGGGTTCATGAGAAACTCCTTAAATTTTGAATTTTTTAATGATATTTTTTTAACAATTTGTCGTGTACCCAGGTACATGAAAAATCCTTAATTTTTGAATTTCTATAAAATTCAAAAATTACCTAATATTACACTTTGTGATCATTTTAAAACATTTCTGGTGTACCTGGGTTCATGAGAAACTCCTTAAAATTTTGAATTTTTAAATGATATTTTTTCTGTTATTTTTAACAATTTGTCGTGTACCCCGGTACATGAAAAATTCTTAATTTTTGAATTTCTGTAAAATTCAAAAATTACCTATAATTACACTTTGTGATCATTTGAAAACATTTCTGGTGTACCTGGGTTCATGAGAAACTCCTTAAATTTTGAATTTTTTAATGATATTTTTATGTTATTTTTAACAATTTGTCGTGTACCCTAGTACATGAAAAATTCTTAATTTTTCAATTTTTGTAAAATTCAAAAATTACCTATAATTACACTTTGTGATCATTTTAAAACATTTCTGGTGTACCTGGGTTCATGAGAAACTCCTTAAATTTTGAATTTTTTAATGATATTTTTTAACAATTTGTCGTGTACCCCGGTACATGAAAAATTCTTAATTTTTGAATTTCTGTAAAATTCAAAAATTACCTATAATTACACTTTGTGATCATTTTAAAACATTTCTGGTGTACCTGGGTTCATGAGAAACTCCTTAAAATTTTGAATTTTTAAATGATATTTTTTCTGTTATTTTTAACAATTTGTCGTGTACCCCGGTACATGAAAAATTCTTAATTTTTGAATTTTTGTAAAATTCAAAAATTACCTATAATTACACTTTGTGATCATTTGAAAACATTTATGGTGTACCTGGGTTTATGAAAAACTCCTTAAATTTTGATTTTTTTAATGATATTTTTTTTGTTATTTTTAACAATTTGTCGTGTACCCTGGTACATGAAAAATTCTTAATTTTTCAATTTTTGTAAAATTCAAAAATTACCTATAATTACACTTTGTGATCATTTTAAAACATTTCTGGTATACCTGGGTTCATGAGAAACTCCTTAAATTTTGAATTTTTTAATGATATTTTTTTAACAATTTGTCGTGTACCCAGGTACATGAAAAATCCTTAATTTTTGAATTTCTGTAAAATTCAAAAATTACCTAATATTACACTTTGTGATCATTTTAAAACATTTCTGGTGTACCTGGGTTCATGAGAAACTCCTTAAAATTTTGAATTTTTAAATGATATTTTTTCTGTTATTTTTAACAATTTGTCGTGTACCCCGGTACATGAAAAATTCTTAACTTTTGAATTTCTGTAAATTCAAAAATTACCTATAATTACACTTTGTGATCATTTGAAAACATTTCTGGTGTACCTGGGTTCATGAGAAACTCCTTAAATTTTGAATTTTTTAATGATATTTTTATGTTATTTTTAACAATTTGTCGTGTACCCTAGTACATGAAAAATTCTTAATTTTTCAATTTTTGTAAAATTCAAAAATTACCTATATTACACTTTGTGATCATTTTAAAACATTTCTGGTGTACCTGGGTTCATGAGAAACTCCTTAAATTTTGAATTTTTTAATGATATTTTTTAACAATTTGTCGTGTACCCCGGTACATGAAAAATTCTTAATTTTTGAATTTCTGTAAAATTCAAAAATTACCTATAATTACACTTTGTGATCATTTTAAAACATTTCTGGTGTACCTGGGTTCATGAGAAACTCCTTAAAATTTTGAATTTTTAAATGATATTTTTTCTGTTATTTTTAACAATTTGTCGTACATGAAAAATTCTTAATTTTTGAATTTTTGTAAAATTCAAAAATTACCTATAATTACACTTTGTGATCATTTGAAAACATTTCTGGTGTACCTGGGTTCATGAGAAACTCCTTAAATTTTGAATTTTTTAATGATATTTTTCTGTTATTTTTAACAATTTGTCGTGTACCCTGGTACATGAAAAATTCTTAATTTTTCAATTTTTGTAAAATTCAAAAATTACCTATAATTACACTTTGTGATCATTTTAAAACATTTCTGGTATACCTGGGTTCATGAGAAACTCCTTAAATTTTGAATTTTTTAATGATATTTTTTAACAATTTGTCGTGTACCCCGGTACATGAAAAATTCTTAATTTTTGAATTTCTATAAAATTCAAAAATTACCTATAATTACACTTTGTGATCATTTTAAAACATTTCTGGTGTACCTGGGTTCATGAGAAACTCTTAAAATTTTGAATTTTTAAATGATATTTTTTCTGTTATTTTTGACAATTTGTCGTGTACCCCGGTACATGAAAAATTCTTAATTTTTGAATTTTTGTAAAATTCAAAAATTACCTATAATTACACTTTGTGAGCATTTGAAAACATTTCTGGTGTACCTGGGTTCATGAGAAACTCCTTAAATTTTGAATTTTTTAATGATATTTTTCTGTTATTTTTAACAATTTGTCGTGTACCCTGGTACATGAAAAATTCTTAATTTTTCAATTTTTGTAAAATTCAAAAATTACCTATAATTACACTTTGTGATCATTTTAAACATTTCTGGTGTACATGGGTTCATGACAAACTCCTTAAATTTTGAATTTTTTAATGATATTTTTTCTGTTAGTTTTAACAATTTGTCGTGTACCCCGGTACATGAAAAATTCTTAATTTTTGAATTTTTGTAAAATTCAAAAATTACATATAATTACACTTTGTGATCATTTTAAACATTTCTTGTGTACATGGGTTCATGAGAAGCTCCTTAAATTTTGATTTTTAATGATATTTTTTTTGTTATTTTTAACAATTTGTCGTGTACCCCGGTACATGAAAAATTCTTAATTTTTCAATTTTTTAAAATTCAAAAATTACCTATAATTACACTTTGTGATCATTTTAAACATTTCTGGTATACCTAGGTTCATGAGAAACTCCTTAAATTTTGAATTTTTAATGATATTTTTTCTATTATTTTTAACAATTTGTCGTGTACCCCGGTACATGAAAAATTCTTAATTTTTGAATTTTTGTAAAATTCAAAAATTACCTATAATTACACTTTTTGATCATTTTAAACATTTATGGTGTACCTAGGTTCATGAGAAACTCCTTAAATTTTGAATTTTTTAATGATATTTTTTTAAACAATTTGTCGTGTACCCCGGTTCATGAAAAATTCTTAATTTTTGAATTTTTGTAAAATTCAAAAATTACCTATAATTACACTTTGTGATCTTTTTAAAACATTTCTGGTATACCTGGGTTCATGAGAAACTCCTTAAATTTTGAATTTTTTAATGATATTTTTTTAACAATTTGTCGTGTACCCCGGTACATGAAAAATTCTTAATTTTTGAATTTCTGTAAAATTCAAAAATTACCTAATATTACACTTTGTGATCATTTTAAAACATTTCTGGTGTACCTGGGTTCGTGAGAAACTCCTTAAAATTTTGAATTTTTAAATGATATTTTGTCTGTTATTTTTAACAATTTGTCGTGTACCCCGGTACATGAAAAATTCTTAATTTTTGAATTTCTGTAAAATTCAAAAATTACCTATAATTACACTTTGTGATCATTTGAAAACATTTCTGGTGTACCTGGGTTCATGAGAAACTCCTTAAATTTTGAATTTTTTAATGATATCTTTATGTTATTTTTAACAATTTGTCGTGTACCCTAGTACATGAAAAATTCTTAATTTTTCAATTTTTGTAAAATTCAAAAATTACCTATAATTACACTTTGTGATCATTTTAAAACATTTCTGGTGTACCTGGGTTCATGAGAAACTCCTTAAATTTTGAATTTTTTAATGATATTTTTTAACAATTTGTCGTGTACCCCGGTACATGAAAAATTCTTAATTTTTGAATTTCTGTAAAATTCAAAAATTACCTATAATTACACTTTGTGATCATTTTAAAACATTTCTGGTGTACCTGGGTTCATGAGAAACTCCTTAAAATTTTGAATTTTTAAATGATATTTTTTCTGTTATTTTTAACAATTTGTCGTGTACCCCGGTACATGAAAAATTCTTAATTTTTGAATTTTTGTAAAATTCAAAAATTACCTATAATTACACTTTGTGATCATTTGAAAACATTTCTGGTGTACCTGGGTTCATGAGAAACTCCTTAAATTTTGAATTTTTTAATGATATTTTTCTGTTATTTTTAACAATTTGTCGTGTACCCCGGTACATGAAAAATTCTTAATTTTTGAATTTCTGTAAAATTCAAAAATTACCTAATATTACACTTTGTGATCATTTTAAAACATTTCTGGTGTACCTGGGTTCGTGAGAAACTCCTTAAAATTTTGAATTTTTAAATGATATTTTGTCTGTTATTTTTAACAATTTGTCGTGTACCCCGGTACATGAAAAATTCTTAATTTTTGAATTTCTGTAAAATTCAAAAATTACCTATAATTACACTTTGTGATCATTTGAAAACATTTCTGGTGTACCTGGGTTCATGAGAAACTCCTTAAATTTTGAAATTTTTAATGATATCTTTATGTTATTTTTAACAATTTGTCGTGTACCCTAGTACATGAAAAATTCTTAATTTTTCAATTTTTGTAAAATTCAAAAATTACCTATAATTACACTTTGTGATCATTTTAAAACATTTCTGGTGTACCTGGGTTCATGAGAAACTCCTTAAATTTTGAATTTTTTAATGATATTTTTTAACAATTTGTCGTGTACCCCGGTACATGAAAAATTCTTAATTTTTGAATTTCTGTAAAATTCAAAAATTACCTATAATTACACTTTGTGATCATTTTAAAACATTTCTGGTGTACCTGGGTTCATGAGAAACTCCTTAAAATTTTGAATTTTTAAATGATATTTTTTCTGTTATTTTTAACAATTTGTCGTGTACCCCGGTACATGAAAAATTCTTAATTTTTGAATTTTTGTAAAATTCAAAAATTACCTATAATTACACTTTGTGATCATTTGAAAACATTTCTGGTGTACCTGGGTTCATGAGAAACTCCTTAAATTTTGAATTTTTTAATGATATTTTTCTGTTATTTTTAACAATTTGTCGTGTACCCTGGTACATGAAAAATCCTTAATTTTTGAATTTCTGTAAAATTCAAAAATTACCTAATATTACACTTTGTGATCATTTTAAAACATTTCTGGTGTACCTGGGTTCATGAGAAACTCCTTAAAATTTTGAATTTTTAAATGATATTTTTTCTGTTATTTTTAACAATTTGTCGTGTACCCCGGTACATGAAAAATTCTTAATTTTTGAATTTCTGTAAAATTCAAAAATTACCTATAATTACACTTTGTGATCATTTGAAAACATTTCTGGTGTACCTGGGTTCATGAGAAACTCCTTAAATTTTGAATTTTTTAATGATATTTTTATGTTATTTTTAACAATTTGTCGTGTACCCTAGTACATGAAAAATTCTTAATTTTTCAATTTTTGTAAAATTCAAAAATTACCTATATTACACTTTGTGATCATTTTAAAACATTTCTGGTGTACCTGGGTTCATGAGAAACTCCTTAAATTTTGAATTTTTTAATGATATTTTTTAACAATTTGTCGTGTACCCCGGTACATGAAAAATTCTTAATTTTTGAATTTCTGTAAAATTCAAAAATTACCTATAATTACACTTTGTGATCATTTTAAAACATTTCTGGTGTACCTGGGTTCATGAGAAACTCTTAAAATTTTGAATTTTTAAATGATATTTTTTCTATTATTTTTAACAATTTGTCGTGTACCCCGGTACATGAAAAATTCTTAATTTTTGAATTTTTGTAAAATTCAAAAACTACCTATAATTACACTTTGTGATCATTTGAAAACATTTCTGGTGTACCTGGGTTCATGAGAAACTCCTTAAATTTTGAATTTTTTAATGATATTTTTCTGTTATTTTTAACAATTTGTCGTGTACCCTGGTACATGAAAAATTCTTAATTTTTCAATTTTTGTAAAATTCAAAAATTACCTATAATTACACTTTGTGATCATTTTAAACATTTCTGGTGTACATGGGTTCATGACAAACTCCTTAAATTTTGAATTTTTTAATGATATTTTTTCTGTTAGTTTTAACAATTTGTCGTGTACCCCGGTACATGAAAAATTCTTAATTTTTGAATTTTTGTAAAATTCAAAAATTACATATAATTACACTTTGTGATCATTTTAAACATTTCTTGTGTACATGGGTTCATGAGAAGCTCCTTAAATTTTGATTTTTAATGATATTTTTTTTGTTATTTTTAACAATTTGTCGTGTACCCCGGTACATGAAAAATTCTTAATTTTTCAATTTTTGTAAAATTCAAAAATTACCTATAATTACACTATGTGATCATTTTAAACATTTCTGGTATACCTAGGTTCATGAGAAACTCCTTCAATTTTGAATTTTTAATGATATTTTTTCTATTATTTTTAACAATTTGTCGTGTACCCCGGTACATGAAAAATTCTTAATTTTTGAATTTTTGTAAAATTCAAAAATTACCTATAATTACACTTTTTGATCATTTTAAACATTTATGGTGTACCTATGTTCATGAGAAACTCCTTAAATTTTGAATTTTTAATGATATTTTTTTAAACAATTTGTCGTGTACCCCGGTACATGAAAAATTCTTAATTTTTGAATTTCTGTAAAATTCAAAAATTACCTATAATTACACTTTGTGATCATTTTAAAACATTTATGGTGTACCTGGGTTCATGAGAAACTCCTTAAAATTTTGAATTTTTTAATGATATTTTTTCTGTTATTTTTAACAATTTGTCGTGTACCCCGGTTCATGAAAAATTCTTAATTTTTGAATTTTTGTAAAATTCAAAAATTACCTATAATTACACTTTGTGATCATTTTAAAACATTTCTGGTATACCTGGGTTCATGAGAAACTCCTTAAATTTTGAATTTTTTAATGATATTTTTTTAACAATTTGTCGTGTACCCCGGTACATGAAAAATTCTTAATTTTTGAATTTCTGTAAAATTCAAAAATTACCTAATATTACACTTTGTGATCATTTTAAAACATTTCTGGTGTACCTGGGTTCGTGAGAAACTCCTTAAAATTTTGAATTTTTAAATGATATTTTGTCTGTTATTTTTAACAATTTGTCGTGTACCCCGGTACATGAAAAATTCTTAATTTTTGAATTTCTGTAAAATTCAAAAATTACCTATAATTACACTTTGTGATCATTTGAAAACATTTCTGGTGTACCTGGGTTCATGAGAAACTCCTTAAATTTTGAATTTTTAATGATATTTTTATGTTATTTTTAACAATTTGTCGTGTACCCTAGTACATGAAAAATTCTTAATTTTTCAATTTTTGTAAAATTCAAAAATTACCTATAATTACACTTTGTGATCATTTTAAAACATTTCTGGTGTACCTGGGTTCATGAGAAACTCTTTAAATTTTGAATTTTTTAATGATATTTTTTAACAATTTGTCGTGTACCCCGGTACATGAAAAATTCTTAATTTTTGAATTTCTGTAAAATTCAAAAATTACCTATAATTACACTTTGTGATCATTTTAAAACATTTCTGGTGTACCTGGGTTCATGAGAAACTCCTTAAAATTTTGAATTTTTAAATGATATTTTTTCTGTTATTTTTAACAATTTGTCGTGTACCCCGGTACATGAAAAATTCTTAATTTTTGAATTTTTGTAAAATTCAAAAATTACCTATAATTACACTTTGTGATCATTTGAAAACATTTCTGGTGTACCTGGGTTCATGAGAAACTCCTTAAATTTTGAATTTTTTAATGATATTTTTCTGTTATTTTTAACAATTTGTCGTGTACCCAGGTACATGAAAAATCCTTAATTTTTGAATTTCTGTAAAATTCAAAAATTACCTAATATTACACTTTGTGATCATTTTAAAACATTTCTGGTGTACCTGGGTTCATGAGAAACTCCTTAAAATTTTGAATTTTTAAATGATATTTTTTCTGTTATTTTTAACAATTTGTCGTGTACCCCGGTACATGAAAAATTCTTAATTTTTGAATTTCTGTAAAATTCAAAAATTACCTATAATTACACTTTGTGATCATTTGAAAACATTTCTGGTGTACCTGGGTTCATGAGAAACTCCATAAATTTTGAATTTTTTAATGATATTTTTATGTTATTTTTAACAATTTGTCGTGTACCCTAGTACATGAAAAATTCTTAATTTTTCAATTTTTGTAAAATTCAAAAATTACCTATAATTACACTTTGTGATCATTTTAAAACATTTCTGGTGTACCTGGGTTCATGAGAAACTCCTTAAATTTTGAATTTTTTAATGATATTTTTTAACAATTTGTCGTGTACCCCGGTAAATGAAAAATTCTTAATTTTTGAATTTCTGTAAAATTCAAAAATTACCTATAATTACACTTTGTGATCATTTTAAAACATTTCTGGTGTACCTGGGTTCATGAGAAACTCCTTAAAATTTTGAATTTTTAAATGATATTTTTTCTGTTATTTTTAACAATTTGTCGTGTACCCCGGTACATGAAAAATTCTTAATTTTTGAATTTTTGTAAAATTCAAAAATTACCTATAATTACACTTTGTGATCATTTGAAAAAATTTCTGGTGTACCTGGGTTCATGAGAAACTCCTTAAATTTTGAATTTTTTAATGATATTTTTCTGTTATTTTTAACAATTTGTCGTGTACCCTGGTACATGAAAAATTCTTAATTTTTCAATTTTTGTAAAATTCAAAAATTACCTATAATTACACTTTGTGATCATTTTAAACATTTCTGGTGTACATGGGTTCATGACAAACTCCTTAAATTTTGAATTTTTTAATGATATTTTTTCTGTTAGTTTTAACAATTTGTCGTGTACCCCGGTACATGAAAAATTCTTAATTTTTGAATTTTTGTAAAATTCAAAAATTACATATAATTACACTTTGTGATCATTTTAAACATTTCTTGTGTACATGGGTTCATGAGAAGCTCCTTAAATTTTGATTTTTAATGATATTTTTTTGTTATTTTTAACAATTTGTCGTGTACCCCTGTACATGAAAAATTCTTAATTTTTCAATTTTTGTAAAATTCAAAAATTGCCTATAATTACACTTTGTGATCATTTTAAACATTTCTGGTGTACCTAGGTTCATGAGAAACTCCTTAAATTTTGAATTTTTAATGATATTTTTTCTATTATTTTTAACAATTTGTCGTGTACCCCGGTACATGAAAAATTCTTAATTTTTGAATTTTTGTAAAATTCAAAAATTACCTATAATTACACTTTGTGATCATTTTAAACATTTCTGGTGTACCTAGGTTCATGAGAAACCCCTTAAATTTTGAATTTTTTAATGATATTTTTTAACAATTTGTCGTGTACCCCGGTACATGAAAAATTCTTAATTTTTGAATTTCTGTAAAATTCAAAAATTACCTATAATTACACTTTGTGATCATTTTAAAACATTTCTGGTATACCTGGGTTCATGAGAAACTCCTTAAAATTTTGAATTTTTAAATGATATTTTTTCTGTTATTTTTAACAATTTGTCGTGTACCCCGGTACATGAAAAATTCTTAATTTTTGAATTTTTGTAAAATTCAAAAATTACCTATAATTACACTTTGTGATCATTTGAAAACATTTCTGGTGTACCTGGGTTCATGAGAAACTCCTTAAATTTTGAATTTTTTAATGATATTTTTCTGTTATTTTTAACAATTTGTCGTGTACCCTGGTACATGAAAAATTCTTAATTTTTCAATTTTTGTAAAATTCAAAAATTACCTATAATTACACTTTGTGATCATTTTAAAACATTTCTGGTATACCTGGGTTCATGAGAAACTCCTTAAATTTTGAATTTTTTAATGATAGTTTTTTAACAATTTGTCGTGTACCCAGGTACATGAAAAATTCTTAATTTTTGAATTTCTGTAAAATTCAAAAATTACCTATAATTACACTTTGTGATCATTTTAAAACATTTCTGGTGTACCTGGGTTCATGAGAAACTCCTTAAAATTTTGAATTTTTAAATGATATTTTTTCTGTTATTTTTAACAATTTGTCGTGTACCCCGGTACATGAAAAATTCTTAATTTTTGAATTTTTGTAAAATTCAAAAATTACCTATAATTACACTTTGTGATCATTTGAAAACATTTCTGGTGTACCTGGGTTCATGAGAATATCCTTAAATTTTGAATTTTTTAATGATATTTTTCTGTTATTTTTAACAATTTGTCGTGTACCCTGGTACATGAAAAATTCTTAATTTTTCAATTTTTGTAAAATTCAAAAATTACCTATAATTACACTTTGTGATCATTTTAAAACATTTCTGGTATACCTGGGTTCATGAGAAACTCCTTAAATTTTGAATTTTTTAATAATATTTTTTTAACAATTTGTCGTGTACCCAGGTACATGAAAAATTCTTAATTTTTGAATTTCTGTAAAATTCAAAAATTACCTATAATTACACTTTGTGATCATTTTAAAACATTTCTGGTGTACCTGGGTTCATGAGAAACTCCTTAAAATTTTGAATTTTTAAATGATATTTTTTCTGTTATTTTTAACAATTTGTCGTGTACCCCGGTACATGAAAAATTCTTAATTTTTGAATTTCTGTAAAATTCAAAAATTACCTATAATTACACTTTGTGATCATTTGAAAACATTTCTGGTGTACCTGGGTTCATGAGAAACTCCTTAAATTTTGAATTTTTTAATGATATCTTTATGTTATTTTTAACAATTTGTCGTGTACCCTAGTACATGAAAAATTCTTAATTTTTCAATTTTTGTAAAATTCAAAAATTACCTATAATTACACTTTGTGATCATTTTAAAACATTTCTGGTGTACCTGGGTTCATGAGAAACTCCTTAAATTTTGAATTTTTTAATGATATTTTTTAACAATTTGTCGTGTACCCCGGTACATGAAAAATTCTTAATTTTTGAATTTTTGTAAAATTCAAAAATTACATATAATTACACTTTGTGATCATTTTAAACATTTCTTGTGTACATGGGTTCATGAGAAGCTCCTTAAATTTTGATTTTTAATGATATTTTTTTTGTTATTTTTAACAATTTGTCGTGTACCCCGGTACATGAAAAATTCTTAATTTTTCAATTTTTGTAAAATTCAAAAATTACCTATAATTACACTATGTGATCATTTTAAACATTTCTGGTATACCTAGGTTCATGAGAAACTCCTTCAATTTTGAATTTTTAATGATATTTTTTCTATTATTTTTAACAATTTGTCGTGTACCCCGGTACATGAAAAATTCTTAATTTTTGAATTTTTGTAAAATTCAAAAATTACCTATAATTACACTTTTTGATCATTTTAAACATTTATGGTGTACCTATGTTCATGAGAAACTCCTTAAATTTTGAATTTTTAATGATATTTTTTTAAACAATTTGTCGTGTACCCCGGTACATGAAAAATTCTTAATTTTTGAATTTCTGTAAAATTCAAAAATTACCTATAATTACACTTTGTGATCATTTTAAAACATTTATGGTGTACCTGGGTTCATGAGAAACTCCTTAAAATTTTGAATTTTTTAATGATATTTTTTCTGTTATTTTTAACAATTTGTCGTGTACCCCGGTTCATGAAAAATTCTTAATTTTTGAATTTTTGTAAAATTCAAAAATTACCTATAATTACACTTTGTGATCATTTTAAAACATTTCTGGTATACCTGGGTTCATGAGAAACTCCTTAAATTTTGAATTTTTTAATGATATTTTTTTAACAATTTGTCGTGTACCCCGGTACATGAAAAATTCTTAATTTTTGAATTTCTGTAAAATTCAAAAATTACCTAATATTACACTTTGTGATCATTTTAAAACATTTCTGGTGTACCTGGGTTCGTGAGAAACTCCTTAAAATTTTGAATTTTTAAATGATATTTTGTCTGTTATTTTTAACAATTTGTCGTGTACCCCGGTACATGAAAAATTCTTAATTTTTGAATTTCTGTAAAATTCAAAAATTACCTATAATTACACTTTGTGATCATTTGAAAACATTTCTGGTGTACCTGGGTTCATGAGAAACTCCTTAAATTTTGAATTTTTAATGATATTTTTATGTTATTTTTAACAATTTGTCGTGTACCCTAGTACATGAAAAATTCTTAATTTTTCAATTTTTGTAAAATTCAAAAATTACCTATAATTACACTTTGTGATCATTTTAAAACATTTCTGGTGTACCTGGGTTCATGAGAAACTCTTTAAATTTTGAATTTTTTAATGATATTTTTTAACAATTTGTCGTGTACCCCGGTACATGAAAAATTCTTAATTTTTGAATTTCTGTAAAATTCAAAAATTACCTATAATTACACTTTGTGATCATTTTAAAACATTTCTGGTGTACCTGGGTTCATGAGAAACTCCTTAAAATTTTGAATTTTTAAATGATATTTTTTCTGTTATTTTTAACAATTTGTCGTGTACCCCGGTACATGAAAAATTCTTAATTTTTGAATTTTTGTAAAATTCAAAAATTACCTATAATTACACTTTGTGATCATTTGAAAACATTTCTGGTGTACCTGGGTTCATGAGAAACTCCTTAAATTTTGAATTTTTTAATGATATTTTTCTGTTATTTTTAACAATTTGTCGTGTACCCTGGTACATGAAAAATTCTTAATTTTTCAATTTTTGTAAAATTCAAAAATTACCTATAATTACACTTTGTGATCATTTTAAACATTTCTGGTGTACATGGGTTCATGACAAACTCCTTAAATTTTGAATTTTTAATGATATTTTTTCTGTTAGTTTTAACAATTTGTCGTGTACCCCGGTACATGAAAAATTCTTAATTTTTGAATTTTTGTAAAAATCAAAAATTACATATAATTACACTTTGTGATCATTTTAAACATTTCTTGTGTACATGGGTTCATGAGAAGCTCCTTAAATTTTGATTTTTAATGATATTTTTTTTGTTATTTCGAACAATTTGTCGTGTACCCCGGTACATGAAAAATTCTTAATTTTTCAATTTTTGTAAAATTCAAAAATTACCTATAATTACACTTTGTGATCATTTTAAACATTTCTGGTATACCTAGGTTCATGAGAAACTCCTTAAATTTTGAATTTTTAATGATATTTTTTCTATTATTTTTAACAATTTGTCGTGTACCCCGGTACATGAAAAATTCTTAATTTTTGAAGTTTTGTAAAATTCAAAAATTACCTATAATTACACTTTTGATCATTTTAAACATTTCTGGTGTACCTAGGTTCATGAGAAACTCCTTAAATTTTGAATTTTTTAATGATATTTTTTTAAACAATTTGTCGTGTACCCCGGTACATGAAAAATTCTTAATTTTTGAATTTCTGTAAAATTCAAAAATTACCTATAATTACACTTTGTGATCATTTTAAAACATTTATGGTGTACCTGGGTTCATGAGAAACTCCTTAAAATTTTGAATTTTTTTAATGATATTTTTTCTGTTATTTTTAACAATTTGTCGTGTACCCCGGTTCATGAAAAATTCTTAATTTTTGAATTTTTGTAAAATTCAAAAATTACCTATAATTACACTTTGTGATCATTTTAAAACATTTCTGGTATACCTGGGTTCATGAGAAACTCCTTAAATTTTGAATTTTTTAATGATATTTTTTAACAATTTGTCGTGTACCCCGGTACATGAAAAATTCTTAATTTTTGAATTTCTGTAAAATTTAAAAATTACCTAATATTACACTTTGTGATCATTTTAAAACATTTCTGGTGTACCTGGGTTCGTGAGAAAGTCCTTAAAATTTTGAATTTTTAAATGATATTTTGTCTGTTATTTTTAACAATTTGTCGTGTACCCCGGTACATGAAAAATTCTTAATTTTTGAATTTCTGTAAAATTCAAAAATTACCTATAATTACACTTTGTGATCATTTGAAAACATTTCTGGTGTACCTGGGTTCATGAGAAACTCCTTAAATTTTGAATTTTTTAATGATATTTTTATGTTATTTTTAACAATTTGTCGTGTACCCTAGTACATGAAAAATTCTTAATTTTTCAATTTTTGTAAAATTCAAAAATTACCTATAATTACACTTTGTGATCATTTTAAAACATTTCTGGTGTACCTGGGTTCATGAGAAACTCCTTAAATTTTGAATTTTTTAATGATATTTTTTAACAATTTGTCGTGTATCCCGGTACATGAAAAATTCTTAATTTTTGAATTTCTGTAAAATTCAAAAATTACCTATAATTACACTTTGTGATCATTTTAAAACATTTCTGGTGTACCTGGGTTCATGAGAAACTCCTTAAAATTTTGAATTTTTAAATGATATTTTTTCTGTTAGTTTTAACAATTTGTCGTGTACCCCGGTACATGAAAAATTCTTAATTTTTGAATTTTTGTAAAATTCAAAAATTACCTATAATTACACTTTGTGATCATTTGAAAACATTTATGGTGTACCTGGGTTCATGAGAAACTCCTTAAATTTTGAATTTTTTAATGATATTTTTCTGTTATTTTTAACAATTTGTCGTGTACCCTGGTACATGAAAAATTCTTAATTTTTCAATTTTTGTAAAATTCAAAAATTACCTATAATTACACTTTGTGATCATTTTAAAACATTTCTGGTATACCTGGGTTCATGAGAAACTCCTTAAATTTTGAATTTTTTAATGATATTTTTTAACAATTTGTCGTGTACCCCGGTACATGAAAAATTCTTAATTTTTGAATTTCTGTAAAATTCAAAAATTACCTATAATTACACTTTGTGATCATTTTAAAACATTTCTGGTGTACCTGGGTTCATGAGAAACTCCTTAAAATTTTGAATTTTTAAATGACATTTTTTCTGTTATTATTAACAATTTGTCGTGTACCCCGGTACATGAAAAATTCTTAATTTTTGAATTTTTGTAAAATTCAAAAATTACCTATAATTACACTTTGTGATCATTTGAAAACATTTCTGGTGTACCTGGGTTCATGAGAAACTCCTTAAATTTTGAATTTTTTAATGATATTTTTCTGTTATTTTTAACAATTTGTCGTGTACCCTGGTACATGAAAAATTCTTAATTTTTCAATTTTTGTAAAATTCAAAAATTACCTATAATTACACTTTGTGATCATTTTAAAACATTTCTGGTATACCTGGGTTCATGAGAAACTCCTTAAATTTTGAATTTTTTAATGATATTTTTTTAACAATTTGTCGTGTACCCAGGTACATGAAAAATCCTTAATTTTTGAATTTCTGTAAAATTCAAAAATTACCTAATATTACACTTTGTGATCATTTTAAACATTTCTGGTGTACCTAGGTTCATGAGAAACTCCTTAAATTTTGAATTTTTTAATGATATTTTTTATGTTAGTTTTAACAATTTGTCGTGTACCCCGGTACATGAAAAATTCTTAATTTTTGAATTTTTGTAAAATTCAAAAATTACATATAATTACACTTTGTGATCATTTTAAACATTTCTTGTGTACATGGGTTCATGAGAAGCTCCTTAAATTTTGATTTTTAATGATATTTTTTTTGTTATTTTTAACAATTTGTCGTGTACCCCGGTACATGAAAAATTCTTAATTTTTCAATTTTTGTAAAATTCAAAAATTACCTATAATTACACTTTGTGATCATTTTAAACATTTCTGGTGTACCTAGGTTCATGAGAAACTCCTTAAATTTTGAATTTTTAATGATATTTTTTCTATTATTTTTAACAATTTGTCGTGTATCCCGGTACATGAAAAATTCTTAATTTTTGAATTTTTGTAAAATTCAAAAATTACCTATAATTACACTTTGTGATCATTTGAAAACATTTCTGGTGTACCTGGGTTCATGAGAAACTCCTTAAATTTTGAATTTTTTAATGATATTTTTCTGTTATTTTTAACAATTTGTCGTGTACCCTGGTACATGAAAAATTCTTAATTTTTCAATTTTTGTAAAATTCAAAAATTACCTATAATTACACTTTGTGATCATTTTAAACATTTCTGGTGTACATGGGTTCATGACAAACTCCTTAAATTTTGAATTTTTTAATGATATTTTTTCTGTTAGTTTTAACAATTTGTCGTGTACCCCGGTACATGAAAAATTCTTAATTTTTGAATTTTTGTAAAATTCAAAAATTACATATAATTACACTTTGTGATCATTTTAAACATTTCTTGTGTACATGGGTTCATGAGAAGCTCCTTAAATTTTGATTTTTAATGATATTTTTTTTGTTATTTTTAACAATTTGTCGTGTACCCCGGTACATGAAAAATTCTTAATTTTTCAATTTTTGTAAAATTCAAAAATTACCTATAATTACACTTTGTGATCATTTTAAACATTTCTGGTGTACCTAGGTTCATGAGAAACTCCTTAAATTTTGAATTTTTAATGATATTTTTTCTATTATTTTTAACAATTTGTCGTGTACCCCGGTACATGAAAAATTCTTAATTTTTGAATTTTTGTAAAATTTAAAAATTACTATAATTACACTTTGTGATCATTTTAAACATTTCTGGTGTACCTAGGTTCATGAGAAACCCCTTAAATTTTGAATTTTTTAATGATATTTTTTTAACAATTTGTCGTGTACCCCGGTACATGAAAAATTCTTAATTTTTGAATTTCTGTAAAATTCAAAAATTACCTATAATTACACTTTGTGATCATTTTAAAACATTTCTGGTGTACCTAGGTTCATGAGAAACTCCTTAAAATTTTGAATTTTTAAATGATATTTTTTCTGTTATTTTTAACAATTTGTCGTGTACCCCGGTACATGAAAAATTCTTAATTTTTTGAATTTTTGTAAAATTCAAAAATTACCTATAATTACACTTTGTGATCATTTGAAAACATTTCTGGTGTACCTGGGTTCATGAGAAACTCCTTAAATTTTGAATTTTTTAATGATATTTTCTGTTATTTTTAACAATTTGTCGTGTACCCCGGTACATGAAAAATTCTTAATTTTTCAATTTTTGTAAAATTCAAAAATTACCTATAATTACACTTTGTGATCATTTTAAAACATTTCTGGTATACTTGGGTTCATGAGAAACTCCTTAAATTTTGAATTTTTTAATGATATTTTTTTAACAATTTGTCGTGTACCCAGGTACATGAAAAATCCTTAATTTTTGAATTTCTGTAAAATTCAAAAATTACCTAATATTACACTTTGTGATCATTTTAAAACATTTCTGGTGTACCTGGGTTCATGAGAAACTACTTAAAATTTTGAATTTTTAAATGATATTTTGTCTGTTATTTTTAACAATTTGTCGTGTACCCCGGTACATGAAAAATTCTTAATTTTTGAATTTCTGTAAAATTCAAAAATTACCTATAATTACACTTTGTGATCATTTGAAAACATTTCTGGTGTACCTGGGTTCATGAGAAACTCCTTAAATTTTGAATTTTTTAATGATATTTTTCTGTTATTTTTAACAATTTGTCGTGTACCCTGGTACATGAAAAATTCTTAATTTTTCAATTTTTGTAAAATTCAAAAATTACCTATAATTACACTTTGTGATCATTTTAAACATTTCTGGTGTACCTAGGTTCATGAGAAACTCCTTAAATTTTGAATTTTTTAATGATATTTTTTCTGTTAGTTTTAACAATTTGTCGTGTACCCCGGTACATGAAAAATTCTTAATTTTTGAATTTTTGTAAAATTCAAAAATTACATATAATTATACTTTGTGATCATTTTAAACATTTCTTGTGTACATGGGTTCATGAGAAGCTCCTTAAATTTTGATTTTTAATGATATTTTTTTTGTTATTTTTAACAATTTGTCGTGTACCCCGGTACATGAAAAATTCTTAATTTTTCAATTTTTGTAAAATTCAAAAATTACCTATAATTACACTTTGTGATCATTTTAAACATTTCTGGTGTACCTAGGTTCATGAGAAACTCCTTAAATTTTGAATTTTTAATGATATTTTTTCTATTATTTTTAACAATTTGTCGTGTACCCCGGTACATGAAAAATTCTTAATTTTTGAATTTTTGTAAAATTCAAAAATTACCTATAATTAGACTTTGTGATCATTTTAAACATTTCTGGTGTACCTAGGTTCATGAGAAACCCCTTAAATTTTGAATTTTTTAATGATATTTTTTTAACAATTTGTCGTGTACCCCGGTACATGAAAAATTCTTAATTTTTGAATTTCTGTAAAATTCAAAAATTACCTATAATTACACTTTGTGATCATTTTAAAACATTTCTGGTGTACCTGGGTTCATGAGAAACTCCTTAAAATTTTGAATTTTTAAATGATATTTTTTCTGTTATTTTTAACAATTTGTCGTGTACCCCGGTACATGAAAAATTCTTAATTTTTGAATTTTTGTAAAATTCAAAAATTACCTATAATTACACTTTGTGATCATTTGAAAACATTTCTGGTGTACCTGGGTTCATGAGAAACTCCTTAAATTTTGAATTTTTTAATGATATTTTTCTGTTATTTTTAACAATTTGTCGTGTACCCCGGTACATGAAAAATTCTTAATTTTTCAATTTTTGTAAAATTCAAAAATTACCTATAATTACACTTTGTGATCATTTTAAAACATTTCTGGTATACCTGGGTTCATGAGAAACTCCTTAAATTTTGAATATTTTAATGATATTTTTTTAACAATTTGTCGTGTACCCAGGTACATGAAAAATCCTTAATTTTTGAATTTCTGTAAAATTCAAAAATTACCTAATATTACGCTTTGTGATCATTTTAAAACATTTCTGGTGTACCTGGGTTCATGAGAAACTACTTAAAATTTTGAATTTTTAAATGATATTTTGTCTGTTATTTTTAACAATTTGTCGTGTACCCCGGTACATGAAAAATTCTTAATTTTTGAATTTCTGTAAAATTCAAAAATTACCTATAATTACACTTTGTGATCATTTGAAAACATTTCTGGTGTACCTGGGTTCATGAGAAACTCCTTAAATTTTGAATTTTTTAATGATATTTTTATGTTATTTTTAACAATTTGTCGTGTACCCTAGTACATGAAAAATTCTTAATTTTTCAATTTTTGTAAAATTCAAAAATTACCTATAATTACACTTTGTGATCATTTTAAAACATTTCTGGTGTACCTGGGTTCATGAGAAACTCCTTAAATTTTGAATTTTTTAATGATATTTTTTAACAATTTGTCGTGTACCCCGATACATGAAAAATTCTTAATTTTTGAATTTCTGTAAAATTCAAAAATTACCTATAATTACACTTTGTGATCATTTGAAAACATTTCTGTTGTACCTGGGTTCATGAGAAACTCCTTAAATTTTGAATTTTTAATGATATTTTTATGTTATTTTTAACAATTTGTCGTGTACCCTAGTACATGAAAAATTCTTAATTTTTGAATTTTTGTAAAATTCAAAATTTACCTATAATTACACTTTGTGATCATTTGAAAACATTTCTGGTGTACCTGGGTTCATGAGAAACTCCTTAAATTTTGAATTTTTTAATGATATTTTTCTGTTATTTTTAACAATTTGTCGTGTACCCTGGTACATGAAAAATTCTTAATTTTTCAATTTTTGTAAAATTCAAAAATTACCTATAATTACACTTTGTGATCATTTTAAAACATTTCTGGTATACCTGGGTTCATGAGAAACTCCTTAAATTTTGAATTTTTTAATGATATTTTTTTAACAATTTGTCGTGTACCCAGGTACATGAAAAATCCTTAATTTTTGAATTTCTGTAAAATTCAAAAATTACCTAATATTACACTTTGTGATCATTTTAAAACATTTCTGGTGTACCTGGGTTCATGAGAAACTCCTTAAAATTTTGAATTTTTAAATGATATTTTTTCTGTTATTTTTAACAATTTGTCGTGTACCCCGGTACATGAAAAATTCTTAATTTTTGAATTTCTGTAAAATTCAAAAATTACCTATAATTACACTTTGTGATCATTTGAAAACATTTCTGGTGTACCTAGGTTCATGAGAAACTCCTTAAATTTTGAATTTTTTAATGATATTTTTATGTTATTTTTAACAATTTGTCGTGTACCCTTGTACATGAAAAATTCTTAATTTTTCAATTTTTGTAAAATTCAAAAATTACCTATAATTACACTTTGTGATCATTTTAAAACATTTCTGGTGTACCTGGGTTCATGAGAAACTCCTTAAATTTTGAATTTTTTAATGATATTTTTTAACAATTTGTCGTGTACCCCGGTACATGAAAAATTCTTAATTTTTGAATTTCTGTAAAATTCAAAAATTACCTATAATTACACTTTGTGATCATTTTAAAACATTTCTGGTGTACCTGGGTTCATGAGAAACTCCTTAAAATTTTGAATTTTTAAATGACATTTTTTCTGTTATTTTTAACAATTTGTCGTGAACCCCGGTACATGAAAAATTCTTAATTTTTGAATTTTTGTAAAATTCAAAAATTACCTATAATTACACTTTGTGATCATTTGAAAACATTTCTGGTGTACCTGGGTTCATGAGAAACTCCTTAAATTTTGAATTTTTTAATGATATTTTTCTGTTATTTTTAACAATTTGTCGTGTACCCTGGTACATGAAAAATTCTTAATTTTTCAATTTTTGTAAAATTCAAAAATTACCTATAATTACACTTTGTGATCATTTTAAACATTTCTGGTGTACATGGGTTCATGACAAACTCCTTAAATTTTGAATTTTTTAATGATATTTTTTCTGTTAGTTTTAACAATTTGTCGTGTACCCCGGTACATGAAAAATTCTTAATTTTTGAATTTTTGTAAAATTCAAAAATTACATATAATTACACTTTGTGATCATTTTAAACATTTCTTGTGTACATGGGTTCATGAGAAGCTCCTTAAATTTTGATTTTTAATGATATTTTTTTTGTTATTTTTAACAATTTGTCGTGTACCCCGGTACATGAAAAATTCTTAATTTTTGAATTTTTGTAAAATTCAAATATTACCTATAATTACACTTTGTGATCATTTGAAAACATTTCTGGTGTACCTGGGTTCATGAGAAACTCCTTAAATTTTGAATTTTTTAATGATATTTTTCTGTTATTTTTAACAATTTGTCATGTACCCTGGTACATGAAAAATTCTTAATTTTTCAGTTTTTGTAAAATTCAAAAATTACCTATAATTACACTTTGTGATCATTTTAAACATTTCTGGTGTACATGGGTTCATGACAAACTCCTTAAATTTTGAATTTTTTAATGATATTTTTTCTGTTAGTTTTAACAATTTGTCGTGTACCCCGGTACATGAAAAATTCTTAATTTTTGAATTTTTGTAAAATTCAAAAATTACATATAATTACACTTTGTGATCATTTTAAACATTTCTTGTGTACATGGGTTCATGAGAAGCTCCTTAAATTTTGATTTTTAATGATATTTTTTTTGTTATTTTTAACAATTTGTCGTGTACCCCGGTACATGAAAAATTCTTAATTTTTCAATTTTTGTAAAATTCAAAATTTACCTATAATTACACTTTGTGATCATTTTAAACATTTCTGGTGTACCTAGGTTCATGAGAAACTCCTTAAATTTTGAATTTTTTAATGATATTTTTTTAACAATTTGTCGTGTACCCCGGTACATGAAAAATTCTTAATTTTTGAATTTCTGTAAAATTCAAAAATTACCTATAATTACACTTTGTGATCATTTTAAAACATTTCTGGTGTACCTGGGTTCATGAGAAACTCCTTAAAATTTTGAATTTTTAAATGATATTTTTTTCTGTTATTTTTAACAATTTGTCGTGTACCCTGGTACATGAAAAATTCTTAATTTTTGAATTTTTGTAAAATTCAAAAATTACCTATAATTACACTTTGTGATCATTTGAAAACATTTCTGGTGTACCTGGGTTCATGAGAAACTCCTTAAATTTTGAATTTTTTAATGATATTTTTCTGTTATTTTTAACAATTTGTCGTGTACCCTGGTACATGATAAATTCTTAATTTTTCAATTTTTGTAAAATTCAAAAATTACCTATAATTACACTTTGTGATCATTTTAAAACATTTCTGGTATACCTGGGTTCATGAGAAACTCCTTAAATTTTGAATTTTTTAATGATATTTTTTTAACAATTTGTCGTGTACCCAGGTACATGAAAAATCCTTAATTTTTGAATTTCTGTAAAATTCAAAAATTACCTAATATTACACTTTGTGATCATTTAAAAACATTTCTGATGTACCTGGGTTCATGAGAAACTCCTTAAAATTTTGAATTTTTAAATGATATTTTTTCTGTTATTTTTAACAATTTGTCGTGTACCCCGGTACATGAAAAATTCTTAATTTTTGAATTTCTGTAAAATTCAAAAATTACCTATAATTACACTTTGTGATCATTTGAAAACATTTCTGGTGTACCTGGGTTCATGAGAAACTCCTTAAATTTTGAATTTTTTAATGATATTTTTATGTTATTTTTAACAATTTGTCGTGTACCCTAGTACATGAAAAATTCTTAATTTTTCAATTTTTGTAAAATTCAAAAATTACCTATAATTACACTTTGTGATCATTTTAAAACATTTCTGGTGTACCTGGGTTTATGAGAAACTCCTTAAATTTTGAATTTTTTAATGATATTTTTTAACAATTTGTCGTGTACCCCGGTACATGAAAAATTCTTAATTTTTGAATTTCTGTAAAATTCAAAAATTACCTATAATTACACTTTGTGATCATTTTAAAACATTTCTGGTGTACCTGGGTTCATGAGAAACTCCTTAAAATTTTGAATTTTTAAATGATATTTTTTCTGTTTTTTTTTAACAATTTGTCGTGTACCCCGGTACATGAAAAATTCTTAATTTTTGAATTTTTGTAAAATTCAAAAATTACCAATAATTACACTTTGTGATCATTTGAAAACATTTCTGGTGTACCTGGGTTCATGAGAAACTCCTAAAATTTTGAATTTTTTAATGATATTTTTCTGTTATTTTTAACAATTTGTCGTGTACCGTGGTACATGAAAAATTCTTAATTTTTCAATTTTTGTAAAATTCAAAAATTACCTATAATTACACTTTGTGATCATTTTAAACATTTCTGGTGTACATGGGTTCATGACAAACTCCTTAAATTTTGAATTTTTTAATGATATTTTTTCTGTTAGTTTTAACAATTTGTCGTGTACCCCGGTACATGAAAAATTCTTAATTTTTGAATTTTTGTAAAATTCAAAAATTACATATAATTACACTTTGTGATCATTTTAAACATTTCTTGTGTACATGGGTTCATGAGAAGCTCCTTAAATTTTGATTTTTAATGAGATTTTTTTTGTTATTTTTAACAATTTGTCGTGTACCCCGGTACATGAAAAATTCTTAATTTTTCAATTTTTGTAAAATTCAAAAATTACCTATAATTACACTTTGTGATCATTTTAAACATTTCTGGTGTACCTAGGTTCATGAGAAACTCCTTAAATTTTGAATTTTTTAATGATATTTTTTTAACAATTTGTTGTGTACCCCGGTACATGAAAAATTCTTAATTTTTGAATTTCTGTAAAATTCAAAAATTACCTATAATTACACTTTGTGATCATTTTAAAACATTTCTGGTGTACCTGGGTTCATGAGAAACTCCTTAAAATTTTGAATTTTTTAATGATATTTTTTCTGTTATTTTTAACAATTTGTCGTGTACCCCGGTTCATGAAAAATTCTTAATTTTTGAATTTTTGTAAAATTCAAAAATTACCTATAATTACACTTTGTGATTATTTTAAAACATTTCTGGTGTACCTGGGTTCATGAAAAACTCCTTAAATTTTGAATTTTTTAATGATATTTTTCTATTATTTTTAACAATTTGTCGTGTACCCTGGTACATGAAAAATTCTTAATTTTTGAATTTTTGTAAAATTCAAAAATTACCTATAATTACACTTTGTGATCATTTTAAACATTTCTGGTGTACCTGGGTTCATGAGAAACTCCTTAAATTTTGAATTTTTAATGATATTTTTCTGTTATTTTTAACAATTTGTCGTGTACCCCGGTACATGAAAAATTCTTAATTTTTAAATTTTTGTAAAATTCAAAAATTACATATAATTACACTTTGTGATCATTTTAAAACATTTCTGGTGTACCTGGGTTCATGAGAAACTCCTTAAATTTTGAATTTTTTTAATGATATTTTTTCTGTTATTTTTAACAATTTCTCGTGTACCCGGTACATGAAAAATTCTTAATTTTTGAATTTCTGTAAAATTCAAAAATTACCTATAATTACACTTTGTGATCATTTTAAAACATTTCTGGTGTACCTGGGTTCATGAGAAACTCCTTAAATTTTGAATTTTTTAATGATATTTTTTATGTTATTTTTAACAATTTGTCGTGTACCCCGGTACATGAAAAATTCTTAATTTTTGAATTTTTGTAAAATTCAAAAATTACCTATAATTACACTTTGTGATCATTTTAAAACATTTCTGGTGTACCTGGGTTCATGAGAAACTCCTTAAATTTTGAATTTTTTAATGATATTTTTTCTGTTATTTTTAACAATTTGTCGTGTACCCCGGTACATGAAAAATTCTTAATTTTTGAATTTTTGTAAAATTCAAAAATTACCTATAATTACACTTTGTGATCATTTTAAAACATTTCTGGTGTACCTGGGTTAATGAGAAACTCCTTAAATTTTGAATTTTTTAATGATATTTTTTATGTTATTTTTAACAATTTGTCGTGTACCCCGGTACATGAAAAATTCTTAATTTTTCAATTTTTGTAAAATTCACAAATTACCTATAATTACACTTTGTGATCATTTTAAACATTTCTGGTGTACCTAGGTTCTTGAGAAACTCCTTCAATTTTGAATTTTTTTAATGATATTTTTTATGTTATTTTTAACAATTTGTCGTGTACCCCGGTACATGAAAAATTCTTAATTTTTGAATTTCTGTAAAATTCAAAAATTACCTATAATTACACTTTGTGATCATTTTAAAACATTTCTGGTGTACCTGGGTTCATGAGAAACTCCTTAAAATTTTGAATTTTTAAATGATATTTTTTCTGTTTTTTTTTAACAATTTGTCGTGTACCCCGGTACATGAAAAATTCTTAATTTTTGAATTTTTGTAAAATTCAAAAATTACCAATAATTACACTTTGTGATCATTTGAAAACATTTCTGGTGTACCTGGGTTCATGAGAAACTCCTAAAATTTTGAATTTTTTAATGATATTTTTCTGTTATTTTTAACAATTTGTCGTGTACCGTGGTACATGAAAAATTCTTAATTTTTCAATTTTTGTAAAATTCAAAAATTACCTATAATTACACTTTGTGATCATTTTAAAACATTTCTGGTGTACCTGGGTTCATGAGAAACTCCTTAAATTTTGAATTTTTAATGATATTTTTCTGTTATTTTTAACAATTTGTCGTGTACCCTGGTAGATGAAAAATTCTTAATTTTTTAATTTCTGTAAAATTCAAAAATTACCTATAATTACACTTTGTGATCATTTTAAACATTTCTGGTGTACCTGGGTTCAAGAGAAACTCCTTAAATTTTGAATTTTATAATGATATTTTTTCTGTTATGTCGTGTACCCCGGTACATGAAAAATTCTTAATTTTTCAATTTTTGTAAAATTCAAAAATTACCTATAATTACACTTTGTGATCATTTTCAACATTTCTGGTGTACCTGGGTTCATGAGAAACTCCTTAAATTTTGAATTTTCTAATGATATTTTTTCTGTTATTTTTAACAATTTGTCGTGTACCCCGGTACATGAAAAATTCTTAATTTTTGAATTTTTGTAAAATTCAAAAATTACCTATAATTACACTTTGTGATCATTTTAAACATTTCTGGTGTACCTAGGTTCAAGACAAACTCCTTAAATTTTGAATTTTTTAATGATATTTTTTCTGTTATTTTTAAATTCTTAATTTTTGAATTTTTGTAAAATTCAAAAATTACCTATAATTACACTTTGTGATCATTTTAAACATTTCTGGTGTACCTGAGTTCATGAGAAACTCCTTCAATTTTGAAATTTTTAATGGTATTTTAACAATTTTTCGTGTACCCGGATACATGAAAAAATCATAATTTTTGAATTTTTGTAAAATTCTTAAATTACCTATAATTACACTTTGTGATCATTTTAAACATTTCTGGTGTACCTAGGTTCATGAAAAACTCCTTTAAATTTTGAATTTTTTAATGATATTTTTTTTACGAATTTGTCGTGTACCCCGGTACATGAAAAATTCTTAATTTGTGAATTTTTGTAAACTTCAAAAATTACATATAATTACACTTTGTGATCATTTTAAACATTTCTGGTGTACTTGGGTTCATGAGAAACTCCTTAAATTTTGATTTTTTAATGATATTTTTTTTGTTATTTTTAACAATTTGTCGTGTACCCCGGTACATGAAAAATTCTTAATTTTTCAATTTTTGTAAAATTCAAAAATTACCTATAATTACACTTTGTGATCATTTTAAACATTTCTGGTGTACCTAGGTTCATGAGAAACTCCTTAAATTTTGAATTCTTTAATTATATTTTTTCTGTTATTTTTAACAATTTGTCGTGTACCCCTGTACATGAAAAATTCTTAATTTTTGAATTTTTGTAAAATTCAAAAATTACCTATAATTACACTTCGTGATCATTTTAAACATTTCTGGTGTACTTGGGTTCATGAGAAACTCCTTAAATTTTGAATTTTTTAATGATATTTTTTCTGTTATTTTTAACAATTTGTCGTGTACCCCGGTACATGAAAAATTCTTAATTTTTCAATTTTTGTAAAATTCAAAAATTACCTATAATTACACTTTGTGATCATTTTAAACATTTCTGGTGTACTAGGTTCATGAGAAACTCCTTAAATTTTGAATTTTTTAATGATATTGTTTCTGTTATTTTTAACAATTTGTCGTGTACCCCGGTACATGAAAAATTCTTAATTTTTGAATTTTTGTAAAATTCAAAAATTACCTATAATTATACTTTGTGATCATTTTAAACATTTCTGGTGTACCTAGGTTCATGAGAAACTCCTTAAATTTTGAATTTTTTAATGATATTTTTTCTGTTATTTTTAAATTCTTAATTTTTGAATTTTTGTAAAATTCAAAAATTACCTATAATTACACTTTGTGATTATTTTAAACATTTCTGGTCTACCTGAGTTCATAAGAAACTCCTTCAATTTTGAAATTTTTAATGATATTTTAACAATTTTTCGTGTACCCAGATACATGAAAAAATCATAATTTTTGAATTTTTGTAAAATTCTTAAATTACGTATAATTACACTTTGTGATCATTTTAAACATTTCTGGTGTACCTGGGTTCATGAAAATCTCCTTTAAATTTTGAATTTTAATGAATTTTTTTTACGAATTTGTCGTGTACCCCGGTACATGAAAAATTCTTAATTTTTGAATTTTTGTAAAATTCAAAAATTACCTATAATTACACTTTGTGATCATTTTAAACATTTCTGGTATACCTGGGTTCATGAGAAACTCCTTAAATTTTTAATTTTTTAATGATATTTTTTCTGTTATTTTTAACAATTTGTCGTGTACCCCGGTACATGAAAAATTTTTAATTTTTCAATTTTGTAAAATTCAAAAATTACCTATAATTACACTTTGTGATCATTTTAAACATTTCTGGTGTACCTGGGTTCATGAGAAACTCCTTAAATTTTGAATTTTTTTTATGATATTTTTTCTGTTATTTTTAACAATATGTCGTGTACCCCGGTACATGAAAAAATCTTAATTTTTGAATTTTTGTAAAATTCAAAAATTACCTATAATTACCCTTTGTGATCATTTTAAAACATTTCTGGTGTACCTGGGTTCATGAGAAACTCCTTAAATTTTGAATTTTTTAATGATATTTTTCTGTTATTTTTAACAATTTTTCGTGTACCCTGGTACATGAAAAATTCTTAATTTTTGAATTTTGTTAAAATTGAAAAATTACCTATAACTACACTTTGTGATCATTTTAAACATTTCTGGTGTACCTTGGTTCATGAAAAACTCCTTTAAATTTTGAATTTTTTAATGATATTTTTTTAAGAATTTTTCGTGTACCCCGGTACATGAAAAATTCTTAATTTTTGAATTTTTGTAAAATTCAAAAATTACCTATAATTACACTTTGTGATCATTTTAAACATTTCTAGTGTACATGGGTTCATGAGAAACTCCTTAAATATTGAATTTTTTAATGATATTTTTTTTTGTTATTTTTAACAATTTGTCGTGTACCCTGGTACATGAAAAATTCTTAATTTTTCAATTTTTGTAAAATTCAAAAATTACCTATAATTACACTTTGTGATCATTTTAAACATTTCTGGTGTACCTGGGTTCATGAGAAACTCCTTAAATTTTGAATTTTTTTAATGATATTTTTCTGTTATTTTTAACAATTTGTCGTGTACCCCGGTACATGAAAAATTCTTAATTTTTGAATTTTTGTAAAATTCAAAAATTACCTATAATTACACTTTGTGATCATTTTAAACATTTCTGGTGTACCTAGGTTCATGAGAAACTCCTTAAATTTTGAATTTTTTAATGATATTTTTTCTGTTATTTTTAAATTCTTAATTTTTGATTTTTTGTAAAATTTAAAAATTACCTATAATTACACTTTGTGATTATTTTAAACATTTCTGGTCTACCTGAGTTCATAAGAAACTCCTTCAATTTTGAAATTTTTAATGATATTTTAACAATTTTTCGTGTACCCAGATACATGAAAAAATCATAATTTTTGAATTTTTGTAAAATTCTTAAATTACGTATAATTACACTTTGTGATCATTTTAAACATTTCTGGTGTACCTGGGTTCATGAAAATCTCCTTTAAATTTTGAATTTTAATGAATTTTTTTTACGAATTTATCGTGTACCCCGGTACATGAAAAATTCTTAATTTTTGAATTTTTGTAAAATTCAAAAATTACCTATAATTACACTTTGTGATCATTTTAAACATTTCTGGTATACCTGGGTTCATGAGAAACTCCTTAAATTTTGAATTTTTTAATGATATTTTTTCTGTTATTTTTAACAATTTGTCGTGTACCCCGGGTACATGAAAAATTTTTAATTTTTCAATTTTGTAAAATTCAAAAATTACCTATAATTACACTTTGTGATCATTTTAAACATTTCTGGTGTACCTGGGTTCATGAGAAACTCCTTAAATTTTGAATTTTTTATGATATTTTTTCTGTTATTTTTAACAATATGTCGTGTACCCCGGTACATGAAAAAATCTTAATTTTTGAATTTTTGTAAAATTCAAAAATTACCTATAATTACCCTTTGTGATCATTTTAAAACATTTCTGGTGTACCTGGGTTCATGAGAAACTCCTTAAATTTTGAATTTTTTAATGATATTTTTCTGTTATTTTTAACAATTTTTCGTGTACCCTGGTACATGAAAAATTCTTAATTTTTGAATTTTGTTAAAATTCAAAAATTACCTATAACTACACTTTGTGATCATTTTAAACATTTCTGGTGTACCTGGATTCATGAAAAACTCCTTTAAATTTTGAATTTTTTAATGATATTTTTTTAAGAATTTTTCGTGTACCCCGGTACATGAAAAATTCTTAATTTTTGAATTTTTGTAAAATTCAAAAATTACCTATAATTACACTTTGTGATCATTTTAAACATTTCTAGTGTACCTGGGTTCATGAGAAACTCCTTAAATATTGAATTTTTTAATGATATTTTTTTTGTTATTTTTAACAATTTGTCGTGTACCCTGGTACATGAAAAATTCTTAATTTTTCAATTTTTGTAAAATTCAAAAATTACCTATAATTAAACTTTGTGATCATTTTAAACATTTCTGGTGTACCTGGGTTCATGAGAAACTCCTTAAATTTTGAATTTTTTTAATGATATGTTTCTGTTATTTTTAACAATTTGTCGTGTACCCCGGTACATGAAAAATTCTTAATTTTTGAATTTTTGTAAAATTCAAAAATTACAGATAATTACACTTTGTGATCATTTTAAACATTTCTGGTGTACCTGGGTTCATGAGAAGCTCCTTAAATTTTGATTTTTTTAATGATATTTTTTTTGTTATCTTTAACAATTTGTCGTGTACCCCGGTACATGAAAAATTCTTAATTTTTGAATTTTTGTAAAATTCAAAAATTACCTATAATTACACTTTGTGATCATTTTAAACATTTCTGGTGTACTTGGGTTCATGAGAAACTCCTTAAATTTTGAATTTTTTAATGATATTTTTTCTGTTATTTTTAACAATTTGTCGTGTACCCCGGTACATGAAAAATTCTTAATTTTTTAATTTTTGTAAAATTCAAAAATTACCTATAATTACACATTGTGATCATTTTAAACATTTCTGGTGTACCTAGGTTCATGAGAAACTCCTTAAATTTTGAATTTTTTAATGATATTGTTTCTGTTATTTTTAACAATTTGTCGTGTACCCCGGTACATGAAAAATTCTTAATTTTTGAATTTTTGTAAAATTCAAAAATTACCTATAATTACACTTTGTGATCATTTTAAACATTTCTGGTGTACCTAGGTTCATGAGAAACTCCTTAAATTTTGATTTTTTTAATGATATTTTTTCTGTTATTTTTAAATACTTAATTTTTGAATTTTTGTAAAATTCAAAAATTACCTATAATTACACTTTGTGATTATTTTAAACATTTCTGGTCTACCTGAGTTCATAAAAAACTCCTTCAATTTTGAAATTTTTAATGATATTTTAACAATTTTTCGTGTACCCAGATACATGAAAAAATCATAATTTTTGAATTTTTGTAAAATTCTTAAATTACGTATAATTACACTTTGTGATCATTTTAAACATTTCTGGTGTACCTGGGTTCATGAAAATCTCCTTTAAATTTTGAATTTTAATGATTTTTTTTTACGAATTTGTCGTGTACCCCGGTACATGAAAAAATTCTTAATTTTTGAATTTTTGTAAAATTCAAAAATTACCTATAATTACACTTTGTGATCATTTTAAACATTTCTGGTATACCTGGGTTCATGAGAAACTCCTTAAATTTTGAATTTTTTAATGATATTTTTTCTGTTATTTTTAACAATTTGTCGTGTACCCCGGTACATGAAAAATTCTTAATTTTTCAATTTTGTAAAATTCAAAAATTACCTATAATTACACTTTGTGATCATTTTAAACATTTCTGGTGTACCTAGGTTCATGAGAAGCTCCTTAAATTTTGATTTTTTTAATGATATTTTTTTGTTATCTTTAACAATTTGTCGTGTACCCCGGTACATGAAAAATTCTTAGTTTTTGAATTTTTTTAAAATTCAAAAATTACCTATACTTACACTTTGTGATCATTTTAAACATTTCTGGTGTACTTGGGTTCATGAGAAACTCCTTAAATTTTGAATTTTTTAATGATATTTTTTCTGTTATTTTTAACAATTTGTCGTGTACCCCGGTACATGAAAAATTCTTAATTTTTCAATTTTTGTAAAATTCAAAAATTACCTATAATTACACTTTGTGATCATTTTAAACATTTCTGGTGTACCTAGGTTCATGAGAAACTCCTTAAATTTTGAATTTTTTAATGATATTGTTTCTGTTATTTTTAACAATTTGTCGTGTACCCCGGTACATGAAAAATTCTTAATTTTTGAATTTTTGTAAAATTCAAAAATTACCTATAATTACACATTGTGATCATTTTAAACATTTCTGGTGTACCTAGGTTCATGAGAAACTCCTTAAATTTTGAATTTTTTAATGATATTTTTTCTGTTATTTTTAAATTCTTAATTTTTGAATTTTTGTAAAATTCAAAAATTACCTATAATTACACTTTGTGATTATTTTAAACATTTCTGGTCTACCTGAGTTCATAAGAAACTCCTTCAATTTTGAAATTTTTAATGATATTTTAACAATTTTTCGTGTACCCAGATACATGAAAAAATCATAATTTTTGAATTTTTGTAAAATTCTTAAATTACGTATAATTACATTTTGTGATCATTTTAAACATTTCTGGTGTACCTGGGTTCATGAAAATCTCCTTTAAATTTTGAATTTTAATGATTTTTTTTACAAATTTGTCGTGTACCCCAGTACATGAAAAATTCTTAATTTTTGAATTTTTGTAAAATTCAAAAATTACCTATAATTACACTTTGTGATCATTTTAAACATTTCTGGTATACCTGGGTTCATGAGAAACTCCTTAAATTTTGAATTTTTTAATGATATTTTTTCTGTTATTTTTAACAATTTGTCGTGTACCCCGGTACATGAAAAATTCTTAATTTTTCAATTTTGTAAAATTCAAAAATTACCTATAATTACACTTTGTGATCATTTTAAACATTTCTGGTGTACCTGGGTTCATGAGAAACTCCTTAAATTTTGAATTTTTTTTATGATATTTTTTCTGTTATTTTTAACAATATGTCGTGTACCCCGGTCGTGTACCCCGGTACATGAAAAAATTTTAATTTTTGAATTTTTGTAAAATTCAAAAATTACCTATAATTACCCTTTGTGATCATTTTAAAACATTTCTGGTGTACCTGGGTTCATGAGAAACTCCTTAAATTTTGAATTTTTTAATGATATTTTTCTGTTATTTTTAACAATTTTTCGTGTACCCTGGTACATGAAAAATTCTTAATTTTTGAATTTTGTTAAAATTCAAAAATTACCTATAACTACACTTTGTGATCATTTTAAACATTTCTGGTGTACCTGGGTTCATGAAAAACTCCTTTAAATTTTGAATTTTTTAATGATATTTTTTTAAGAATTTTTCGTGTACCCCGGTACATGAAAAATTCTTAATTTTTGAATTTTTGTAAAATTCAAAAATTACCTATAATTACACTTTGTGATCATTTTAAACATTTCTAGTGTACCTAGGTTCATGAGAAACTCCTTAAATATTGAATTTTTTAATGATATTTTTTTTGTTATTTTTAACAATTTGTCGTGTACCCTGGTACATGAAAAATTCTTAATTTTTCAATTTTTGTAAAATTCAAAAATTACCTATAATTACACTTTGTGATCATTTTAAACATTTCTGGTGTACCTGGGTTCATGAGAAACTCCTTAAATTTTGAATTTTTTTAATGATATTTTTCTGTTATTTTTAACAATTTGTCGTGTACCCCGGTACATGAAAAATTCTTAATTTTTGAATTTTTGTAAAATTCAAAAATTACAGATAATTACACTTTGTGATCATTTTAAACATTTCTGGTGTACCTGGGTTCATGAGAAGCTCCTTAAATTTTGATTTTTTTAATGATATTTTTTTTGTTATCTTTAACAATTTGTCATGTACCCCGGTACATAAAAAATTCTTAATTTTTCAATTTTTGTAAAATTCAAAAATTACCTATAAGTACACTTTGTGATCATTTTAAACATTTCTGGTGTACCTAGGTTCATGAGAAACTCCTTAAATTTTGAATTTTTTAATGATATTTTTTCTGTTATTTTTAACAATTTGTCGTGTACCCCGGTACATGAAAAATTCTTATCTTTTGAATTTTTGTAAAATTCAAAAATTACCTATAATTACTCTTTGTGATCATTTTAAACATTTATGGTGTACCTAGGTTCATGAGAAACTCCTTAAATTTTGAATTTTTTTAATGATATTTTTTCTGTTATTTTTAAATTCTTAATTTTTGAATTTTTGTAAAATTCAAAAATAGCCTATAATTACACTTTGTGATCATTTTAAACATTTCTGGTGTACCTAGGTTCATGAGAAACTCCTTAAATTTTGAAATTTTTAATGATATTTTAACAATTTTTCGTGTACCCGGATACATGAAAAAAATCATAATTTTTGAATTTTTTTAAAATTCTTAAATTACCTATAATTACACTTTGTGATCATTTTAAACATTTCTGGTGTACCTGGGTTCATGAGAAACTCCTTAAATTTTGAATTTTTTAATGATATTTTTTCAGTTATTTTTAACAATTTGTCGTGTACCCCGGTACATGAAAATTTCTTAATTTTTTAATTTTTTGTAAAATTCAAAAATTACCAATAATTACACTTTGTGATCATTTTAAACATTTCTGGTGTACGTAGGTTCATGAGAAACTCCTTAAATTTTGAATTTTTTTAATGATATTTTTTCTGTTATTTTTAAATTCTTAATTTTTGAATTTTTGTAAAATTCAAAAATAACCTATAATTACACTTTGTGATCATTTTAAACATTTTTGGTGTACCTGGGTTCATGAGAAACTCCTTAAATTTTGAAATTTTTAATCATATTTTAACTATTTTTCGTGTACCCGGATACATGAAAACATCATAATTTTTGAATTTTTGTAAAATTCTTAAATTACCTATAATTACACTTTGTGATCATTTTAAACATTTCTGGTGTACCTGGGTTCATGAGAAACTCCTTAAAATTTGAATTTTTTAATGATATTTTTTTTGTTATTTTTAACAATTTGTCGTGTACCCCGGTACATGAAAAATTCTTAATTTTTGAATTTTTGTAAAATTCTAAAATTACATATAATTACACTTTGTGATCATTTTAAACATTTCTGGTGTACATGGGTTCAGGAGAAGCTCCTTAAATTTTGATTTTTTAATGATATTTTTTTTGTTATCTTTAACAATTTGTCGTGTACCTCGGTACATGAAAAATTCTTAATTTTTCAATTTTTGTAAAATTCAAAAATTACCTATAATTACACTTTGTGATCATTTTAAACATTTCTGGTGTACCTAGGTTCATGAGAAACTCCTTAATTTTGAATTTTTTAATGATATTTTTTCTGTTATTTTTAACAATTTGTCGTGTACCCCGGTACATGAAAAATTCTTATCTTTTGAATTTTTGTAAAATTCAAACATTACATATAATTACTCTTTATGATCATTTTAAACATTTCTGGTGTACCTAGGTTCATGAGAAACTCCTTAAATTTTGAATTTTTTAATGATATTTTTTCTGTTATTTTTAACAATTTGTCGTGTACCCCTGCACATGAAAAATTCTTAATTTTTTAATTTTTGTAAAATTCAAAAATTACCTATAATTACACTTTGTGATCATTTTAAACATTTCTGGTGTACTTGGGTTCATGAGAAACTCCTTAAATTTTGAATTTTTTAATGATATTTTTTCTGTTATTTTTAACAATTTGTCGTGTACCCCGGTACATGAAAAATTCTTAATTTTTCAATTTTTGTAAAATTCAAAAATTACCTATAATTACACTTTGTGATCATTTTAAACATTTCTGGTGTACCTAGGTTCATGAGAAACTCCTTAAATTTTGAATTTTTTAATGATATTGTTTCTGTTATTTTTAACAATTTGTCGTGTACCCCGGTACATGAAAAATTCTTAATTTTTCAATTTTTGTAAAATTCAAAAATTACCTATAATTACACTTTGTGATCATTTTAAACATTTCTGGTGTACCTAGGTTCATGAGAAACTCCTTAAATTTTGAATTTTTTAATGATATTTTTTCTGTTATTTTTAAATTCTTAATTTTTGAATTTTTGTAAAATTCAAAAATTACCTATAATTACACTTTGTGATTATTTTAAACATTTCTGGACTACTTGAGTTCATAAGAAACTCCTTCAATTTTGAAATTTTTAATGATATTTTAACAATTTTTCGTGTACCCAGATACATGAAAAAATCATAATTTTTGAATTTTTGTAAAATTCTTAAATTACGTATAATTACACTTTGTGACCATTTTAAACATTTCTGATGTACCTGGGTTCATGAAAATCTCCTTTAAATTTTGAATTTTAATGATTTTTTTTTACGAATTTGTCGTGTACCCCGGTACATGAAAAATTCTTAATTTTTGAATTTTTGTAAAATTCAAAAATTACCTATAATTACACTTTGTGATCATTTTAAACATTTCTGGTATACCTGGGTTCATGAGAAACTCCTTAAATTTTGAATTTTTTAATGATATTTTTTCTGTTATTTTTAACAATTTGTCATGTACCCCGGTACATGAAAAATTCTTAATTTTTCAATTTTGTAAAATTCAAAAATTACCTATAATTACACTTTGTGATCATTTTAAACATTTCTGGTGTACCTGGGTTCATGAGAAACTCCTTAAATTTTGAATTTTTTTATGATATTTTTTCTGTTATTTTTAACAAGATGTCGTGTACCCCGGTACATGAAAAAATCTTAATTTTTGAATTTTTGTAAAATTCAAAAATTACCTATAATTACCCTTTGTGATCATTTTAAAACATTTCTGGTGTACCTGGGTTCATGAGAAACTCCTTAAATTTTGAATTTTTTAATGATATTTTTCTGTTATTTTTAACAATTTTTTGTGTACCCTGGTACATGAAAAATTCTTAATTTTTGAATTTTGTTTAAATTCAAAAATTACCTATAACTACACTTTGTGATCATTTTAAACATTTATGGTGTACCTGGGTTCATGAAAAACTCCTTTAAATTTTGAATTTTTTAATGATATTTTTTTAAGAATTTTTCGTGTACCCCGGTACATGAAAAATTCTTAATTTTTGAATTTTTGTAAAATTCAAAAATTACCTATAATTACACTTTGTGATCATTTTAAACATTTCTAGTGTACCTGGGTTCATGAGAAACTCCTTAAATATTGAATTTTTTAATGATATTTTTTTTGTTATTTTTAACAATTTGTCGTGTACCCTGGTACATGAAAAATTTTTAATTTTTCAATTTTTGTAAAATTCAAAAATTACCTATAATTACACTTTGTGATCATTTTAAACATTTCTGGTGTACCTGGGTTCATGAGAAACTCCTTAAATTTTGAATTTTTTTAATGATATTTTTCTGTTATTTTTAACAATTTGTCGTGTACCCCGGTACAAGAAAAATTCTTAATTTTTGAATTTTTGTAAAATTCAAAAATTACAGATAATTACACTTTGTGATCATTTTAAACATTTCTGGTGTACCTGGGTTCATGAGAAGCTCCTTAAATTTTGATTTTTTTAATGATATTTTTTTTGTTATCTTTAACAATTTGTCGTGTACCCCGGTACATAAAAAATTCTTAATTTTTCAATTTTTGTAAAATTCAAAAAGTACCTATAAGTACACTTTGTGATTATTTTAAACATTTCTGGTGCACCTAGGTTCATGAGAAACTCCTTAAATTTTGAATTTTTTAATGATATTTTTTCTGTTATTTTTAACAATTTGTCGTGTACCCCGGTACATGAAAAATTCTTATCTTTTGAATTTTTGTAAAATTCAAAAATTACCTATAATTACTCTTTGTGATCATTTTAAACATTTCTGGTGTACCTAGGTTCATGAGAAACTCCTTAAATTTTGAATTTTTTTAATGATATTTTTTCTGTTATTTTTAAATTCTTAATTTTTGAATTTTTGTAAAATTCAAAAATAGCCTATAATTACACTTTGTGATCATTTTAAACATTTCTGGTGTACCTAGGTTCATGAGAAACTCCTTAAATTTTGAAATTTTTAATGATATTTTAACAATTTTTCGTGTACCCGGATACATGAAAAAAATCATAATTTTTGAATTTTTTTAAAATTCTTAAATTACCTATAATTACACTTTGTGATCATTTTAAACATTTCTGGTGTACCTGGGTTCATGAGAAACTCCTTCAATTTAGAATTTTTTAATGATATTTTTTCAGTTATTTTTAACAATTTGTCGTGTACCCCGGTACATGAAAATTTCTTAATTTTTTAATTTTTTGCAAAATTCAAAAATTACCTATAATTACACTTTGTGATCATTTTAAACATTTCTGGTGTACGTAGGTTCATGAGAAACTCCTTAAATTTTGAATTTTTTTAATGATATTTTTTCTGTTATTTTTAAATTCTTAATTTTTGAATTTTTGTAAAATTCAAAAATAACCTATAATTACACTTTGTGATCATTTTAAACATTTTTGGTGTACCTGGGTTCATGAGAAACTCCTTAAATTTTGAAATTTTTAATCATATTTTAACTATTTTTCGTGTACCCGGATACATGAAAACATCATAATTTTTGAATTTTTGTAAAATTCTTAAATTACCTATAATTACACTTTGTGATCTTTTTAAACATTTCTGGTGTACCTGGATTCATGAGAAACTCCTTAAAATTTGAATTTTTTAATGATATTTTTTCTGTTATTTTTAACAATTTGTCGTGTACCCCGGTACATGAAAAATTCTTAATTTTTGAATTTTTGTAAAATTCTAAAATTACATATAATTACACTTTGTGATCATTTTAAACATTTCTGGTGTACCTGGGTTCAGGAGAAGCTCCTTAAATTTTGATTTTTTAATGATATTTTTTTTGTTATCTTTAACAATTTGTCGTGTACCTCGGTACATGAAAAATTCTTAATTTTTCAATTTTTGTAAAATTCAAAAATTACCTATAATTACACTTTGTGATCATTTTAAACATTTCTGGTGTACCTAGGTTCATGAGAAACTCCTTAATTTTGAATTTTTTAATGATATTTTTTCTGTTATTTTTAACAATTTGTCGTGTACCCCGGTACATGAAAAATTCTTATCTTTTGAATTTTTGTAAAATTCAAAAATTACATATAATTACTCTTTATGATCATTTTAAATATTTCTGGTGTACCTAGGTTCATGAGAAACTCCTTAAATTTTGAATTTTTTTATGATATTTTTTCTGTTATTTTTAACAATTTGTCGTGTACCCCGGTACATGAAAAATTCTTAATTTTTGAATTTTTGTAAAATTCTAAAATTACATATAATTACACTTTGTGATCATTTTAAACATTTCTGGTGTACCTGGGTTCAGGAGAAGCTCCTTAAATTTTGATTTTTTAATGATATTTTTTTTGTTATCTTTAACAATTTGTCGTGTACCTCGGTACATGAAAAATTCTTAATTTTTCAATTTTTGTAAAATTCAAAAATTACCTATAATTACACTTTGTGATCATTTTAAACATTTCTGGTGTACCTAGGTTCATGAGAAACTCCTTAATTTTGAATTTTTTAATGATATTTTTTCTGTTATTTTTAACAATTTGTCGTGTACCCCGGTACATGAAAAATTCTTATCTTTTGAATTTTTGTAAAATTCAAAAATTACATATAATTACTCTTTATGATCATTTTAAATATTTCTGGTGTACCTAGGTTCATGAGAAACTCCTTAAATTTTGAATTTTTTTATGATATTTTTTCTGTTATTTTTAACAATTTGTCGTGTACCCCTGTACATGAAAAATTCTTAATTTTTGAATTTTTGTAAAATTCAAAAATTACCTATAATTACACTTTGTGATCATTTTAAACATTTCTGGTGTACTTGGGTTCATGAGAAACTCCTTAAATTTTGAATTTTTTAATGATATTTTTTCTGTTATTTTTAACAATTTGTCGTGTACCCCGGTACATGAAAAATTCTTAATTTTTCAATTTTTGTAAAATTCAAAAATTACCTATAATTACACTTTGTGATCATTTTAAACATTTCTGGTGTACCTAGGTTCATGAGAAACTCCTTAAATTTTGAATTTTTTAATGATATTGTTTCTGTTATTTTTAACAATTTGTCGTGTACCCCGGTACATGAAAAATTCTTAATTTTTCAATTTTTGTAAAATTCAAAAATTACCTATAATTACACTTTGTGATCATTTTAAACATTTCTGGTGTACCTAGGTTCATGAGAAACTCCTTAAATTTTGAATTTTTTAATGATATTTTTTCTGTTATTTTTAAATTCTTAATTTTTGAATTTTTGTAAAATTCAAAAATTACCTATAATTACACTTTGTGATTATTTTAAACATTTCTGGACTACTTGAGTTCATAAGAAACTCCTTCAATTTTGAAATTTTTAATGATATTTTAACAATTTTTCGTGTTCCTAGATACATGAAAAAATCATAATTTTTGAATTTTTGTAAAATTCTTAAATTACGTATAATTACACTTTGTGATCATTTTAAACATTTCTGGTGTACCTGGGTTTATGAAAATCTCCTTTAAATTTTGAATTTTAATGATTTTTTTTTACGAATTTGTCGTGTACCCCGGTACATGAAAAATTCTTAATTTTTGAATTTTTGTAAAATTCAAAAATTACCTATAATTACACTTTATGATCATTTTAAACATTTCTAGTATACCTGGGTTCATGAGAAACTCCTTAAATTTTGAATTTTTTTAATGATATTTTTTCTGTTATTTTTAACAATTTGTCATGTACCCCGGTACATGAAAAATTCTTAATTTTTCAATTTTGTAAAATTCAAAAATTACCTATAATTACACTTTGTGATCATTTTAAACATTTCTGGTGTACCTGGGTTCATGAGAAACTCCTTAAATTTTGAATTTTTTTTATGATATTTTTTCTGTTATTTTTAACAATATGTCGTGTACCCCGGTACATGAAAAAATCTTAATATTTGAATTTTTGTAAAATTCAAAAATTACCTATAATTACCCTTTGTGATCATTTTAAAACATTTCTGGTGTACCTGGGTTCATGAGAAACTCCTTAAATTTTGAATTTTTTAATGATATTTTTCTGTTATTTTTAACAATTTTTCGTGTACCCTGGTACATGAAAAATTCTTAATTTTTGAATTTTGTTAAAATTCAAAAATTACCTATAACTACACTTTGTGATCATTTTAAACATTTATGGTGTACCTGGGTTCATGAAAAACTCCTTTAAATTTTGAATTTTTTAATGATATTTTTTTAAGAATTTTTCGTGTACCCCGGTACATGAAAAATTCTTAATTTTTGAATTTTTGTAAAATTCAAAAATTACCTATAATTACACTTTGTGATCATTTTAAACATTTCTAGTGTACCTGGGTTCATGAGAAACTCCTTAAATATTGAATTTTTTAATGATATTTTTTTTGTTATTTTTAACAATTTGTCGTGTACCCTGGTACATGAAAAATTCTTAATTTTTCAATTTTTGTAAAATTCAAAAATTACCTATAATTACACTTTGTGATCATTTTAAACATTTCTGGTGTACCTGGGTTCATGAGAAACTCCTTAAATTTTGAATTTTTTTAATGATATTTTTCTGTTATTTTTAACAATTTGTCGTGTACCCCGGTACAAGAAAAATTCTTAATTTTTGAATTTTTGTAAAATTCAAAAATTACAGATAATTACACTTTGTGATCATTTTAAACATTTCTGGTGTACCTGGGTTCATGAAAAGCTCCTTAAATTTTGATTTTTTTAATGATATTTTTTTTGTTATCTTTAACAATTTGTCGTGTACCCCGGTACATAAAAAATTCTTAATTTTTCAATTTTTGTAAAATTCAAAAAGTACCTATAAGTACACTTTGTGATCATTTTAAACATTTCTGGTGTACCTAGGTTCATGAGAAACTCCTTAAATTTTGAATTTTTTAATGATATTTTTTCTGTTATTTTTAACAATTTGTCGTGTACCCCGGTACATGAAAAATTCTTATCTTTTGAATTTTTGTAAAATTCAAAAATTACCTATAATTACTCTTTGTGATCATTTTAAACATTTCTGGTGTACCTAGGTTCATGAGAAACTCCTTAAATTTTGAATTTTTTTAATGATATTTTTTCTGTTATTTTTAAATTCTTAATTTTTGAATTTTTGTAAAATTCAAAAATAGCCTATAATTACACTTTGTGATCATTTTAAACATTTCTGGTGTACCTAGGTTCATGAGAAACTCCTTAAATTTTGAAATTTTTAATGATATTTTAACAATTTTTCGTGTACCCGGATACATGAAAAAAATCATAATTTTTGAATTTTTTTAAAATTCTTAAATTACCTATAATTACACTTTGTGATCATTTTAAACATTTCTGGTGTACCTGGGTTCATGAGAAACTCCTTAAATTTTGAATTTTTTAATGATATTTTTTCAGTTATTTTTAACAATTTGTCGTGTACCCCGGTACATGAAAATTTCTTAATTTTTTAATTTTTTGTAAAATTCAAAAATTACCTATAATTACACTTTGTGATCATTTTAAACATTTCTGGTGTACGTAGGTTCATGAGAAACTCCTTAAATTTTGAATTTTTTTAATGATATTTTTTCTGTTATTTTTAAATTCTTAATTTTTGAATTTTTGTAAAATTCAAAAATAACCTATAATTACACTTTGTGATCATTTTAAACATTTTTGGTGTACCTGGGTTCATGAGAAACTCCTTAAATTTTGAAATTTTTAATCATATTTTAACTATTTTTCGTGTACCCGGATACATGAAAACATCATAATTTTTGAATTTTTGTAAAATTCTTAAATTACCTATAATTACACTTTGTGATCTTTTTAAACATTTCTGGTGTACCTGGGTTCATGAGAAACTCCTTAAAATTTGAATTTTTTAATGATATTTTTTCTGTTATTTTTAACAATTTGTCGTGTACCCCGGTACATGAAAAATTCTTAATTTTTGAATTTTTGTAAAATTCTAAAATTACATATAATTACACTTTGTGATCATTTTAAACATTTCTGGTGTACCTGGGTTCAGGAGAAGCTCCTTAAATTTTGATTTTTTAATGATATTTTTTTTGTTATCTTTAACAATTTGTCGTGTACCTCGGTACATGAAAAATTCTTAATTTTTCAATTTTTGTAAAATTCAAAAATTACCTATAATTACACTTTGTGATCATTTTAAACATTTCTGGTGTACCTAGGTTCATGAGAAACTCCTTAAATTTTGAATTTTTTAATGATATTTTTTCTGTTATTTTTAACAATTTGTCGTGTACCCCAGTACATGAAAAATTTTTATCTTTTGAATTTTTGTAAAATTCAAAAATTACATATAATTACTCTTTGTGATCATTTTAAACATTTCTAGTGTACCTAGGTTCATGAGAAACTCCTTAAATTTTGAAATTTTTTAATGATATTTTTTCTGTTATTTTTAAATTCTTAATTTTTGAATTTTTGTAAAATTCAAAAATAACCTATAATTACACTTTGTGATCATTTTAAACATTTCTGGTGTATCTGGGTTCATGAGAAACTCCTTAAATTTTGAAAATTTTAATGATATTTTAACAATTTTTCGTGTACCCGGATACATGAAAAAATCATAATTTTTGAATTTTTGTAAAATTCTTAAATTATCTATAATTACACTTTGTGATCATTTTAAACATTTCTGGTGTACCTGGGTTCATGAGAAACTCATTGAATTTTGAATTTTTAATGATATTTTTTCTGTTATTTTTAACAATTTGTCGTGTACCCCGGTACATGAAAAATTCTTAATTTTTCAATTTTTTGTAAAATTCAAAAATTTCCTATAATTACACTTTGTGATCATTTTAAACATTTATGGAGTTATTGGGTTCATGAGAAACTCCTTAAATTTTGAATTTTTTAATGATATTTTTTCTATTATTTTTAACAATTTGTCGTGTACCCCGTTACATGAAAAATTCTTAATTTTTGAATTTTTGAAAAAATTCAAAAATTACCTATAATTACACTTTGTGATCATTTTAAACATTTATGGTGTACTTGGGTTCATAAGAAATTGCTTAAATTTTGAATTTGTTAATGATACTTTTTTGGTTATTTTTAACAATTTGTCGTGTACCCGGGTACATGAAAAAATCATAATTTTTGAATTTTTTTAAAATTCATAAATTACCTATAATTACACTTTGTGATCATTTTAAACATCTCTGGTGTACCCGGGTTCATGAGAAACTGCTTAAATTTTGAATTTTCTAACGACATTTTTTTGTCATTTTTAACATTTTATCGTGTACCCGGGTACATGCAAAATCATAATTTTTGAATTTTTGAAAAATTCATAAATTACCTATAATTACACTTTGTGATCATTTTAAACATTTTTGGTGTACCTAGGTACATGAGAAACTGCTTAAATTTTGAATTTCTTAATGATATTTTTTCTGTCATTTTTAACAATTTGTCGTGTACCCGAGTACATGAAAAATTCATAATTTTTGTATTTTTGTAAAATTCATAAATTACCAATAATTACACTTTGTGATCATTTTAAACATTTATGGTATACCTGGGTTCATGAGAAACTGCTTAAATTTTGAATTTTCTAACGATATTTTTTGTCATTATTAACAATTTGTCGTGTACCCGGGTACATGAAAAAATCATAATTTTTGAATTTTTGTAAAATTCATAAATTACCTAGAATTACACTTTGTGATCATTTTAAACATTTCTGGTGTACCTGGGTTCATATGAAACTACTTAAATTTTGAATTTGTTAATGATTTTTTTTTTTGTTAATTTTAACAATTTGTCGTGTACCCGGGTGCATGAAAAAATCATAATTTTTGAATTTTTGTAATATTCATAAATTACCTATAATTACACTTTGTGATCATTTTAAACTTTTTTGGTGTACCTAGGTTCATGAGAAACTGCTTAAATTTTGAATTTATTAATGATATTTTTTTGTCATTTTTAACAATTTGTCGTGTACCCGGGTACATGAAAAAATCATAATTTTTGAATTTTTGTAAAATTCATAAATTACCTATAATTACACTTTGTGATCATTTTAAACATTTCTGGTGTACCTGGGTTCATCAGAAACTGCTTAAATTTTGAATTTTCTAATGACATTTTTTGTCATTTTTAACAATTTATTGTGTACCCGGGTACACGAAAAATTATAATTTTTGAATTTTTGAAAAATTAATAAATTACCTATAATTACACTTTGTAATCATTTTAAACATTTCTGGTGTACATAGGTACATGAGAAACTGCTTAAATTTTGAATTTCTTAATAATATTTTTCTGTCATTTTTAGCAATTTATCGTGTACCCGAGTACATGAAAAATTTATAATTTTTGAATTTTTGTAAAATTCATAAATTACCAATAATTACACTTTGTGATCATTTTAAACATTTATGGTGTACATGGGTTCATGAGAAACTGCTTAAATTTTGAAATTTTTAATGAGATTTTAACAATTTGTCGTGTACCCTGGTACATGAAAAAAATCATAATTTTTGAATTTTTTCAAAATTCAAAAATTACCTATAATTACACTTTGTGATCATTTTAAACATTTATGGAGTTATTGGGTTCATGAGAAACTCCTTAAATTTTGAATTTTTTAATGATATTTTTTCTATTATTTTTAACAATTTGTCGTGTACCCCAGTACATGAAAAATTCTTAATTTTTGAATTTTTGAAAAAATTCAAAAATTACCTATAATTACACTTTGTGATCATTTTAAACATTTCTGGTGTACCTGGGTTCATGAGAAACTCCTTAAATTTTGAAATTTTTAATGCTATTTTAACAATTTTCGTGTACCCGGATACATGAAAAAATCATAATTTTTGAATTTTTGTAAAATTCTTAAATTATCTATAATTACACTTTGTGATCATTTTAAACATTTCTGGTGTACCTGGGTTCATGAGAAACTCCTTAAATTTTGAATTTTTAATGATATTTTTTCTGTTATTTTTAACAATTTGTCGTGTACCCCGGTACATGAAAAATTCTTAATTTTTCAATTTTTTGTAAAATTAAAAAATTACCTATAATTACACTTTGTGATCATTTTAAACATTTCTGGTGTACTTGGGTTCATAAGAAATTGCTTAAATTTTGAATTTGTTAATGATACTTTTTTGGTTATTTTTAACAATTTGTCGTGTACCCGGGAACATGAAAAATCATAATTTTTGAATTTTTGTAATATTCATAAATTACCTATAATTACACTTTGTGATCATTTTAAACATCTCTGGTGTACCCGGGTACATGAGAAACTACTTAAATTTTAAATTTGTTAATGATACTTTTTTTCTAATTTTTAATAATTTGTCGTGTACCCGGGTACATGAAAAAATCATAATTTTTGAATTTTTTTAAAATTAATAAATTACCTATAATTACACTTTGTTATCATTTTAAACATTTTTGGTGTACCTGGGTTCATGAGAAACAGCTTAAATTTTGAATTTGTTAATGATATTTTGTTGTCATTTTTAACAATTTGCCGTGTACCCGGGTATATGAAAAAATCATAATTTTTGAATTTTTGTAAAATTCATAAATTACCTATAATTACACTTTGTGATCATTTTAAACATTTATGGTGTACCTGGGTTCATGAGAAACTGCTTAAATTTTGAATTTTCTAACGACATTTTTTTGTCATTTTTAACATTTTATCGTGTACCCGGGTACATGAAAAATCATAATTTTTGAATTTTTGAAAAATTCATAAATTACATATAATTACACTTTGTGATCATTTTAAACATTTTTGGTGTACCTAGGTACATGAGAAACTGCTTAAATTTTGAATTTCTTAATGATATTTTTTCTGTCAATTTTAACAATTTGTCGTGTACCCGAGTACATGAAAAATTCATAATTTTTGTATTTTTGTAAAATTCATAAATTACCAATAATTACACTTTGTGATCATTTTAAACATTTATGGTATACGTGGGTTCATGAGAAACTGCTTAAATTTTGAATTTTCTAACGATATTTTTTGTCATTATTAACAATTTGTCGTGTACCCGGGTACATGAAAAAATCATAATTTTCGAATTTTTGTAAAATTCATAAATTACCTAGAATTACACTTTTTGATCATTTTAAACATTTCTGGTGTACCTGGGTTCATATGAAACTGCTTAAATTTTGAATTTGTTAATGATTTTTTTTTTTTGTTAATTTTAACAATTTGTCGTGTACCCGGGTGCATGAAAAAATCATAATTTTTGAATTTTTGTAATATTCATAAATTACCTATAATTACACTTTGTGATCATTTTAAACTTTTCTGGTGTACCTGGGTTCATGAGAAACTGCTTAAATTTTGAATTTGTTAATGATATTTTTTTGTCATTTTTAACAATTTGTCGTGTACCCGGGTACATGACAAAATCATAATTTTTGAATTTTTGTAAAATTCATAAATTACCTATAATTACACTTTGTGATCATTTTAAACATTTCTGGTGTACCTGGGTTCATGAGAAACTGCTTAAATTTTGAATTTTCTAATGACATTTTTTGTCATTTTTAACAATTTATTGTGTACCCGGGTACACGAAAAATTATAATTTTTGAATTTTTGAAAAATTAATAAATTACCTATAATTACACTTTGTAATCATTTTAAACATTTCTGGTGTACATAGGTACATGAGAAACTGCTTAAATTTTGAATTTCTTAATAATATTTTTCTGTCATTTTTAGCAATTTATCGTGTACCCGAGTACATGAAAAATTCATAATTTTTGAATTTTTGTAAAATTCATAAATTACCAATAATTACACTTTGTGATCATTTTAAACATTTATGGTGTACATGGGTTCATGAGAAACTGCTTAAATTTTGAAATTTTTAATGAAATTTAAACAATTTGTCGTGTACCCTGGTACATGAAAAAAATCATAATTTTTGAATTTTTTTTAAAATTCATAAATTACCTATAATTACACTTTGTGATCATTTTAAACATTTCTGGTGTACCTGGGTTCATGAGAAACTGCTTAAATTTTGAATTTTCTAACGATATTTTTTTTGTCATTTTTAACAATTTGTCGTGTACCCCGGTACATGAAAAAATCATAATTTTTGAATTTTTGTAAAATTCATAAATTACCTAGAATTACACTTTGTGATTATTTTAAATATTTCTGGTGTACTTGGGTTCATAAAAACTGCTTAAATTTTGAATTTGTTAATGATACTTTTTTTGTTAATTTTAACAATTTGTTCGTGTACCCGGGTACATGAAAAAATCATAATTTTTGAATTTTTGTAAAATTCATAAATTACCTATTATTACACTTTGTGATTACTTTAAACATATCTGGTGTACCCGGGTACATGAGAAACTGCTTAAATTTTGAATTTCTTAATAATATTTTTTCTGTCATTTTTAACAATTTGTTGTGTACCCGAGTATATGAAAAATTCGTAATTTTTGAATTTTTGTATAATTCATAAATTACCTATTATTACACTTTATGATCATTTTAAACATTTCTGGTGTACCTGGGTTCATAAGAAACTGCTTAAAATTTGAAATTTTTAATGAGATTTTTACAATTTGTCATGTACCTTGGTACATGAAAAAAATGATAATTTTTGAATTTTTGTAAAATTCATAAACTACCTATAATTACACTTTGTGATCATTTTAAACAGTTCTGGTGTACCTAGGTTCATGAGAAACTGCTTAAATTTTGAAATTTTTAATGAGATTTTAACAATTTGTCGTGTACATAAAAAAAATCATAATTTTTGAATTTTTGTAAAATTCATAAATTACCTATAATTACACTTTGTGATCATTTTAAACATTTCTGGTGTACCTGGGTTCATGAGAAACTGCTTAAATTTTGAATTTTCTAACGATATTTTTTTGTCATTTTTAACAATTTGTCGTGTACCCCGGTACATGAAAAAAATCATAATTTTTGAATTTTTGTAAAATTCATAAATTACCTAGAATTACACTTTGTGATCATTTTAAACATTTATGGTGTACTTGGGTTCATAAGAAACTGCTTAAATTTTGAATTTGTTAATGATACTTTTTTTGTTATTTTTAACAATTTGTCGTGTACCCGGGTACATGAAAAAAATCATAATTTTTGAATTTTTGTAAAATTCATAAATTACCTATAATTACATTTTGTGATCATTTTAAACATCTCTGGTGTACCCGGGTACATGAGAAACTGCTTAAATTTTGAATTTCTTAATGATATGTTTTTTGTCATTTTTAACAATTTGTCGTGTACCCGAGTATATGAAAAATTCGTAATTTTTGAATTTTTGTAAAATTCATAAATTACCTATAATTACACTTTATGATCATTTTAAACATTTCTGGTGTACCTGGGTTCATAAGAAACTGCTTAAAATTTGAAATTTTTAATGAGATTTTAACAATTTCTCATGTACCCTGGTACATGAAGAAAATCATAATTTTTGAATTTTTGTAAAATTCATAACTTACCAATAATTACACTTTGTGAACATTTTAAACATTTCTGGTGTACTTAGGTTCATGAGAAACTGCTTAAATTTTGAAAATTTTAATGAGATTTTAACAATTTGTCGTGTACCCTGGTACATGAAAAAAATCATATTTTTTGAATTTTTGTAAAATTCATAAATTACCTATAATTACACTTTGTGATCATTTTAAACATTTCTGGTGTACCTGGGTTCATGAGAAACTGCTTAAATTTTGAATTTTCTAACGATATTTTTTTGTAATTTTTAACAATTTGTCGTGAACCCCGGTACATGAAAAAATCATAATTTTTGAATTTTTGTAAAATTCGTAAATTACCTAGAATTACACTTTGTGATCATTTTAAACATTTCTAGTGTACTTGGGTTCATAAAAACTGCTTAAATTTTGAATTTGTTAATGGTACTTTTTTTGTTAATTATAACAATTTGTCGTGTACCCGGGTATATGAAAAAATTATAATTTTTGAATTTTTGTAAAATTCATAAATTACCTATAATTACACTTTGTGATTATTTATAAAATTTCTGGTGTACCTGGGTTCATGAGAAACAACTTAAATTTTTAATTTGTTAATGATATTTTGTTGTCATTTTTAACAATTTGTCGTGTACCCGGGTACATGAAAAAATCATAATTTTTGAATTTTTGTAAAATTCATAAATTACCTATAATTACACTTTGTGATCATTTTAAACATTTATGGTGTACCTGGGTTCATGAGAAACTGCTTAAATTTTGAATTTTCTAACAACATTTTTTGTCATTTTTAACATTTTATCGTGTACCCGGGTACATGAAAAATCATAATTTTTGAATTTTTGAAAAATTCATAAATTACCTATAATTACACTTTGTGATCATTTTAAACATTTCTGGTGTACCTAGGTACATGAGAAACTGCTTAAATTTTGAATTTCTTAATGATATTTTTTCTGTCATTTTTAACAATTTGTCGTGTACCCGAGTACATGAAAAATTCATAATTTTTGAATTTTTGTAAAATTCATAAATTACCAATAATTACACTTTGTGATCATTTTAAACATTTCTGGTGTACCTGTGTTCATGAGAAACTGCTTAAATTTTGAAATTTTTAATGAGATTTTACCAATAATTATGATTTTTTCATGTACCCGGGTACACGACAAATTGTTAAAATTAAAAAAAACATATCATTAACAAATTCAAAATTTAAGCAGTTTCTCATGAACCCAGGTACACCAGAAATGTTTAAAATGATCATAAAGCGTAATTATAGGAAATTTATGAATTTTACAAAAATTCAAAAATTGTGATTTTTTTCATGTACCCGGGTACACGACAAATTGTTAAAATTGACAAAAAAAATATCGTTAGAAAATTTAAAATTTAAGCAGTTTCTCATGAACCGAGGTACAAAATAAATGTTTAAAATGATCACAAAGTGTAATTATAGGTAATTTATGAATTTTACAAAAATTCAAAAATTATGATTTTTTTCATGTACCAGAGTACACGACAAATTGTTAAAATCTCATTAGAAATTTCAAAATTTAAGTAGTTTCTCGTGAACCCAGGTACACTAGAAATGTTTAAAATGATCACAAAGTGTAATTTTTGGTAATTTAAGAATTTAACAAAAATTCCAAAATTATGAATTTTTCATGTACTCGGGTACACGATAAATTGCTAAAAATGACAGAAAAAATATCATTAAGAAATTCAAAATTTAAACAGTTTCTCATGTACCCAGGTACACCAGAAATGTTTAAAATGATCACAAAGTGTAATTATAGGTAATTTATGAATTTTACAAAAATTCAAAAATTATGATTTTTTTCATGTACCCGGTACTTGAAAAAATCATAATTTATGAATTTTTGTAAAATTCATAAATTACCTATAATTACACTTTGTGATCATTTTAAACATCTCTGGATTACCTGGGTACATGAGAAAATGCTTAAATTTTGAAATTCTTAATGATATTTTTTCTGTCATTTTTAACAATTTGCCGTGTACCCGAGTACATGAAAAATTCATAATTTTTAAATTTTTGTAAAATTCATAAATTACCAATAATTACACTTTGTAATCATTTTAAACATTTGTTGTCGCCAAATATTCTAAGTAAGTGCGGAAAGAAAGATTGCGGAAAGTAAGAGTCCGAAACTTGGAGGTTTCGGAGATGGACAAGTCCGAAGAGTTGAGATGGACAAGTCCGACGACTTGATATGGGTGCGGAATTATAATGAAGAATTAATACTTAGAACAAATCTTAATAGCTCAACAATAAAAAAATAATGATAAACAGTTATGTAATTTGGAAATGTAAAGACTGGAAGTAAAGAGTGCTAGAAATTTAAGAGTGATAAGAGATGCAGATAAGAACATAAGAGTTGATGGAATGAGAGAATATATTGATAAGTGAAAGTATTACATAAAGTCTCTCAAAAACCATGAGGACTGAAGATGGACTTGGTCTTCCTTTTATAGACTAAGGAAGGACCTTCGGATAATAACCTATGGACTGTAGAGGAGACAACACGTCTCTCTTCAGTCAGATAAGAAAGGTAAATCTAATATAATAATACAATGTCAGACTAGGGTGGCTTGTCTATAATATAATAATACTCTAAGTACAACAGTCATGCTTCTAGAGAGCCACGCCTGATCTAGTCTAATCATATCCTATAAGTTGAAGTGCTTATCCTTTGCCTTATCTTCTAGATATTCTTTTGATCTTCAGTTTTCTTTGTTGAATGTTTAAGTATGAAGTTTCCTTTAATTTGTTGATGTTGATAATCCGAAATCCTGAAAGGATTTCAGAGTCCTGGCTTATTCAATCAGAGTGTCTTGGAAATATGTCCATGTATGTCTTGATCTTTCTGAATTAGTTCAGAGTCTGATCTTCCGAACTCATTCTTCTGGGTGAGGTACTTTCTGATCTTGGAGTCCTTTGAAGTTCCGAAATCCATGACTGGATTTTGGATGATTACAGTATAATCAGAACATAACTTATCCAACATACATGAGATAAAACTAATAATTCATTCCTTAAAACATTCATATAAAAGTAAATTCATTCCATCAAAATAAGAAGTTCGATATTACAATCCTAACATATCAAACTACGAGTTGGTCAATGCTTTGACTTTTAGCACTAACAATTCCCCCTTCGGTGACCAATCGAGGGGTTTGATTCAGCATCTGTAGCGTTGATCCAATACTCCTTGTCTTGCAGCATATCCCCAGAATTTCCTGATCTCCAGTAGCCATTGCATTCTGAGAATTATTTCTTTCTTGGCTTCAGGATCTGATGAATTTGACTTCTCCACGGCTTTGATGTACTCCTTCAGCATTCCACTAGCAACTCTTCTGAGTTGATCAGCACGAAGAAAAAGAAAGGATCCTTTATCTGCAGGATTCTTGTATACCAAACCGAGTTCTGTATCGAAGGTGGCACCTCTTTTCTAGTGAGCTCGATTATCTGGCGTAGATAAGTCAGGTTTGGGTAGTGATTGCTGATCGGGATGGTCCTTAAGGAGTTTGTACATTTCTGCATCATTATAGCAGAATTCTTGTACTAGGTAGTGTAGAAATCTTCTTGCTTCAACATAAGCTTCTCTGGAATCTTGTTTTTCTTTGTGGGACAGCTTTACCACAATTGAGAAGATGTCAGCTGGTTTCATATTTCGGAAGTCGGCTTCAGTTATTAGAATCGTGTTGTCGTAGTCCTCGTTTCTGACAAGCTCATATTCGAAGAATTCTGATTTCTGAAACTTCTTCCTTTTAACACTTCGAACGGATGTTACTCCTTCATTTGACCATGTATCAACTTGAGTTTTGGTCCATTTCTTGAAGAATTGTTGATTTTTGTAGTAGGCAGCCAGCTCTTTGTCGGCTCCTGTTTCAGCAGTGAAGTTCAGAGTGTAACGATATTTTTCTCCGTTCGGGGTCAATGGAATGTCCCAGTTATGTGTTTTTGATGGGGGAGGATTGTAAGATTTGAATGGTTGGTAGTCCGAATCAATCAGTGGTCGGAAACCGATGATACTTGAGAAGTTGGGTTTGTTGGAACCGGTTGGGTTACCTTGGTTTGGGTCAGGATCTGACTCGACGCTAGAGTTCTTAGCATGTTTAAGAGAATCAAAGAACTTCGATTTCTTGTCCTTGACCTCTGGGGGATCGGATTCTTTGATAGGCGAATATACGAGAATCTCTTCTTCTGAGTGATCCTCATTGGAAGGAGATTTCGGGGGAGGAGAAATCGGAGGACGTGATTTCTGAGGAGGGGATTTATGAGGAGGGGATTTCGGAGGAGGAGATTTCTGAGGAGGGGATTTCGGAGGAGGAGATTTCTGAGGAGGGGATTTCGGAAGAGGGGATTTCGGAGGAGGATTGATAGGATGATCGTTTTTTGATTCCTTGTTATGAGTTTCATCCTCATCAATATGCGTGTCTTCTAAGGTTCCTTCCTTATCAGCATTTGTGTCTTCTTGCTGAATGTCTCCTTGGTATTTTGTTCCACTTGGACCAGTAGTGGTGTCTATTACCATGTCAGTGGATTGGAGGGTTTCTAGTTTATCGTCCGCCTTTCCCCCTCCTGGGGCACCTACAAGAACGGAAGGGGTCACAGGCAGGTGGGCCAGGATGGAGTCGAGTTTGGCGGAGACATTGTCGACTTCCTTTTTGATGCAGTCAGGAAGTGGTGTATCATACATGGTTTGAATAGCTTCCATGGCTTCAATGTTTAGCTTTGTGCAGAGTTTGATTTGCTCGACCGGACCTTCCATTGTGCCAGTGATGGCTTGCAATGTGTGAGTAACCATCTAAAGAAGGAGATGATTAGTTCTTCGGAGGGAGGAATTTTCGGCCAGGACCCCATTGAAGTACTTGGCCATATGTTCCATTGACTCGGTGAGCTTGGTCTGCACGATGCCAATAAGTTCAGGAACTTGTTGTTGGCATTTCTCAACCTCGTCGAGCATCTTCTGAGCAGTTTTCATCATGTTTGCTACATCGGATTCACGTTGAGCATCGATTGCTGTGATACCATCGTGGATGATTTTCTCTGCTTGATCGTCACAATGTAGAAGAATGCCGTTGTTTTTCTTTTCTAGTGCAGAGACTCGATCTTTAAGTTCTGAAAGTTCTTTGATCAGAGCCTCCTGATTTTGTGAGGATTTGAGGTCAGTCAGAAGGTTGGTTAAGGCGTCAACCTTCTGATGGAGAGAGTCATCTTTGAGTATAGAAGTAACTGATTGAGGGGGTATTTGAGTGGCAGGTTTTTCGGATGATGAGTTTGTGTCACTAAGGTCGATCATATGCATTTGGGATGGAGAGGGTTTGTTGACCTCTTGATCAGCTTCAAAGTAGGAGGTGTCGATTGGTATGGATTGGGTGTCGGAAATGAGCTGTCTGGAACCTGACTCAGTGGGTTGTTCCACTGTATTCTTCAGCAATTCTTGCTTCTGACGTTCGAGAGCTTGAAACTTGTTCCAGGTGAGAGGTGGGATTGCTGAGGCGATATTGGACCAAACGGTTTCAGTTGTATCAAAAAGAAACACGGGGGTGTCTACCAGTTTGTCAAGGGAAGCACTCTGAGTCAATCTTCTAAGCGAGGGCATTGATCCGCTACCGTTCGGATTTGATAGTTGTAGAATCATTGTCCGATGGAGGTCCAAATATGGAGAGGATTTGAAGCTCTTTTTGCTTGAGCTCAAATTGTGTCTTGAGATGATCGACTAGTGATTGTTGCTCTTGAATTGCAGTCTGGAATTTTCATTTGGTAAAGTCGGATACGTCAGCCGGAGGTTTAGTGAGACCTGGGATAGGATCATCCTTAGAGATGGTTACTGTCTCTCTAAATTTTGGAGGTTAGGTCAGTTGGTCCTCCATATTCAGATCGTCCTGAGTGTCTTCCGAGCTTGGAGAGTTCTGTCTTTCCTCCAAATGTTCTGACTCGGAATCTCTCGAAGATGGTGCATATGTCTAACAAGAGATAGCACAGTTAGATGGTGAAAACATATGCCAGATGTAATGTATACCTAATGGAAAGGATCTAACAAAGGATGTTTGAATCAAAGATGATTTAACATTGTAGAATTATGTTACCAATTGTTGTTGGGGAATTTTCAGAAGTAATAAAACTTCTGAGAACTTAGAAATAGGGGGAATTTTTAGAAGTCATAAATCTTCTGAGAAATCAGAAATTAGGGGGGAAAAGTTTCAGAAGTCATAAAACTTCTGAGAAATTAGAAATTAGGGGGGGTAACTTCTGAGAAATCAGAAAATAGGGGGGATTTTCAGAAGTCGTAAAATTTCTGAGAAATCAGAAAGCAGAGAAAGAAGGGGATACCGTTTTGCTTTTTCGCTGCTTCTTCTTGGGTGGTTGTTTGGATGGAGAGGACCTGGAAGCTTTCTTTTTGGTTTTCTTGGGTGCCTCGCATTGTTTGAGAGATTGAGGAGGGTAATCTGGTACTCCTTCTGTTGTAGAGAGATGAGAAGTGAGGGCAGGATGTGTCGGATCCGCTAGGTTCAGAAGTGATTCGGGGAGTCTGTGGATATCTCCAAATATGGGGTCTGTTTTTGGGGCATAGGGTTTGGCATTAGGCATGACTAATGCATCTCCTGATCGTGTAGGGATTGAGATATGAAGAGTCTGATAGATGTGGTTGATGCATATAGCACAAAAACGTGCTGAGTGGATCTGACTTCTGGGTTTCTGAGATGTAGGAATGTAGGAAAGAAAATCGTCGAATAGAATTGATGCATAATCGACTTCATGACCGGAGTAGAGACTCTAAAGAAGTCCCATAAGACGTTTGTTCAACTGGTCTGTACCGCCCATTTTGCCAGTTAAGCACTTAATGATATAGTGAATGAGACATTGCCATAAGAGCGAGATGTGCCCTTTAGACATGTGGAACAATTTAGGCAAGTCGTACATATAGCCTATATTGTAGATCATGGATTTGAGATCAGCATCGGATGGTTGGTCAAATGAGGAGGTGTAGTAAGGAAGTTCGAGTGCTGCGGCAAACAGTTTCTTATCGAGAAGGATGGTTTGACCATCATGTAGGGTTAAGGTGTAACCGGTGAGACATTTGGTAACGGTGGAGACGATCTCATGAAGTAAGGAGATTGGTATAGAGGGGGTGGATGAAAGAAAGCTCTAACCAGTTTGTGTCTCGACAGAATGTGAATGAGGATTCGTAAATGTTGTTTGTAAGCTTTGAGATCATCTGAAAGATAGAGATTGGAGATGGCAACAAGTACTGTGTCGTTGTCGCCCTTTGATTGTGAAGCCATTGAAGAAATTTGATGTGAGTGAAGAAGAGAAATGGAGATTTTAGATTTCTAGGGTTGAGAGACGGCGGCGAGAGAATGTTATGGTAATAGAGAGGGAAGTTTGGAGAAAATGAATAAATATATGAGATTAGAATAAGAGGGAACGGTTATAACAATTTTGAAATAATGTAATAAACCGTCGGGTTAAGGGAATGAAGGGACGTGTGAACAGTTGTGTCAGAAAAGCGTAAGCTTGGCATTAAATGCTAAGAAATGATGAAAAAAGATGGTCCATTAAAGGACGGACATGTGTGGCAGAGAGAATATCCGTTGGAGAAATATGGATCGTGTGGTTTTTTAATTATTGGATATTAAATGTTTTTCGTATTTAATTCACATTCCATTATTAAATATGTCGTGGTGAGGTGTCTGAGATACATATGGATGTGAATAGTGAGGTTCTGACTTGTTCAGAAGAGAAGTGATTCTGAGTAGAATTCCGAACTTGTAGAATTAGGTTTTCTGATTGTAGTTTGAAATATGAAAAAGAAGGGGGGTCTGAGATATCAGAAAGAATGAGTCGGAGAGTGGGAGTGGGGTTCCGAATTAGGAAGTTCGGAGAGGGGTTGATCAGAAGTGACATTGTCATGAGGGTTCTGATTGTATTTCGGAGAGAAGGGGTCAGAAGTTGCGTTCTGAGTGTGGTATGGATAACTGAAGAGTTGTCATGTCAGTTCTATAGAAATAATCAATGGCGCCGTCTGTGTGTGTTAAGCAGTCAAATCATGTAGCATATCTCTATGTTGTTAATCTCGAAGTGATGATGTGTCGTGAAGTGGTGAAGGGGGATTGGCTATAAAAGGAGGGGTTGCTGTGAAGCAAGTAAGTCATTCGATAGAAGATTTGATGCTAGGAATGGCAGGAAGACGTCCATTTAGCCGTGATGAGAAGGTTGAGGTTAGAATGCAAGATGGAGAGTTTGCTGGTGCTGTTTATGGAGGGGTGATCAAGTCGGTGTGGAATCATCGGTATGAAGTGAAGATGACGACTCTGACAGATGGATCCACTGGTGGTCCTTTGAATGTTCACGTGTATTTTGCATATCTTCAACCTGTTCCTCCTAAGGTTTTGGTGGAGTTCAAGCAATATGACTTTGTGGAGGTATGGTACTGTCACACCCCGATCATTGGCGGAATCGATCAAGGCGTGATATATTGTTCAAAGTCTCATGACAACTATGTTATAATATGATTAGATTCAATTAAGTACTAAGTATGCAAACAAGATCCACAACATACAAATACAAATCAAAATACAATAATATTTATTACATCAAATTTAAATAGTCTTGTGGGTTTCTAAGGTATACCCTACTTTTCATCAACTTCATTCTTCAAATCTGCATCATGGGTAAAAACAGGTCAACTACAAGAGTTGGTGAGTAATCTAGTTTTATTAAAGAAAATTGTGAGTTTGAAATATTTATAATTTGAAACTTGTTTTCTTTGGAAGTCGACAAGCAAGTATTATTGAGATAACGGTTTATAAATCAAAAATTGATTAACAAATGATAACAACAACAATAAGTCCTCACCCTATATATACATATATATGTATATATATATATATATATATATATATATATATATATATATATATATATATATATATATATATATATATATATATATATATATATATATATATATATATATATATATATATATATATATATATATATATATATATATATATATATATATATATATATATATATATATATATATATATATATATATATATATATATATATATATATATATATATATATATATATATATATATATATATATATATATATATATATATATATATAGGATGGAGCATCTAATCATCATACACACTCAACCACGTGCAATCAATCACCTTAACGTCCCAAGGCGGGGTGGTCAACCCAATAGCGCTATTATTGTCCATAACGTACCTCAAGAATACGGGCATAGTCATGGAGATTAGACTAAAAATGGTAATGCACTACAAGTACATGTAGCGTAAACAAACAATAATTATACAAATAATGATTCATGTATAAATGTCCCAACAATGTCTCAATGGTGAAACAATAATAAAATGAAGTTGGAACATATTAAAACCACATGATACACCCCAAAAGTATTGAAAATTATAAAATATGGGGTAGATTACTCACATTAGTCCAAACGGGATACGCGTGTTGTACGATAGACGGCTCAGGTCAAAACGACGTGGAACCTATTATAATTAATAGTTTTGGTTTAGGAACTACTAAACGGGAATGGAGTATTAATAAAAATAATTAGACACATATTCTTATATTAGATGAATTAACAATAATCAAATTTTGTTTTGAATATTAATGTATTCATAGGTTAGATGAATTTTAAATTGAATTAACTACTTTGCTTAATTAATTTATATTTTCACTTTACGCAAGATTTTAATAATTTCTTATTAAAATAATAACTTGTCAAATTATAAGTATTTACAGATTTTATATATTATAAACAATTATTTATATGATATAATCATTAAAAATGCATTTTTACATGCTTAGATACTTAGGAAAATGGTTTTAAATACTAAACAGTAATGAAACATTCTGAAATTATCCGAAAATCATTATTTCATAAAATAGTAATTACTCTAAAATTTTCATATTTTTCTTAACTGCTTTAGTATTTATTTAGTATTTTAATGATTAAACAACAACAAAATTCGGGAAAAATAACAAATGATTCCCAAAACTTCTGGAAAAATAACCATAGTTTTCTAACATTATATTGAGCCTACTGTAAATGTTTTGGATATTTTTGACTAGGGAAGTATTTTTTATGTTTTTCATTATTAACTAATCAATAAAATCATAAATAATAGGAAAATATTAAGATAAATTCATTAAACTTTTTATTTATGATTAACATGTTATATATTATATTATGATAAGGTTTTATAATTTTTGGACATGTGTAGCTATTTATTATCAATTTAAACCATTAAATGATCATTAAATCAGGAAAAATTAGCAAACATTCTTACTAAAATCTGAAAATTTTGTCATGGAGTCTTTAAAATGTTAATAAGGTGCGAAAAATATAAAATCTAGTTTTTTAACATACATAGCTATATTTTTATATTTATTTATCTACAAAAAAATAAAATACAAAATAAGCATAAAACAGTAATATAAATGCATGAAACTTCATAAATCCACTTTACTCAATGTATGGGTCATCCTAGAATTTTCCCATAATTTATTTACTAAGAAGGTATTTTATGTGAATTATTGCCTTATTATATTGCAATAATTATAGTAATTCAATAAAAATAAATTATTTTCTGAAAATTTCCAGAACTTCTTATTTTATTTATGGGATTTTGAGAAAAATCAGGTTTATGCATAAAATGAGTTTTAGATAGTTTGGTGGATTTAATTTGTTTCATGTATGAATTTGGAACTTTTAACAACATACCTTGATGAATGCTTCAAGAGGGATGGAGATTTGAGTATATTGGAGTGTTCTTGGCTGAAAAATGAAGATTTCTAGGACGAATTTCGAGATTGAGAGTGAGAGGAAGAGTAGATATGGTTTGAGTGGTGATGAGAATAATGTGTTGGGAGAAAAATGAAAGAAAAGATGATGGGAGCTGTGAGTGGGAGACAATGGGAATAACCTTTTGCTTTTGGTGGTCTTCATAAGTTTCTACTAACACAATCATCTTTTATATAATATATTAATTAATATAAGAGTTTTATAAAATTTAATGTAGAGTTTATAAAAATAGAGTTTTATAAAAGATATGTTATTATTTGATTATAGCATTCAAGTTTGATTCTTTTAATTTAATTAGAGCATCATACTTTGATTTAATTTTAATATGATATCATAATTTAATTTGATTATAGTTATAACGTTATACTATGCTATATTGCTATTAACGTCAATTTATATCGTAGTGTATGAGTTTTGATCCTATTAGCGTCAAGTAATCTTGAGTAGGGTTTATTAAATTTCCAATTGGGTTGGGTTGACCCTAATCCATTTTAGGCGGATGTCACAGTCTCACCTACTTTAGGAAATTTCGTCCCGAATTTTAAGAAGAGAGTACCTTAAGAGAAAAGTTGCGGGTATTTGGTACGCATTTGATCCTCACGCTCCCATGTATACTCGGGTCCACGTGTTGACTACCACCTGACCTTGACCAGGGGAATGCGACTTCTTTTGAGTTGCTTTTCCTTTCGGTCGGCAATTTCCAAGGGTTTCTCGATAAATTGCATTGTCTCGTGGATTTGGATATCCTCGAGAGGGACATGAAGGTTCTTGTCTGCTAAACACTTCTTGAGGTTGGCTATATGAAATACTGGGTGAACTTTATTAAGCTTTATTGGTAGATCCAACTCGTAGGCTACCGGTCCGATCCTTTTCAGGATTTTGAACGGGCCTACATAGCGTGGTGCCAATTTACCATTGCATCCAAATCGAACCACACCTTTCCATGGGGACACTTTTAACATGACCATGTCACCCACGGTAAATTCAAGCGGTTTGCGTCGCTTGACGGCGTAACTCTTTTGTCGGCTACGAGCTGCGAGAAGGTTATTGCGAATCTGAGTGATTTTGTCAGTTGTTTCCTGGATAAGCTCAGGACCAATGATTGGAGAATCCACTGTTGCGCGAATCACATGGGACTCGCCAATTTCATGCCAGCAAATAGGAGATCGGCATTTACGGTCATACAATGCCTCAAATGGTGGCATCTTGATGCTAGAATGATAACTGTTATTATAGGAGAATTCCACCAACGGTAAATGAGAGTCCCAGTTTCCTCCGAAATCTAAGACACACGCCCTCAACATATCTTCGAGTGTTTGAATTGTCCTCTTAGATTGACCATCGGTTTGAGGATGATAGGCGGTACTGAGATCGAGGCGGGTTCCCATGGCTGCTTGAAGTGATTGCCAAAACCGAGAGAGAAATCTCCCATCACGATCTGAAATGATGCTGAGAGGGATGCCATGTCGACTAACTATTTCGTCGATGTAAATCCGAGCAAGTTGTTCGACCTTGAAATGTTCACGGATGGGAAGGAAATGAGCGGATTTGGTCAAACGATCAATGATTACCCAAATGTTGTCGTGTCCCTTGGTGGTACAGGGAAGTTTGGTTACAAAATCCATGGCGATCGCTTCCCATTTCCACTCGGGGATTACCGGTTGGACCAATAGTCCAGAGGGTCGTTGATGTTCTGCTTTGAGCCAGGAACATGTAAGACATTTGGCCACGAATAAAGCAATATCCTTTTTCATTCCCGACCTCCAATAATTGGTTCTCAGGCCATGATACATCTTGTCAGCGCCAGGATGAATGGAATATTGAGTTTTATGGATTTCTTCCATCAGGAAGGTACGAAGATTTTCGCGATTTGGGATCCAGATGCGATCTTGATAATAGGAAATGCCATCAGATTTACTTTCCAACTCCCCATCAATTCCCGTGGGCATGTCATTTTCGGTAATTGCCGAGTGTTGGGCTCCTCGAATTCGGTCGCTGAGATTGGACAAGATAGGAGAACATATTAGATGAAATCTTTTGGCATGTTCTTTTCGGCTTAACGCGTCGGCTACCACGTTTGCCTTGCCCGGATGATAGCGTATTTCACACTCGTAATCATTTAGGAGTTCGACCCATCGTGTTTGTCTCATATTGAGTTCCTTTTGATTAAGAATATGTTGCAAGCTCTTGTGGTCGGTGAAAATTACGCATTTAGTGTCGTAAAGGTAATGCCTCCAAATTTTAAGAGCGAAAACCACGGCACCGAGCTCCAAATCATGAGTCGTATAATTCCTTTCATGGATTTTGAGTTGTCGCGATACGTAAGCTATAACCTTTCCCCTTTGCATAAAAACACAACCTAGACCGAGATTGGAGGCATCGCAGTATACCACGAAATCTTCGGATCCTTCAGGGAGTGTAAAAATCGGAGCGTCACACAATCTTTGTTTAAGGGTTTGGAAAGCGTCTTCCTGCTTGGGTCCCCAATCAAATGGCGTACCCTTGCAAGTGAGAAAAGTAAGCGGTAAAGCGATCTTTGAGAAATTTGAAATGAAACGCCGGTAATAGCCGGCTAAACCGAGGAATGACCGAATTTCCTTGGGGGTACATGGGGCTTTCCAATTTTTGACTGCTTCAACTTTTGCGGGATCGACTAAAATACCCTTGTCACTTACAATATGACCGAGGAATTGTACATCATTTAACCAAAACTCGCATTTCGAAAATTTGGCATATAGCTGATTTCCTTGCAATGTTTGGAGAGTTAGACGAAGGTGTCTTTCATGGTTTGCCTTTGTCTTGGAGTAAATGAGGATGTCATCAATAAAGACGATAACAAAACGGTCGAGATAAGGTTTAAATACCCGATTCATCAAGTCCATGAATGCGGCAGGGGCATTCGTTAGGCCAAAAGGCATAACGGTAAACTCGTAATGACCATAGCGGGTTCGGAAAGTGGTTTTGGGGATGTCTTCTTCCCATACTCGAAGTTGGTGATAACCCGAGCAGAGGTCGATTTTTGAGAAGCATGAAGCTCCTTGAAGCTGATCAAAAAGGTCGTCGATCCGAGGTAACGGATATCGGTTCTTGATGGTCAATTTATTTAACTCCCGATAATCGATACACATACGAAACGAACCATCTTTCTTTTTGATGAAAAGAACCGGGGCTCCCCAAGGTGAAGTACTAGGGCGGATAAATCCCTTATCGGTTAATTCTTGGAGCTGACTTGCCAATTCTTGCATCTCGGTTGGAACCAACCGATATGGAGACTTGGCAATGGGAGCAGCCTCAGGAACGAGATCGATGCAGAACTCTAGCTAACGTACTGGAGGGAGTCCAGATACGTCATCGGGAAAGATGTCGGGAAAGTCTCGTACAATCGGAATATCTTCGATCTTCTTTTCTTTGACCTTTGTTTCCACCACATGGGCTAAGAAAGCCATGTATTCTTTACGTATATATGATCGAGCTTGAGTACATGACATAAGACTAAGCTTTTTTGAACGAGTCTCGCCATAAATACAAAGACTTTGACCGTCAGCAAGAGGAATACGAATAAACTTCTCGTAACATACTATTTCAGCATGGTTTTGGGATAGCCAATCCATTCCCACGATGATGTCGAAGCTACCAAGTTCTATAGGAACTAAATTGACAGAAAATTTATGACCGCAAAAATCGAAAGTGCAATCTGGGATGACTGCATTGAGTGAAATGTATTTTCCATTGGCGACTTCTACGGTAAAGTGTTCATCAAGAATTGTGCGAGGTGTGTGAAGTATGGGTTCAAATTCCAAAAACACAAAACTTTTATCGGCACCTGAATCAAAAAGTACTGACGCGTAGCAGTCATTTATGAGAAACGTACAATTTACGACCTTGTTATCGGTCTGTGCTTGGGTTGCGGTAATGACAAATGCTCGGCCTTTGGGAGCTGGAACCTATATTGTTGGATTTTCCTGGGCTTGAGTGTTAATGATATTGACAAGCCTAGGACACGTGTTTCTGAAATGGGTGGGGTCACCATAGTTGAAGCATGTTCCAGTTGGATACCAGGTTTGTGTTTGCTGATTTGAGGGTAGAGCGAATGGTCGCTGAGTTTTTGGTGCACGGCATGTGTCCGCCAAGTGGCCATAGCGACCACAAGTCGTACAAAGGCGACACGGGCTGGTGGACATATGGTGATAGTTACAATGGTTACAGAGGGGGTCATAATGCCATCTATGAGAAACACGCACATTAACTTGTGAGTTATTTGTAAATTAATTATGGAAATTAAGTTTGTAGACATTGTTGGGTAAAATGATTGTAAAACACTTGTTGGGCTATGGTTAGGAGTGTTGGGCACCTTTTGGGCTTTCCATGGGTACTAAATGTGAAGCATGTAGCAATTGCGTTGCCCCCCACAATACTAAGTTTTCACATGTTTTTCCCACTTCAAGGCCCATTAGGGAACTTAATAGTCTAATGAGTTGGCCATTTTGGAGTGTATCCTTTTGGATACGTTTGATAAGGTCGGGTAGTTTGATGGCTCAAAACTAATGTGAATGACGCGCTTTGTCCTATAGGTTTGGGAACTCTCGCCTTTGGTCCCCAGGTAAGCAAACTGGTCCCTCGGTTGATTGGGATGTATACGAATGCTTACCTAGTCAGGACTTTCGGGCTACCGGTACCTCCCCCTTCCAGTTACTACGCGTCCATTACTTTGATCCTACCCAACTAGAGTGGATGACTTTTAATTTCCTATGAGGTCTAAGGAATATATATGTATATAAAATTTTATTTTGAAACCATTTGAGTATGTTTGTGATTTTAAGAGAAAGAGGAGAAAATTCACAAGTGTATCCACACATATAAGTGTCGGGAATAATACGTAAGCACATAAGGGAGCAATTAGCACACAAAGGTATTCCTAGGATTTTCTAAGTGCGAATTGCATGCAGTTGTGTGTGCATTTTATAAACTAGCATACGAGAGGACCCTAGATGCTATAGACTAGGTCAAGGCAATTAACCTAATTCCCTATAGTCAAGGGCTCTGATACCAATCTGTCACACCGATCCTTGGCGGAATCGATCAAGGCGTGATATATTGTTCAAAGTCTCATGACAACTATGTTATAATATGATTAGATTCAATTAAGTACTAAGTATGCAAACAAGATCCACAACATACAAATACAAATCAAAATACAATAACATTTATTACATCAAATTTAAATAGTCTTGTGGGTTTCTAAGGTATACCCTACTTTTCATCAACTTCATTATTCAAATCTGCATCATGGGTAAAAACAGGTCAACTACGAGAGTTGGTGAGTAATCTAGTTTTATTAAAGAAAATTGTGAGTTTGAAATATTTATAATTTGAAACTTGTTTTCTTTGGAAGTTGACAAGCAAGTATTATTGAGATAACGGTTTATAAATCAAAAATTGATTAACAAATGATAACAACAACAATAAGTCTTCACCCTATATATATATATATATATATATATATATATATATATATATATATATATATATGTATATATATATATATATATATATATATATATATATATATATATATATATATATATATATATATATATAGAGGATGGAGCATCTAATCATCATACACACTCAACCACGTGCAATCAATCACCTTAGCATCCCAAGGCAGGGTGGTCAACCCAATAGCGCTATTATTGTCCATAACGTACCTCAAGAATACGGGCATAGTCATGGAGATTAGACTAAAAATGGTAATGCACTACAAGTACATGTAGCGTAAACAAACAATAATTATACAAATAATGATTCATGTATAAATGTCCCAACAATGTCTCAATGGTGAAAAAATAATAAAACGAAGTTGGAACATATTAAAACCACATGATACACCCCAAAAGTATTGAAAATTATAAAATATGGGGTAGATAAATTCATTAAACTTTTTATTTATGATTAACATGTTATATATTATATTGTGATAAGGTTTTATAATTTTTGGACATGTGTAGCTATTTATTATCAATTTAAACCATTAAATAATCATTAAATCAGGAAAAATAAGCAAACATTCTTACTAAAATCTGCAAATTTTGTCATGGAGTCTTTAAAATATCAATAAGGTGCAAAATATATAAAATCTAGTTTTTTTAACATACATAACTATATTGTTATATTTATTTATCTACAAAAAAATAAAATACAAAATAAGCATAAAACAGTAATATAAATGCATGAAACTTCATAAATCCACTTTACTCAATGTATGGGTCATCCTAGAATTTTCCCAGAATTTATTGACTAAGAAGGTATTTTATATGAATTATTGCCTTATTATATTGCAATAATTATAGTAATTCAATAAAAATAAGTTATTTTCTGAAATTTCCAGAACTTCTTATTTTATTTATGGGATTCTGAGAAAAATCAGGTTTATGCATAAAATGAGTTTTAGATAGTTTGGTGGATTTAATTTGTTTCATGTATGAATTTGGAACTTTTAACAACATACCTTGATGAATGCTTCAAGAGGGATGGAGATTTGAGTATATTGGAGTGTTCTTTTGGCTGAAAAATGAAGATTTCTAGGAGGAATTTCGAGATTGAGAGTGAGAGGAAGAGTAGATATGGTTTGAGTGGTGATGAGAATAATGTGTTGGGAGAAAAATGAAAGAAAAGATGATGGGAGGTGTGAGTGGGAGACAATGGGAACCTATCATCCCTCAATACAACTTATGATCTACGGGTTCGCCTTCGGGGTCTGCAAATATTTTATGATTAGTGGATATCGGAACTTTTGCTGTGGAACAGTTTTCTAAAGAGAATTTCTTCAAAAGTTCATTCGTATATTTTTCTTGATGAATGAAAATTCCTCTTTTGTTTTGTTTTATTTGAAGACCTATGAAGAAATTTATTTCTCTGTTCATGCTCATGTGGAACTTGTCTGTCATCACTTTTGCGATTCATCAACCATGGCTTGATTAGTTGATCCGAAGATAATGTCATCTACATAGACTTGTACGATCATTATGTGATTTTGGTGGGATCGGACAAAGAATGTCGGACCAATGACTCCTCTTCTGTATCCGGATGATACTAGAAAGTTTGATAATGTTTCATACCAAGCTCTGGGTGATTGTTTTAGACCATATACGGCCTTATTCAGACGATACACATGGTTGGGTCGAGATAGATCTTCAAAACCAGGAGGTTGTTGAAGATAAACTGTCTCTTGAAGATCACCTTGAAGAAATGCACTTTTGACATCCATCTGATGTACAATGATGTTTTTATGTGCGGCATAGGCTAGAAAGATTCAAATGGCTTCTAGTCTAGCTACTACTGGTGCATATGTTTCATCATAATCAAGTCCTTCTATCTGACTGTACCCTTTTGCCACTAGTCTGGCTTTGTTTCTGACTACTGTTCCCATGTCATCCAATTTGTTTCGGAAGACCCACCTGGTTCCTATTACTCTGTGATTGGATGGTCTCGGAACAAGATCCCAGACATTGTTTCTTTTAAATTCTGACAGTTCTTCTTGCATGGCTTTGATCCAGTCGTCATCATCTAGAGCATCTAAAGATTGTCTTTGGCTCTACTTTACTGATATATGCAGCCATGGGATATTCATCAAAATCAGTGGCATATCGTGTTCTAAACAAGAGAACACGCGTTATTGAAGAAAGCTTCGACATAGAGATCAGTATCAATGGTGAAAGAAGAATCAATATATTCTATATGTAATGGAAAATGACGTTCCAGTAGGACATAGACCCATTCATACAGTTGAAATTGATTACGACTTACTCTTTGATCCATCAGAAACAGCAAAAGATGCCGAAGTTGTTCACTCTCCTGATGCACTTCAGCAAATCATCTCAGCTTCAGGACCATCCACTTATTCAGAACCCACCACATCCGACAATCAGACAGACATTCCGATCAACACTTCAACAGTTGAGGGGGAGCCTTCGCTCCCTTCTCCGAATCCTCAGACTCAGAAGGATTCTTCTCTCCCAGCAAACTCTGAGGGGGAATCTACACTCCCTACTCATGTTGATGGGATACCTCAATCCGAGGGGACCATCAAACCTCAGGAGATACTCTATCAGAAAATGGCCTACCAAAAGATACCCTAATTAACTCCTCTGATAGTACATCCAATAACCCACCAGTCTTCACCTCTGAAGCCAATGACAACACATCTGCTGAAGAATCCCAAAATCTAAACACATCTCCTGACGACACTAACTTCATTCAAGATGTCTCTCCTCCTATTTCTGACCCTGCTCTTCTTCCAAGATTACATAAGTGGACTCGGAGTCATCCTCCGAACCAAATTATCGGAGATCCCTCTTCCAAAGTTCAGACAAGATCCAAGAAGTCAATTCAAGATGAATGTTACTCACTAAGCCTTGTAGCTTACGTGTATGTGTTATGTTGTGTGCAGGTTAGCAGTTGTAGCGCCCGGCTCGAATCGTGGGACGATTCTCGATGGTAACTTCTTGTAGATTCAAGAGAACACGAGTACCCAATTACACTATTTATGTTATAAATGCGAAAAATTTTCTGGGTATACTCTGTGTTGAAACTGGGCGTTACAATTATGAAAGTAGGTTGCTGTAATACACAAATAAACAAAAGTACATTGCTATTTATTGCACTTAGCCCTTAACGATTAAATACTTTCTGCCTTCAATAATACAGATGATGAGAAGCTTTGTTGATGAAAAACAAAAACGCAAACAGACACACGCACACACACTGAAACACACACACACAAAATCAAGCAACAACAAAAAAAAACAAACAAACAAACAAACAAACACCAAACACATATACAGAAGAATTCAGAAAGAAATGTGAATAAAAGAATGATTTCAAATTTCATTTAGGATAATTAGATAGGAATGATTTCATATTAGCAATGGCGTTCTGTTTAAGTTACTGTTCAGGTTCATAAATATTTGTATTATTATCTAATCAAAAATAATTTTGATTTTTAGAATTTGTTAAAGGGTTAATATTATAAAAGATCCAAGGGTTTTTTTTTCCGCATTAAACCTTAACTTGTTTTTTTTTTTTTTGGGTTTATTTCATAAAAAACCTTATATTTTCAACTTTTTTCTGTTTAAACCTAAAACTTTATTTTTTTTCAAAAAAAAACCTAAATTTTGGAGAAACTTTTTAATTTAGACCCTTAACCGGTTTTACAGGTTATACATATTTTTTTTTTTTTCAGAAAAAACCATAATTTCTTTTATTTTTTCCGAAAAAAACCCTCAATTTCAGTGTTTTTTCAAAAAGAAATATTTTTCTTCGTTTTTGTAATTGACATAACTTTCATATACGATGTCCAAATTCTACGAACTTTATATCCCTGGAAAGGTCGTAAGTAATACTACAACTTTGCTTTACTGACTTTTGTTTGAATATGTTCAGATATTTCGCTACACTGGCTTGTTTTATTATAATAGCTGTATCTTTTGCATACGAGCTCCGTTTTCGACGTTCTATAAGTTGACGGATTCGTAAACACGAATACATCGTGTAATGAATATTACTTAAACCAAAACATTATCTGTATGATTTATCGAATTTTACGATACTGTAGTCTATTATTCGAAATTATAGCGTTTACTCGATAATTGATTCGAAATAACGTATTGTAGTATTATAATTTCCAATAATACATTAGGAAAGTTTTGAAAATTACATTTCAACGTATTATCCTAATTTGCGCTCTGGTTGACCTTTGTTGACCAAATATGACGGATGTCACAGACGCGGTCGCAAGAAAGCGACGACGTGGCAATTTTGTGGTTGGAGTTTGAACGATACAACTTAAACCTTCACAAGCGGATGAAATTTGAAATAAAAAGGCTTATGAAGACAAACAACGATCCCGCCATGATCGATAATGAACCCGCGAAGAAAAAAAAAAGACTAAAAGACATAAAGTTTTTGTCGTCGACTAAAAGACCCTAAATTTTTTTCTTTTTTTTTACGAAAAAACCCTCAATTTTTTCTTTTTCATAAAACTTTTTAATTTAGGCCATTTACGAGTTTATTCACGGGCTCGTTGTTGATCATGGCGGGCTCATTGTTTGTCTTCGTAAGCTTTTATTTTTCAAATTCCATCCGCTCGTGAATGTTTAAATTGTACCGTTCAAACTCCAACCACATAAATGCCACGTCGTCACTTTCTTACGACCCCGACTGTGACATCCGTCAAATTTGGCCAACAAAGGTCAACCAGAGCGCAAATTAGAATAACACGTTGAAATGTAATTTTCAAAACTTTCCTAATGTATTATTGGAAATTATAATACTACAATACGTTATTTCGAATCAATTATCGAGTAAACGCTATAATTTCGAATAATAGACTACAGTATCGTAAAATTCGATAAATCATACAAATAATATTTTGGTTTAAATAATATTCATTACACGATGTATTCGTGTTTACGAATCCGTCGACTTATAGAACGTCGAAAACGGAGCTCGTATGCAAAAGATACCGTTATTATAAGAAAACAAGCCAGTATAGCGAAATATCTGAACATATTCAAACAAAAGTCAGTAAAGCAAAGTTGTAGTATTACTTACGACCTTTCCAGGGATATAAAGTTCGTAGAATTTGGACATCGTATATGAAAGTTATGTCAATTACAAAAACGAAGAAAAAATGTTGTTTGTGAAAAAATCACTGAAATTGAGGGTTTTTTAGAAAAAAATAAAAGAAATTAGGGTTTTTTCTGAAAAAAAAAATATGTATAACCTGTAAAACCGGTTAAGGGTCTAAATTAAAAAGTTTCTCCAAAATTTAGGTTTTTTTTTATAAAAAATAAAGTTTTAGGTTTAAACAGAAAAAAGTAAAAAATGTAAGGTTTTTTTAAGAAATAAACCCTTTTTTTTTCCTTAAACAGACCTCGCATATGAACCACATCTGACGGAACGAGATCAATAGCGTCATCATGGACGTCGCTTATCTACAGCAAACTAAATGCGTATTCAATTTCAATCCAATTTACTCTTCCACTCATAGTCGCCCTGTCTCCGTTCCTTGTAAGGTAGCAATCATAAATTCCAGAGATTACCAGCAAAATGCTCGTCGTTCGTTTCGGAGCATGTGCTTGGCTTCCAGCTCCGATACACTTGTCTCCGGGAAGTCTTCTTCTCTCACGGTTACCAGCAAGAAAGATAAGGAGTTTGAGGAGGAGGAAGATTTGAAATCCTAGATGCATAAGAATGGTTTACCTCCGTGTAAGGTAGTTCTCAAAGACAGGCAAGCGTATGATTCACGACATCCTCTCATTCATTACGTCGCCGCAAGCGAGGATTTACAGGTAGGTGTGTTTTCGACTTTTCGTCTTCCGAAGTAAAATTCATTTGATGAATTGATCTATTTTTATGCAGGCAGGCGATACTGCAAGGCCATGTTGACAGCTGTAGATGGAGCTGTCCAATTGACAGCTGTAGATGGAGCAACTGCAAGGCCATGTTGACTCAGAAAGTCAGTTTGGCAAGAAGGTTTGTATTAGTTCCTCTTGGACCCCCTCTATTGAGCTATAGGAGCAACTGCAAGGCCATGTTGACAGCTGTAGATGGAGCTGTCCAATTGGTTGTTGATCGGCCCTACATAGCCGGACAATCGATCGTAGTATGGTATGATCTTTTACATCTTGTTTCTTTTTGACTATTAATCTTTACGTCACAAACATTTTGTAGGTGTGGGCCACAGCCTAATTCCAAACTACTCATCAATTATGGTTTTGTTGATGAAGATAACTCTTACGACCGCTTGGTAGTCGAGGTAAAGCCATTTTTATTTTTATTTTTTACTTTTTCACTTTCTCTTACCTCTCTTGCTTCCAGGCAGCATTGAATACAGAGGATCCGCAATACCAGGACAAGAGATTGGTTGCTCAAAGAAATGGAAAATTAACCATACAAACTTTCCAGGTTAATGTGGGGAAGGAAAGAGAAACTGTTCTAGATATGCTTCCGTATATGAGGCTCGGTTATGTTTCAGATCCTTCAGAGATGGAGTCTGTTATATCTTCTCAGGGTCCAGTATGTCCCGTAAGTCCATCTTTCATGTATTTGTTAAATGTTAATTTCAAGTTGCAATTTCAGTCCCTTCATTATTCGTGTGTTTTCAGGTGAGCCCTTGTATGGAGCATGCAGTTTTGAACCAACTAGCTACTTATTTCAGAGAAAGACTCGCGGGTTACCCAACTACTTTAAGCCAAGATGAAGCCTTGGTAAATTTCCCTGTTTTTCTTTCAAGTTTAAATAATGTGATTCTAGTAACGAATATGATTTTTGGCAATTCAGTTGGGAGAATGTGACATCGAACCAAGGAAACGAGTTGCCACCCAGCTTTTAAAGTGTGAGAAGAAAATATTAAACAAATGCTTGGAAGCAACCGTTGATCTGATAAATGAATTACCGGATCTCTCTCTATCTCCATGCCCAGCTCCTTATGCCCCGATACTAAGATGAAAAAGCCATTTTTTAACCCGCAAATTGGTTTTCATTTACAATTGTGGTGTTAAGTAAAATTGGCACTTTTTTAGTTTTGTACAGCCTTTTACCTTTGTCAATGATGGCTTTTGGACTAAAGGGCTGTTTGGCAGGTTATGAATGGATTCTGAAGCTGAATCAGCATGCTTCTAAATGAAAAAATATTGTTGGGTTGAATAATGAAAATGATAATTTTATCCTTCTGATTAAAATAATAATATATACCAACAAATCATCAACAATTTTCAAAAAAAAAAAAAAAAAAACTACCATATATTACTTAACTGAACAACATATACAAATAATCACAAATATTACATAAAATCAATCTTATGAACTTTTATTTATTTTTAGATCAAAATAATCCAATTTTGTGCATAGGGAATTTGAATAAATGTTGGGGGGAACACAGAAGACTAACTTCTTTATTTGTTGATAACTAGGTTATAAACCCGTGTTAAACACGAGTTGACAACTTAAATTTTTTTTGCGTAAAAGGGAACTTTCCTTCATCACTGATGCCTCTATTAAAATTTGCAACTCTTTCATGATTTTTAACCTAGTAATATCTACATGTATAAAATTATCCGTAATTACATACCACATAATCAAGAAACATTACGTGGTCACTAAATAGTTAAACAAAAATCAAACCTTTGAGTTTGATGATCAAAATTGATTATATAATTTTTCCAAGAGGCTTTCGGAACTTGAGCACGCTCAAAGGTAAACTTGATAAATAATTATATCCTCTACCATGATTGTTCACATCAATGACTACGCTCGACCCACCTTTAACTTCATTCAGATTTTATTTTTTCTTCAGTCACTTTATCTACATCTTCAGTGGTAGCCGGTTTACGATTACCGGATCGAGAGGGAGATGAAAAATAAGGTTAGAAACTAAAATCCAACAGATAGATAAGGAAGGACGATCATATAAGATAAAACAAAGAGCATGTAACTAATATAGTGATCAAAGAGCAAAGACAAAAGCGTCCTCTATACATACAAACGATGTGTTTATGAGTTTATAAAAGTCAAAAGCTATTCTTCGGACCCAATAGTAAAAGTAATGTGTAGAACTAGTGAAACCATTACAGTTATTTAAAATTGAGTTATCACCAGGTTCCTCATTGTTATCAACCTTCAAAAACTTGAGATAAAGAAATTAAAATAGGAATCAGAAGATGTTGAGGTCAAAGTGATCACAGTAAAAACTTGAGTAGGTTTACAACCAGCATACCTGCATATTTCTTTCTGTTTTTGTTTATTTATTACACAATTGTTAACATAAAGCATCAAAATTTCAATTCATGCTTAAAAACCCAAAGAAATCAAATTAAATTAATCAACCAAACAATAAATTAAATCCAAATAAACATAAGTGGAGAAATTTAGGGGTTTTAAGATGCATAAAAAAGAATAAAGCATATTCACAGGTATTACTCACATTACGCACAGAAGAATTTTGAAAGAATGATAAACTAATTACCTTAAATTGACATTCTCATATAACCGATGCAACTTGAACCTAGAGCCATAGTCGATGAGGACCAAAATCCAAGCATGACGGTGTAGTCTTCATCGACATAGTGTTGCATATATGAAACCTGTTAATCAGAAAAACAAAACTCATAACCGATGTGTTTTTGAGAAAGAAAAACAAGTTAGGGCAAGAAATATGCATTGGGTATATATGAAGCATATTGACGCCCTAGTCCATCGAATTCAAATTTAGACAGGATTTGTTGATTTATTGTGATCTCTAAGGACATTTCCACATCAAGATTTGTGGTTTCCTTGTCAATGCCCCAAACAACGTCTGGTACAATTATCACTTAAATACCAACTGATATAAGACCATAGAAATACTTGAGCTTTTTTTCCTTCAACAAACCGTAAAGTTGGGGAAATAGAGACTTGATTACAGTGGGGTGAATTAGGGAGAAAGAAGAAGAAACAAAGATTTAGGTTATGATTGATTACTGTTGACAGAGAATCATATTAATTTGCAAATCGCCTGATATTATGTCGATTTCTTTGACGTTAGATTGAAGATGTGATAACTTGATTACTGATTTTGTGGGATTAATGAAATATCTCATTAAATTCATACGTCAAATTACAGAAGAAAGTAGTAGGCCGTATAAACAATTAGTTTGGTTAATAAGGAAATGTAATTAATAGAATTAATATAGGACAACCGATATAAAAAAATTAGCTTGGGCGGGAAAACATTCTCAAGACTTCACCATAATATGACACATGGCACATTCTTTACTCTTTTATTATAATAGGAAGATTAAACTTGGATTGTAACTATTGCATTATATCATGGTTTGTTGGTTAAATGGGATTTAATGTCCTCGTCTCCCAAAAGTAACAGATTATAAACAGTTGTATTATCCTATATTAATAAATTCAAAATTTTATTATAATTAGATATCTAATTACGGCATTATATATGGGCTAAAAAGGTCAAAAATGCCCTAACCCTTTCATTGTACCCTATTTTTCTCTACCCTCGTTTTTTCTTTATTGACAGAAGATACAACGCCTCTTCATTGTTGAATTTTATTATAACTAGTTTGGACCCGTGCTACGCACAGTCGGGTCGGATCGTTGGGTGGTCCAACTTCTTAAGTGGGTCGGTTCGCGTTGCGTTTTATTGTGCTTTCATTCCAACCAATTAAGCCTAGAAATCTCATACAACCCATCACGGAATAATAAACATTTAACTGAAAGCAAGTTGCCTTAAGAACAACTAAATGAAAGCAAGTCACTATAATAAATAATTAAATGAAAGTAGGATGCTATAATAAAATAATTTTGGTCCCAAAGTTGGTCGTGGTTAAAAATTATATTATGTTTGATTATATAGCATTATCAAATTGATAGTTACACCTTCCACCGAGCAATCAGCCCTACCCACCATTTCGTTTACCAATAATGGTCGCCAATGGTTCCTGAAATGAAAGTAAATTGTTATAATAAACAATTAAATGGAAGTAAGATGTTATAATAAGCATTTAACTGAAAGTAAGTTGCTATAAAAACAACTAAATGAAAGTGAGTTGTTACAATAAATAATTAAATAAAAGTAGGATGCTATAAAACGACTTTTAGATAAATTTTTTTAATGTAAATTACATTTTGGTCTCCAAGTTTAAGTCTTTCTTGCAGTTTTGGCCCCAATTAAAAAAATTACATTAGGTTTGATTTTATAGCAATTAAAAATGAAAGTAGGATGCTATAAACCAAAAAAAAGTTTAGATATAAGGAAAACTTGAATAGACTAAAACCTAAAACCCAATAAGTATGTCGATCAAGATTCAAATGAATAAACAAATTTAGCGATTCATATAATATACTTTACTTGCACATGTTAAAGTTGTTGATTCCTTTGAAGATGACCCCACAATAATTTTGTCTTCCATTTAGCCCTTCCCGACTATTTTTCATGGGTTCCATCAACAGAATAAAATCCACACGCGTACCTATACAATAAAGTTTATTGTAATCTTTTTTGCACATAGAAAGAAGGATCAAAGTAGTATTTTATTTGTTTCTTTGGATTCCCACACCTGTTAGTTTTGTTTCAGAAACATCGTGATCGGTACATGTCTTCGGTACCTATGTTTTAGAATCGCTCGCGACCAGGACCGTAAACATTATGACCCGTACACTCTTGATAACAATATAATACATAAATATCAATCTGGATAAGCTTTCCTATTTATAACTGACAAAGTAATGTATGTGAATCCATATAAACTTTGGTATGAAAGTACAAAGCCATTTATTGCATTTAAGTCTTAATATATTATAGCATTTGCAACGTCCTTAGAGAAAAAACTTTAAAGTTTAAGAAGAAAGACCATAAATGCTTAAATAGTCCCATTTTCATGAACATAATTCCATTGACCCACAACCAACAGTAGGAATCTATATGAGATCATCTATTTCCATCCAATTGAGTTATAATAGCATTAAATAAGTATGCACATTCAATATGTTGCCACAAATAACAGAAAGAAATAATACTAATACATTCAAGATTTCTCTTGATGAGTCAAAGAAGTTTCCATCTGCCCAAGTCTATGCAATATGCATTAAGTAGAATTTTTGTTTTTAAAAATGCTAAAAATGGAATTAAAATATTAACTTCTTTTTCGTTTAATATTAATAACAAACAATTGTAAACAAAACAAAGCCTATCCTAATCTAGCAAGAATAACTATCAAATAATTATTTATATGCATAGATAATGGGTAATAAGTAAATACATACCTTGATAGGATCAATGAGTCTTTAGAAACTGTGAAGCAAAACTAAAAACGGAATTAATATTAACTTCTTTTTCGTTTAATATTAATAACAAACAATTGTAAATAAAACAAAGCCTATCCTAATCTAGCAAGAATAACTATTAAATAATTATTTATATGCATAGATAATGGGTAATAAGTAAATACATACCTTGATAGGATCGATGAGTGCTTTAGAAATTGTGAAGAAAAATCCGTGATAAATAAATTAACAAAAACGTCACTTGATTGATGACCATAACAAAGAATAAAAACAAATATTTTGAAACAAAATTGCGGCCCTAATACAATCGGTCCAGCTATGGGAATTGACGCTCTAAAGTACATCAAGTATCCTACTCAAGTATTTTGAAGTTTTATCCATCTATCAAAACTTTTTTGAAATTGCATATTGATATCACATTTATTAATCTTTCTATTTTCAATTAGAATTGCTATAGTTTTTCTTAAATCAATGTTGCTGGTTGATTAAATTAACAAAACTCATGTCTTTGTGGTCAATCATAGGTCCCGGAAAAATCCTCAAAGATGATTACATGTGACTATTTGTTTTCATTTAGAATGAATTGATCAATCAAAGCAATTTACGACTTATAAATGAATTATATATCTAAATAGAAAAACAACTTGTAAATTTTCACAGAGTCTGTTGATAAGGAGCAAGTGGTAACTTGATATTTGTCTTTACAGCAACGATCCTTTGCCCTAGTCACAATAAAATTCCAAACAAAAACCTTCAACTCTGGAATGAAACCAACAAAAAGGTTAAAAAAACGACAAACTAAACTACATGTCATACAAATAATTACTATACAGAGAGATGGGAGAGGGAAGTAATAATCTAGAAAAATTCATACGAGAAGCAGTGGCTGTAGTCCAGGAAATATTGCAGCCTTTTGCCCTAATTTGACCTCTCCTGTCTTAGCATAGCACAAATAAAACACAAAATAGGGAAATCAAACATGACAACATGGTAACTTCGAAATTAAACCTGGTAATTGGCGAAGAGAGAAGCCCTGAGAACATACGGTGTAAAAGTCAACTAAATCAGTATAAAAAGGAATTCCATGATCGTCAGCAACATATTCTTTCTGGAAACTAAAGTTGGGGTACAAAGGAACGAATTGTATTTCAGCAACTTCCATAAAAATCAAATAAAGATTCAAAATCGATAATGATGAATATTTGCGAATCTTCTAGGTCGCTGAGGGAGGTGTAGACCCACTTCCGGTGGCTGGAATCGGCCGGTCAACGGCGACGATCAGCGGTGGTAGGCGGTGCAGAGGTGCTGTCGCAGGAGCAACTAGCAAGGAGAGATGAGTGTTTTCATTTTTTTCGAAATGAGGAAGCAATGAGATGAGGGAGGTACGCGGCTGGAATCGGCCGGTTAAAAGCTCCGATCGGCGATGGCAAAGGATGGACAGCAGCGGTCGACAGTCGACAATCGACAGAGGAGCAAGAAGTCTTCGTCTTCAAATTTTCTTGAAATAAGGCAGACTATGGCAAAGGGTGGGAGGCGGATGTGTGGAAGCAACACATATCAGAAGAAAGGGCAGGTGGAGGGACACGAATGGTGAGGACAAAACACATGTTCATATTTAAACTATAAGATAATTAGATATCTAATTACGGCATTATATATGGGCTAAAAAGGTCAAAAATGCCTCAACCTACCCTATTTTTCTCTACCCTCGTTTTTTCTTTATTGTTTCCAAAGGCAAAAAAAAAAAATAAATAAATAAAAAATAAAAAAACTTTAGAAACCTTTCACTTTCAGACAATGAACAATAATTACTTGGACTACTATGACATCTTTAATTACCCTTTTTGCCTTAAATATCTCCATAATTTATGCCTCTACGTCTCTTTCCAAAAGTTTGCTTCTGAGTTCTCGCTTCATATACGACATATGCAGTGAAAGCTTGTACTATATGTATTATAATGTCTACCTTAGAGGTGCACAACGTAACCGGTTTTTTAAAAACCGGAAATTAAAAACCGAACCGGTTTTCCAAATAACCGGTTATATAAAAACCGGTCCAGTTAAAACCGAACCGCCGGTTAGTTGATCATATTCGTAGAGGTATGGCCGGTTCATCTTCATCGGGAAGAAACGTTAACATAAATCTTTATAACACTTTGATGGAGGATGCCACAAAACGCCAACGTACTTCCGCCCCAAGTAGCGAATTGGGCAATTATATGGCCACAAACTTTTTAGCCCACTTTACCGTCGAAGAATTTCAAAACTTTGACATTTTGGCTTGGTGGAAAGAAAAGGAAGTGCAATTCCCGATTCTAGCCGCCATGGCCCGCGATTTACTAACCGTCCAAGCTTCCACGGTAGCTTCGGAATCCGCTTTTTCATTTAGTGGCAGGGTCATCACGGAAAGAAGGTCCAAACTCACGGCCGAATCGATGGAAGTATGCGTTTGCTTGAAGGACTACTTGGATGGCGTCGAAAGGATACAACATTGCGTTTCGCTCGAAGGGCCGCTTTTACCACCGGTGGAAGAGTATATCCAAGAAGAAGAAGTTGCAATGGGGATATCACCTCCAACGACCGAAGTTGATGAGGGTGAGATTGAAGAATTTTCGGATTAAAGGCTTGAAGATTTGAAGACGACAAAGTTGAAGACTATAATTCCTACTATTATTATTATTGACGTTTATGTAATTTGAATTTTAAAACTTTGGTATTTCTAGCTGAAGACTATCATTCCTAGTTTATGTAATGTGTTGGAGATTGACCTAGGTTTTTCGATGTTGAATCTCGGTTATTCGAAAACTATAATTCCTTGTTTTTTATAATACGTAATTGGTCGTTCACGTTTGTTTTTTTCATTTCAATTTCGATCAATGTTAGACTATCAAACAATGTTGTTTTTTATTGTATATCATAACAAAAAACAATATAAAATTTTCTGTATTTTTTAGTATTTTTTTAGTATTTTTTTGGAATTTTTAAAGATTTAATACACAAAATCGGTTTTTGGACCGGTTTAACCGGAACCGGTTATAAAAAAACCGGTTTTAACCGGAACCGGAACCGGTTCTACCGGTTCTACACTTCGAAGCCAAAAAACCGGCCTAAACCGGTCCGGTTTTAACCGAAACCGGTTAAGCAAAAACCGGTTAACAAAAAAACCGGTCCTCTAAAAAACCGAAACCGGTTTTAACCGGTAAATGTGCACCTCTAGTCTACCTCTAAAAAATCTTTGGGCTAAAAACTCTAAAAAATCATGCGGGTCATGTCCATCAAATGGGTTTACCGGTTTCCAGGCAGTCAAACAATACACTCCTCAGTTTGTCATCTTCTTCACTTTGCACAATCTGCTCTCAAACTTCTGATCATTTCTTCGTTGTAATCTATAAACTTTCGAGATTCGAGGTTTGTTCTTTGACTTCTTTCTTCAATTCCCTTCAGTTTTTTTATTCTAATTCGATTGTTTTATCTAAAATTAGGGTTTATACTCCGTTTGATTATTCTATCTGATAAAATTGATTTGGTGTCACTTTCTGTACTTGTTGAGCTCTCTGTTCACAGGACTACGTATCTGTGGTTTAATCTTGACTAGTTGGTTAGGTACTTGTTATGAGGTTGGATTTGTGATTAATTGCTCCTTAATCCTTTTCTTTGTTGTGTGATTCCTTTCGAGTTGTTCTTGTCTGTGGTTATATTCTGGTTCAATTTTTCGTTTCGAGGTTCATTACCGGATCTCTGTTTTAGTATTCACGTTGCAACGAAAAGGTGTTTGAAAACTTTCTGATTTTGACCTCTGTACAAGGCATGGCTTTTGATGGGTTTGTGGAGTAAAATTAGTTTGGCTTCTGTAGTTTGGTAGCAACTCCTGAAAATGAATAAATGATGCAAGCGTAGAACACTTACTTGCACGTAGAAGTCACTTTCTTTTGCAAATTTATGAAACAAACTGGATTTCTTTCAATTTATGAAACATGTTTCAGTTTGCTGCCAATCTGTACCAAAATATGAATCCATACCAAATTAATTGCATAAATCATCTAATTGAAACATGGCTGCATATTGTTGCATAGTCTACTTTTAACTATTAAAATACATGAGTTGCTTATTTGATATACTGTTCACAGATGCTTTTGTATCTTATTCTATCTTATCTTTCTCCCTATAGGATGGAAAGAATATTTTGAAGGTTAACGGTGTTTAAGAGAAGCTATGACGCCACGTCATCAATTGTGTTGTGCTGTAATAAAGGCATGTTTACCCATGTGCTTATTACTGTTAGTACTAGTGACAGTGAAGTCATCCGAATCTACACACTTGATTGGTCTTGGAAGCTATGACATCACAGGACCTGCTGCTGATGTGAACATGATGGGATATGCTAATATGGAACAAATTGCCTCTGGTGTTCATTTCAGATTGAGAGCTCGCACATTCATTGTGGCACAACCTCAAGAAGAAAAATCCATAGTGTTTGTGAACCTAGATGCCTGCATGGCTTCACAGCTTGTTACCATCAAAGTGATAGAAAGATTGAAGGCAAGGTTGATACTTGCACTTTTACTTTTAAGCATGCGTATGTATACAACAATATTCATCATTACCCATTTAGGCACATTACCCGCACACATACACGACTTAATGGGAAAAAAAGAAAAACCCGTTATCCTTTTTTTTTTTAAAGGTATGGCGAGCTATATACGGAGGAGAATGTTGCGATTAGTGGAATTCACACTCATGCTGGGCCTGGAGGGTATCTTCAGTATGTTGTATATATTATAACATCTCTTGGTTTTGTCCAACAATCCTTTAATGCTCTTGTGGATGGCATTGAAAGAAGCATTATGCAAGCTCATGAGAATCTTCGTCCAGGCTCTGTATTTATCAATAAAGGTACCATACCATTATTTTTGCATGATCATGTGTATTGTATTGGTGCTGTAGTCCTTTAGGTTTATTTTGCAGGAGAGGTGTTAGATGCTAGTATAAACCGTAGTCCGAGTGCTTATCTGAATAATCCACAAGAAGAAAGGAGTAATTACGAATATGACACTGATAAAGAGATGACACTTTTGAAGTTTGTAGACGATGAGTGGGGTCCAGTGGGAAGCTTTAATTGGTTTGCCACTCATGGAACGTCTATGAGCCGTACAAATTCTTTGATTAGTGGTGACAATAAAGGCGCAGCTGCACGATTTATGGAGGATTGGTATAATAGAGATAAAGGATTTCAAAGCCAATCACTTATCAGATCTGGACCATATCGAAGAATCTCTAACATAATTCCAGACTTTCATCAACATCGTAAGTTTTATTTACTATTTATGATTTAATCATATGAAATCAAAGACTACCTGAAAGCCAAGTCTCTTATAATAAACTTTATGCACAGGTAAAGAGCTGCTGGAAATTGCTTCCAACTTCCAGTCTAGTCCAGGAAGAGCTGTGACAAGAGCTCTAAGTGTTGCAAAACGAGTGAGGAGTAGTTTCAGGCAGGCTGAAAAGCCTCAATTCGTGTCTGCATTTTGTCAAACAAATTGTGGCGATGTGAGTCCGAATGTTGTTGGAGCTTTTTGCATAGACACCGGCTTGCCTTGTGATTTCAATCAGAGTACCTGCAATGGCCGAAATGAACTCTGCTATGGCCGTGGTCCAGGGTATGTATTATGTAATCTACCTTCCCTCTTAACTATATATATATATATATATATATATATAATGGATTTTCATTTGATTTTTTTGTATTATATTATCGGACACTACAGTTACCCAGATGAATTCGAGAGCACACGAATCATTGGTGAAAGACAGTTTAAAAAAGCCACACAACTCTTTGAAGGTGCATCTGAGCAACTGAAAGGGAAAGTTAATTATCGACACACGTACCTTGATTTTTCCAATCTTTCGGTCCAACTTTCAGAATCAGCTAATAATGTCAAAACATGTCCTGCTGCAATGGGCTTTGCTTTTGCTGCTGGAACCACCGATGGACCTGGAGCATTCGACTTCAAGCAGGGAGATGACCAGGTCATACATCGTTAAATGGTTATAATTTTTTATAAATAATCTTGTTCAATGTTAGTGACTTTTGAATGATGTTTAGGGAAATGCATTTTGGAAGCTTGTTGGCGGGTTATTGAAAAAACCAGACGAGGAGCAAATCAAGTGTCAGGATCCAAAACCCATTCTGATTGACACCGGTGAAATGCATGATCCATACGACTGGGCCGTATGTCTTGTCTAACTACCAATTATTTTATTCTTTATTTATCAATCACTTTTTATAACGATTTATGCAGCCTGCCATACTGCCAATCCAGATTTTGCAAATAGGCCAACTTGTTATTCTCAGTGTTCCAGGAGGTAATATTTATTCCAAACACAAATTTAAGCATATTTAGTTTTGTTATTAATTTTCTTAAACGAAACGTTGTTAGAATTCACGACTATGGCTGGGAGGCGGCTTCGTGATGCGGTGAAGGAAGTTTTGACATCTGGAGATGAAAAACAAGAATTCCATGTTGTGATTGCTGGACTTACAAATACTTATTCGCAGTATGTCACTACATTTGAGGAATATCAGATTCAGAGATACGAGGTCAGTTTCCTATATCCTAACTTTCTCTTATCTTACATGCTTTCATTGCCCCGTAACAAACTTTCACTAAATATGTTGCATGATTTTCAGGGAGCGTCGACTCTCTATGGTCCACACACCCTAAATGCATACATTCAAGAATTCAAAAAATTAGCATCTTCTCTCATCAACAACAAAAAAGTGGTACCGGGCCCACAACCACCGGACCTACTCGACAACCAAATCAGCCTTCTGACTCCGGTTATTCTGGATGCAACCCCTCTCGGTTCAACATTCGGTGATTGCAAAACAGATGTTCCGCCTGGGTCAATCTTTTCAAGGGGTGATGTTGTGACCGCTACATTCTGGTCAGCCTGCCCGAGGAACGACCTTATGACCGAAGGCACATTTGCACTTGTGGAAATTTTGGAGTCCAACAATGACTGGAAACCGGTTTATGATGATGATGACTGGTGCCTCAAGTTTATATGGTCAAGGCCTTCAAAGCTTAGTACCCGAAGCTATGCGACTATAGAATGGGTGATTCCGGACGTGGCTGTTTCCGGGGTTTATAGGATTACGCATTTTGGTGCATCAAAGTCGCTTTTTGGTTCCGTCAACCATTTCGCCGGTTCTTCTACTGCTTTTGCTGTAGCATAATAAACAATCAGATATTGTTATTTGTATATCGTATGGAACCACGTGTGGAAAAAAAGAGGGAGCCTGTGATTAAGATAAAGAACAGAGTACCAAGAGTACAACCCTGGGAAGCATAAAAAACGGAGTATTTGGGGCTGAATGATTCTACGTAACTTCTACCCACTAAATCTCTAGTGCCAACATGGCTTTTTACTTATTCATACTCCAAACTAAAAGACTAAAATGCCCCTAAATAAAACTTGAACCAGTTTGGATTAAATCCAACATTTTCCCTCTTAATCCAACTTGTTCAACCCAGGTCTTTGACACCCAACAACTTCCGCATCTCAGCAAACTTCAGTTTCGGGAGAGCCTTCGTGAGGATGTCTGCTCGTTGTTCTTCGGAACGCACATAAGCGACGGAAATTTCCCCTCTTTCCACACAATCCCGTATGAAATGAAACCGCATGTTGCTGTGTTTACTTCTACCGTGGAACACCGGATTTTTCATCAAATCAGCAGATTTATTGTCAACATACAATCGAACAGGACGTAAATCAACCCGGGTTAACTCATGTGACAAACCAGCAAGCCAAATACCTTGACAAGCAGCTCCTCCTGTAGCAGCCATGAACTCAGCTTCCCAGCTCGAGAGTGCAACCGTCTTCTGCTTTTACAATCGTCTAAGTCATCTCCCAAGCTACTATCTGTATAGTGTGTACCCCAATATCTCATGATGTCTACCATCATCCTTTTGTTGACTAAGTCCGTAATCTCTGGTGCCCTTTACATACGTCAGAATTTGCTTCACAATTTGTTGGTGTCGTTGTGTGGGTTTTTCCATGTACCTGCTTGCTATGCCAACAACATACATGCCAACAACATACATCAGATCAGGCCTTGTATGTGTGAGGTACCTCAAACACCCAATGACCCTTCTGTAGTCTGTTGAGTCAACCGGTGTTCCAAACTCGTCCTTTCCAACATGTAACTTTGCTTCCATGGGATACTTGGTCGGATTACACTCTATCATTCTCGATTTTTCGAGTACCTGCTTAGCATAGGCTGCCTGTTTCAAGTAGATTCGACCTTCCTTTTGGCTCACTTCAATGCCCAGATAGTAAGATAATAAGATAGTAAGATAATAACCTGAGATCACTCATGTCGAACTCAGCACTCAGTTGCTGCTTAAAGTTCTTGATTTCAGTCACATTTGTACCTGTCACAATAAAGTCATCAACATAAATTCTTACCACCAAAAATCGACCCGCTTTGCGTCTTGTGTATACGGCATGTTCTTGAGGGCACCTAACGAAGCCAAGACGAGTGGAAGGCAAGGTTTAAGAAAACAGATACCGGTGAGTCATCGTCAAACCAGAAACATCAATCGTTTGATGTCGGACGTGGGAGAGGCCGTGGTCGTAGTAACCGTGGCGGACGAGGAGGTCGACATGGCGGTGGTTCAAATCAAGGTCGACAGGAAGGTCGTGGTTCCACCTGGAGTCTGGACAAAAGCAATGTTAAGTGCTTAAATTCTGACGATTACGGACACTATACAACGGAGTGTCCTAAACCCCGACGAGAGAGAAATCAAGAAGCAAACCTTACTCAAACCCACCTAGATGAACCAACCTTACTCTTGGCGAAGCAAGGAGAGATCTTCCTGAACGAAGAGAACATCACAACCAAGTTGCTAACCATGCGAACATATGGGTCAAGCTCGAATTTGTGGTACGTGGACAATGGGGCGAGTAGCCACATGACGGGACAGAGATCGAAGTTCTACGAATTAGATACGAGCATTAGAGGGCATGTGAAGTTTGGAGATGACTCGGTGGTGTTCATAGAAGGAAAAGGCACGGTGCATTTGCAATGTAAAAATGGAGAGAAGCGGGTATTGCATGATGTCTACTATATTCCAAGCCTCCGTACAAACATTATCAGTTGTGGATAACTTGCTGAAAATGGACTCAAAGTGGTGATGCATGGGGAGTTTCTATGGGTTTACAGAAGCAATGGAGATCTACTCATCAAGGTAAAAGATCTCCCAATAGACTATATAAAACTCTTCTAGAGGTTGTAAAACCAACATGTTTGTTGTCCAAACAATCTGATCAGACATGGCTTTGGCATAAGCGCCTTGGTCATGTCAATTTTCAAGCAATGAAATTCATGGGAGACAAAGCCATGGCTGTTGGTTTGCCCACTATCACTCCACCAATTGAAGTGTGAAAGTTGCGTGATAAGCAAACAGGCTCGTGCACCGTTCCCATCACATGCAATTTTTAGAGCCCAAAAGGTTCTAGAACTTGTTCATGGTGACATTTGCGGTCCTATTACGCCATCGACACCCGCCGGTAATCGTTATTTTTTCATGTTAGATGATGATTATTCACGTGTTATGTGGACTTTTATGTTAAAGACGAAAGATGAGGCGTTTGATTATTTCAAGAAATTCCGTGCTCTGGCCGAGAATGAGTCTGGTGGAACATTGCTCACGTTTAGAACAGATCGGGGAGGAGAGTCCATGTCGAAAAAATTTGAAGCTTACTGTCAAGAAACAAGAAACAGAGTATTTGGGGCTGAATGATTCTATGTTTTTATTTCTCAATTGACTTAATCCAATCAACGATTACAATGAAAATAAATAACAAAACTTGCAACAACTTATCCTAAAAAGATTGCAACTTCTACCCACTAAATATCTAGTGCCAGCGTGGCTTTTTACTTATTCATACTCCAAACTAAAAGACTAAAATGCCCCTTAATAAAACTTGAACCAATTTGGATTAAATCCAACACCACGCCTACATGAAAACAATAAAAAGAATCCCTTGGTTTATGATGTTAACGGACCGAGTATACGTACATATGAATGGTATATGCCTTAATCTGGAGACTCTGATTAATCGCCTTCTGTGATGGAAATAGAAAATTCAACAATCAAACAGGTGAACACAATAGAATTTTAGAATTTGGATCAAGGCTAAGACTAACAGGAGCGGAGTAGGGAAGACACAGCGGTGCCCACCGTGGAGGTCATCACCGCAAGGGAACACTGCCCCACTTGGGGTGTGACCTGCGGTGAAGGACCTCGTAAGGGGTGGAGACATCGCACCGTGACATCCATTTCAATTTACATCTTTGGCGCCTCGAGTTTGGAAGAATTTAAAAAACCCACCCCAACGTCTCTTTTAACGGTCAAAAACCAAAAACAACATAATAATAATAATTTTTTAAACATTTTCCAACTATATATACACATTCACACACAAAAAACTATACATCTCTTTACATCCATAATTGAATTGTCGTCCATTTGTCACTAAAAAAATGGCTGCCGTCGGTAACAGAAATAATCGTCGGGTATGGACTCAACCTCACGAAGCCGCTTTGGCAACCGCGTGGCTCAACGTCAACGAAGACTTCAACGTCAACGGCAACGAATACCATCCATTCTGGGAACTTGTGAAAGAATCGTTTGACACTATATTAGGTGTAGTTGATTATGCGAGTAGGGATCACCTTTCTTTCAAATGGAGGAATATGTCACGAACAATAAGTAAATTTCAACAAATTTACTTAAAATATGGGCAAACCGCCAACCCGGTGACACGCCTAGGTCGTCGTGCGGTCAAAAATAAGAGAAACCTAACACACACACTAGTATAGCGGTAGTCAGGGTCGATCCACAGGAGCTTCGTGGTTAGACTAGATGAGAGATTACCAACTAATAGTGTCACAGCTATAGTCGGAGGATCTGGTTTCTATTTCCCTATCACTAGCAAATGAGACAATGCTCGACACTCAAGCCAAGCTAAGCTATGTCCAAATGACCTAGTCACTTTCTGAAATCAGAAGTACATCTCTGAATCAGAAGCAATCAAAGGCATCCAAACTAGCTAAACCAAGCAAAGCATAAACTACCACTAGTTAAAGTCCTACTGAACAGTTACTAGCCAAGGTTTAATGCTTACCAAATAACCTAATTAGCTACTGATTTCAGCTAAGAAAAACAGTCCTAACAAGTTCCAAAACAATATTCAAAACACAATCAATCAAACAAACCAATCACAAACATCCAAACACCGAAAGCTAAGATTAAATGTAACCAAATGCTTTTCATTCACCAAACTGAATTCCAATCACAAGAACAGTAACCAAATGTTTCTAAAATCAGAAACCTAAGTGCTCAAAGTCAGTGGTTGTCACTCCCAAAGACTTTAGCTACAAAACTACTTGCTACTAAAAGGAAATTAAAGCCAAAAACATAAAATACCAATTATGAGCTTGCTGAAATGGAATCCTGGAGTCAAAGAGCTTCAAGGTCGATGTTTACACCCGGTCTTTGCTTCGGTTTTCGGCTGGAAATGCATCTATTTATACTTGCAAATTTCCCGCAACCGCGCCGCGCAGAAATGAATTACGCGGCGTGCGTACTTATCTTTTCCCGTTTTCTTCGGCATTTGAATGTGTTCCACCGCCTTAAGCCCGCGTCGCGCATAGTTGATTCCCGCGGCGCGCGTACGAGTTCTCCTGATTTTCCATTATTTCCAAACTTCTTCCTTTTGCATGCTTTTAGTCCCTGTTTCTATTCTTTTTCTCCAAACAAGTCCTGGCACGAAAAGTGAGAATACCCAGACATATTTGATATAATTTTATCAAGAACAGGGCTCAACAACGCCTAAAATACTTGATATCACTAGGCGTTGTCAAACACCCCACACTTGTGCCTTGCTTGTCCCCAAGCAAGAGAGTTTTTAACAAATTATAATAAAGAATCAAACAATTTTTGACTGTGTTCAGTTTCAAAGTTTATTGCTCTTTTGAGTTAGAATGGGATAGTTCGCGAAAACATAATTGAATTGTTCTTTGGAATTCATGGCTTTCTAGAGAACCCTTGATTACAAACTTTCTGTCCACAATGAAGTGTACTTACTCATTCAGATTCTAAAGGCCATTAAGGAATTGTCCATGACTTTCGATGTTGTCCGTGTAGCGAGCTTTCAGAAATACCATCCCAGACCATACGATCTTAGGTGGTAAGGTGCATAAGGCCCACCCATTTTAGACCTACCGGCTCAAACAACAAAGGCCACTGATTGACTTTTCCTTCCTAAATTCCAATCCTAAAACAGCTCAATCTTCTAAACTCATAAAACTCAACTTATTTGACTAATGAATAGCATGATCACAAATAAACAGTATTTCTTGAAAAATACTAATGCTATCACAATCATAAATCATTCATTTCAAAATTGCAATTCATTAAAAATTTCGAAAATTATTGCTAAAAATTTAAAAATTGATCATTTCTGCAAAAATTTCAAAAAAATCTCTTTCAACCGTCCACACCCCACACTTAAAACCGTACAACGTCCCCGTTGTACAAAAATTATTTCAAAACAAGGGAGAAAGAGTTACCCCTTTTTGGACGGTAGACTGCTTGGTGCTCAATATCACAGGTATAATTGCGTACAAATGGATCCTCGATTTCATATTCTGGAGTTGTAGCGCTACAGTGAACACGCCGGTGGTCGAGACAAGTGGAGGGGGCACGGTGACCCCACACTTGTCTGAGACAACTACTTCTCAAATTGGTATATCATGCATCACTTAACAAACAAATTAAAAACACACATGACAAATAAAACATGAACAAAATATACAGATATAAGTGTCATAAGTTTGTACATATATCCCAAAAATAATAAAAATAAAGAAAGAAAGAAAAAGATACATCAGTCACTGCCAGGCGGCCTGGAGGGTCCGGCCTCATGATTGTGGGCCCTGGCTGGGAATGGTCGGGGGTGTCGACCCTGCTGTGTGGCCAGATCCAAAAGTACCTCCCCGATCCATGCCAACTGATCCTCAATCCTGGCAACCCTGGCTGCCAGGTCCTCCTGGTGTGGCTCTGCCGGGGCTACGGGCTCTGGCTCCGGCTCTGGCCTCCTACGTTTCCTGCCAGGCTGAGCATACGCAGGCTGGGGTGCCTGAAGAGGCTCGATAGGTGCCCGGATGTACTGCCCCGGGCGCTGCAGCTCAATGAGCCGCATCTTCTCCAACGTGCATGCTGTAGTGCGCGATGGAGGCAGAGCGGTCAAAGAGGCTGCCACGGGGGCAGTAAGGATGCCATAGGAACGGGCCAGGCGGGTAATGAAATACCCCCTGGCTAATGGGCTGCTGGTGGAGGCGCCGATAGCGTGGCTGGAGAGAGCGACTGCGAGGGCGTATGGGAGGTGGAGGAACCGGGACGGGTCGAGGAGAACCCACAAAAATGTCATGTCGTCGTCCGACACCTTCTCGCCTCCCTCCCGCTGCATGATGGAGGTGGAGACGATCCGGTGCATGAGGCGGTGAAGTGGGTCCTGGAGGTGGCTCTCCCTCGAGGTCCCCGCCTCGTACCTGACGTTGGACAACGATGCCCAAACCTCCATGTTGGGAGCCCTGTCTGGCTCCCTCTGAATGCAAGACCCGAAGAACCGGGTGAAGTAGCGATGCTGGAGGTCCGCTGGGGTGTATAACCCCACTCGCCTCCCGAACTCCCGGAGGTTGCACTCCCTGTGCTCACCTCCCAAGCGAAATCGTACCAGCCTGGAGCGCGGGTCTCCCGCCCGAGGTGCAAACTGGATGGTGGATATGAACTCCAGCAGCAACTCCGTGTAGACCACATCCTCGTCTGTGGCCATGATCCTATCCCAGCCACGGCATGTGAAGGATGCCTCCTCGTGGGTCCAGCTGCGATGTAGGAATGGCTCTATCGCACCCCAGAGCCCGGCATCCCTCAAAATATCTCGATCGATGACGGTCGCCTCAAGGACCCGGCGACGAGTCAATGCGTCTCTCCGTGAAGTGTACTCCACTGAACTGTCAAGCTCTGCGGGAAACTGGAGGAAAGCGTGCTCTAATCTGAACATCATCTGCAAAAGAAAACACATAGCACAAAACAAAATTTTTTTGCAAAATTAGTCCTTTTCCTCCCCACCGCACCGCGGCGCGGCCCAAGAGCAAGGGCGCGGCGCGGCGTACGGCTGTTTCCAAACCCCGATCCAAAATCTCAATTTAACCTGCTAGAATTCAATCCAATCACACCACAAGGTAGACTAAGTGCCGACTAGCTCATCTAGGGTCTCTATTTGGCAAAACAAACACCCTATAGGCTAGCATTAGTGATTCTAAGTTTTGAACTATTTTGGGCAAATCACTAAAATTAACTACCTAATCGCTAGTTTTAACGAGTAATAGATAGTTAGAATGGCATACCTTGGTAGTAGAAACACAATAAGCAAGAAAAATCGCAAGAAAATTTCAATAACCAGAGCTCCGAGTCGCGTGTGGGTTATGCGAGCCGCGGTTTACCTTATAAAGGAGAAAACCGACTGATCGTTTACCGCGTCGCGGGTTTGCTCTTTGCGCGTCGCGCGTGTCCAAATCAACCCCTGCGCATCGGGTTGGTTTACGATCCCGCGTCGCGTAATTCAAATACCCGCGGCGCGGACTTCAAAAATTTCAAAACTTTTCAAATAACCCCACATTTATTTCAAACCACTAGTACCTGCAGAAGTTTGATGTATTTTTTATATTTGTTTTGTATTTTATTTTTAAGAAATATATCCTAACTTATGACACGATGGGTTGCCTCCCAACAAGCGCTAAGTTTAACGTCTTCAGCCAGACGTTCTGCTCCTAAGCTGACTCTTCTTCTTGACCTCTTTATGGCATTTGCTGGTATTCTGGCATGAAATTATTGGCCATCATTGTCATAAGGGATGTGAGTTGGGTCATCCGATCACTCACACCGTTGATCCATTGTTGTTGAGGTTTCAAGAGCTCGAAAACATTCGCCTCTCGTTTTCTGGATTCTCTTTCATATTGCTGATGCCTTGCTTCCATCATCTCTATCATTTCCAGCAATTGTTCTTTGTCGATGGCGGACAACGGGTGGTCCTTGGTTTCCTTTAAGATTTCCTCTTTTCCTCCCTCTCCCGTACGTGTCCATATCTTTTCTTTGCTCCTGATTCCTGGCTCCATTAGTGTTTTCCTGTCTGCCAGTTTGCCATTTTCCTCTGAAGGTAGTGATATCGGGTTCCCAAACATATTCAATCTTCTTTTCCTGGTCCCGAAGAAAATATCCATATCTCCCGTCTTGCAATCGATCACTGACCGGCAGTAGCTAAAAATGGACGCCCTAAGATGAGCGCAGGCGCATCGTCCGGACTCTCATATTCCATGACCAGAAAATCTACGGGATAGAAAAAGTCTCCTACTTTGACTATGACATTTGTTAGCTTTCCCCTAGATACCTTAGTTGATTGGTCAGCCAGCTGCAACACAACTTCTGCTGGCTCAATTTCTTCGTTTTTGTACTTGTCGTACAGGTATCCTGGCAAGATGTTAACACTTGCTCCCAAATCTAATAGGGTGTTCCGAATAACCACGTCCCCTACAGTTGTAGTGATCAATGGTGATCCAGGGTCCTTTTCCTTTTTGGGTAGTGTTCCCAATAATGCCTCGCTGGCTCTCACAGTCAACCTCACCGTTTTTGGTGTAGGTGCCTTGCTCTTCCCATTCTGTTCACACATTTCTTGCAGAATCCTGGTGTCTTCAGGGGCATCCTTAAGCTCATCCCATAGGGGCTGATTCATTAAGGGTCCCGTTGATCTGGGTGCTTCCTGCTTCTTTTTTTCTTTCTTATTCTTCTTCTTCTGTTTGATCCCTGCTATTGTTAATTGCTCTTCCTTTTGGATCTTTTTATCTGTTTCTGGTTGAGTTCCATTCTCAACTGGAGCTCCTCCTTCTTTACTTTCCTCGCTTTCTAGAGCCTTTCCTTCTTCCCCTGGTCTCACTTCACTCCCAACTTCGAACAAGTCCTCCAGAGTGACCTTTCGCCATCCTGATTCAACCGTGTTGACTTGTTCCTTCCCTAGACGTTGATTATGCGTAGGATTGACTTCAGTAGCACTCGGCAACTTGCCACTATCTCTCTTTTGCTAGTCTGCAGCCATTTGACCTATTTGTCTCTCCATATTTGCGATGGCCTTAGCATTCACTTGAGATTGTTGTTGTGTCGCAGTGACCATATCATACATCTTTGCTATCATCTCTTCTTGGGTCCCTGGGGCGTTGCTGTTGGCATTAGTGGACCCCCTGTTGTTGTTGTTGTTGTTGTTTCCATTGTTCGCAAGCTGATGGTTTCTAGGCTGACTAGTCGGTTGAGTTTGATAGTTGTTTTGCCTAAAATTTTGTTGTTGTCCCTGGTTGTATGGCCTATAGGGTCGTCCATTATTGTGCTGGCCTTGACCCTGGCCATAAACCTGATTCGCCTCGTGAGTCTTAGGTCCTCCTTGACCTTCTTGTGATGAACTTGGCGGTCCATTCTGTAATGTTGACATCAGCCTGTCAAACTTCTTGTTTAGTTCACTGATTTCCTTTTTCACTTCCTTTTTCCAATCAGCATCGACTCCTACCGCTGCTGCCGTACTTACAGTTTTCCTGGTGGAAAAGTTTGCTTTGGAGCCATTGCTCAACTGCTCCAAAAACTGCCAGGCTTCTTCTGGGTCTTGCCACATAAATGTCCCACTGGATGAGGCATTTATCATGGCCTGGTGTGTCTCGCTGACTCCTTCGAAGAACAGCTTGACCAACTGCCACCTGGGAATCTCATGATGTGGACAAGATCGCAACAACTCCTTCAATCTGCCAAAGGCTTCATGAAAAGCCTCTCCAGGATTTTGCTGGAAATCCTGGATAACTCTTCTGATTTCAGTTGTTTTGCTCGCTGGATAAAATTCCTGAAGGAACTTTGCCTTGAGCTGATCCCACGTAGTGATACTGTTTGATGGCAACGATGTGAACCAATATTTGGCTTTATCCTTAAGGGTGAACGGAAATAGTCTTAAGCCTAAAAATATTTCTATTTGTGTTTCTGGGATTATTCGCATTAGCGATCGCTAAGAATTCATATAAATGATTATAGGGATCATCCTGCTTATACCCTCTGAATTCTGGTAATATTCCTAATAACTGAGGTCTAATCTCTACTTGCGAATCTATGTTATCAGTAATATAGATCGGCGATGAATCATCATATTCCCGCGGTTGGAAATGTGATGCAACCGATTGCCGTCTCGGTTGTGCAAAATGTAAAGGTTGGGCGGGGTTACCGTAAAGATGATCATTGTACTCCCGCTGACCTGGTGGTGGATATTGTGGTGTTCTTCTAAGAGGTCCCCGACTTCGGTTCCATTGTGGTTGTGGTGCTGGTGGCACCCATCCTTCATCTTCCTCATCATACACTTCCTCCGTCTCTGGGTAATGGTATCGTGGTTGAGGCGGTGGTTGAAAGTGTATAGGTTGTGTTGTTTGGTATGTGGGTTGAGGTTTAAAGAGGGCTGGTTGTGGTTGGGATGTTGGTGTATGCTGTCTAGGAGCTGGGGTGCCATCTCGGGTCGGCTCTCCCCAAGTCATAGCAGAAGTAAAGGGATTGGTGGATTGGGGTTGTGAAGCGGGTGTAAATGGTGGGATAGATGGTGGAGTGCATGATGGTATGGGTGTAGGGGCTGAAACTGCACCACCAGAAGCACTCGAGCTCCCAAATTGAAACTCTGAAAGTGGGGGAATAAAAAACATCCCCGTTGCCTCTCCTGACGGGTCCTGGGCAACACTGACCGGACTACTGCTAACTTGACTATAATTCATGATGCTTAAACGCCTACGGGCATGGAGTTTGCGCGCAGTACGCTCAATCTCAGAATGAAACTGCAATGGGGATAATTGCTTTCCCCTGCGGGTACGCATGCACTAGTGCAACACGCCCACAAAAATCAAAAATCAAACTTACCAAAATGATATTTCAAAAAGCAAGAAACTAGTTCCTACTACTCACCTAACCTAAGCTCACAGCTCCCCGGCAACGGCGCTAAAATTTGACACGCCTAGGTCGTCGTGCGGTCAAAAATAAGAGAAACCTAACACACACACTAGTATAGCGGTAGTCAGGGTCGATCCACAGGAGCTTCGTGGTTAGACTAGATGAGAGATTACCAACTAATAGTGTCACAGCTATAGTCGGAGGATCTAGTTTCTATTTCCCTATCACTAGCAAATGAGACAATGCTCGACACTCAAGCCAAGCTAAGCTATGTCCAAATGACCTAGTCACTTTCTGAAATCAGAAGTACATCTCTGAATCAGAAGCAATCAAAGGCATCCAAACTAGCTAAACCAAGCAAAGCATAAACTACCACTAGTTAAAGTCCTACTGAACAGTTACTAGCCAAGGTTTAATGCTTACCAAATAACCTAATTAGCTACTGATTTCAGCTAAGAAAAACAGTCCTAACAAGTTCCAAAACAATATTCAAAACACAATCAATCAAACAAACCAATCACAAACATCCAAACACCGAAAGCTAAGATTAGATGTAACCAAATGCTTTTCATTCACCAAACTGAATTCCAATCACAAGAACAGTAACCAAATGTTTCTAAAATCAGAAACCTAAGTGCTCAAAGTCAGTGGTTGTCACTCCCAAAGACTTTAGCTACAAAACTACTTGCTACTAAAAGGAAATTAAAGCCAAAAACATAAAATACCAATTATGAGCTTGCTGAAATGGAATCCTGGAGTCAAAGAGCTTCAAGGTCGATGTTTACACCCGGTCTTTGCTTCGGTTTTCGGCTGGAAATGCATCTATTTATACTTGCAAATTTCCCGCAACCGCGCCGCGCAGAAATGAATTACGCGGCGTGCGTACTTATCTTTTCCCGTTTTCTTCGGCATTTGAATGTGTTCCACCGCCTTAAGCCCGCGTCGTGCATAGTTGATTCCCGCGGCGCGCGTACGAGTTCTCCTGATTTTCCATTCTTTCCAAACTTCTTCCTTTTGGACGCTTTTAGTCCCTGTTTCTATTCTTTTTCTCCAAACAAGTCCTGGCACGAAAAGTGAGAATACCCAGACATATTTGATATAATTTTATCAAGAACAGGGCTCAACAACGCCTAAAATACTTGATATCACTAGGCGTTGTCAAACACCCCACACTTGTGCCTTGATTGTCCCCAAGCAAGAGAGTTTTTAACAAATTATAATAAAGAATCAAACAATTTTTGACTGTGTTCAGTTTCAAAGTTTATTGCTCTTTTGAGTTAGAATGGGATAGTTCGCGAAAACATAATTGAATTGTTCTTTGGAATTCATGGCTTTCTAGAGAACCCTTGATTACAAACTTTCTGTCCACAATGAAGTGTACTTACTCATTCAGATTCTAAAGGCCATTAAGGAATTGTCCATGACTTTCGATGTTGTCCGTGTAGCGAGCTTTCAGAAATACCATCCCAGACCATACGATCTTAGGTGGTAAGGTGCATAAGGCCCACCCATTTTAGACCTACCGGCTCGAACAACAAAGGCCACTGATTGACTTTTCCTTCCTAAATTCCAATCCTAAAACAGCTCAATCTTCTAAACTCATAAAACTCAACTTATTTGACTAATTAATACTAATGATATAATTTTATCAAGAACAGGGCTCAACAACGCCTAAAATACTTGATATCACTAGGCGTTGTCACCCGGTGCAACTGATGAAGAGATCCTTCAGCAAGCCCTAGCACAATATCGGACGACATACAACACAGACTTCACGCACCTCGCTGCATGGAATGTTGTGAAAAATGCACCTAGATGGTTCCTGAGGGTTGTCTATGGTTGAACTCCATGTATTGGAAAATGAACGCGTATGGTCCTTGTGGTTTCCAAAACGCATGTCGGAGATCCCTGTGGTTTTGTAATCGTTCATCTCTGGTCCATGTGAAATTTCTTTCTTACCCTTTCTTATTTCTTATTTCTTGTTTCTTTTTTACCCATTTCCAATTTTACTTAATATAAAGAATAAAACCCACCCCCACCCCACGTCACCCCCTCACACACACATGCACACACATGCATATACACTACCCCCCCCCCCCCCACACACACACACTCTCTCTCTATCTCTCTCCTTTGATCGATCAGTGGTGGTGGTAATCAATCTCACCGAACATGCCTTGATTTTCTCCTTCCATCTAATCAACTCAAAGCTTGCAAGATCTCCAGCAAACACAAAAATCCAAACCATTTTATCCATAGATAATCACGTTATAAAGGAGAAGGCAGCAGTATTGACACTGCTAAGTGTTGGCTCTGGGGAAACGATTGGAAAACCATCCGGATAAAGAAGACGGCCTCATCGGAGAATCAGCACACCAGGGTTTTTGTTGGTGATTTTATATTACCAATGTGTATTTAAGTGTAATGGATTAACTTGTTGACCAAATACAATATTGACAAACATTAAACAAGTAAGGAAGGTGCGGAGTGCACACTTGTTTGAGTTTGATCAAGATTTAAAGTACATTGTCGTTAAACTAACGGGGGTCCCGGGGTAGCGTCCCTGGTAGCGGGGTCCAAGGGGCAGAGCTCCTGGCTGGGGTCGATTTTTGACCTTTGTGATCACAGGACCCGTGTGATCACAAAGCAAATTGTAAACAGATTGTAATCGGACATCACACGACCCGTGTGAATGTCAAAGCATTTTGCATCCGAGAAAGGACACGACCCGTGTGGAAGCACATGACCCGTATGCGTGTTAAAGTAGTTTGATACTCAGACATCACACGACTCGTGTGGAAGCACACGACCCGTGTGATTTGCCCGGTAACGGTTTCCTGTCGCTTTTTGACAAGTTATATTGTAATGTCCCAAATTCTATAATAAGTTTTTCGTTTTAAAACAACTTAAATACAATAAAATAGTTGTCACGTAAAAACCTTCAAATTCAAACTTAGTATTTTAACACATAAAAACGTATCTATCCGAAAACGTGCCGTGCTCCAAGCTCAAGCCAGCAATTTCCTAAAAAAACAGTTAGGGTAAAACGGCAAGCACAAAGTTAGTGAGTTCCCCAAAAATACCACACGACCGATCACATAAAAACATCGTTGGCTCTCGGGCTTGTCCCGATCTGCCGGTAAACATCGTATGACTCTCGGGCTTACCCCGATCCGCCAGAAATAATCTTCATCGGCTTTCGTCGGCAAACATCGTCATCGACTTTCGTCGGCAATCATCATCATCGATTTTCGTTGTACACAAAAATTGATAATTTCACAAATTCTCTGATCTAGAAACACTCTGAATCTTATTCAATCAAGGATTCGATCGTACCATTGAAATACTTTGATTTGAGAGTGATCTACACTATTTTCAGAGATCCAAGTCTTTCTTCAACTCCGAATTTCTGACGAAAACCAAAGTAATTTGTGACAATGGTGACTGAACGTTCTGTGAAAGATATGACAAGCAAATTCGACAAGTTGACAAAGTCTGAAAGACAAGATTTCCGCAGATGGCAAGCACTTCCTTCTCACAATCCTCAAAGTGGCATATGTTCTGAGTACACCCATGCCAGAACCGTTGAAGATGAACCCCTGGAGGCAACTAGAAGGAGATCAAAATGGGAAAACGGTGACTACATCTGTCGTGGTCACATTCTGAATGGTATGTTTGGCTCTCTGTTTGATATTTATCAAAATGTTGAATCCGCAAAAGAACTATGGGATTCATTGGAATCTAAATACGTGGCTGAAGTGGAGGATTTTGATGCAATCAATGAATAAATAAATTTCCTAAGTTCACATGCAACCCTAGAAAGATCTATGTTTTCTTCTATGAAGATATAAACTAAAACCTAAGGCCAATAATATTTTCTAAAGATCAAATAAGAATCAACCAACCTTTTCTTGATCTTGTTTTTGAAGCTAGCAGCAAATAATCCTGCCTCAAATGCAAGTCACACCCAAATCAATGGAGAAGACAGTTCAACAGAGTTCCTCTGGTTCAAGTTGGCGCAGGAAATGGGGAGCCAGGGGGTTCCTTTTATAGCCTCCTAGGATTACAGCAGAAACCCTATGGAGCCTCCAAAGTGGGCAAGCCTGTTGACCACTTGGACCAGACTCCTAAACCCTAATTAGGGTTTTCGCCAACCCCTGGAGGAGCCTCTAGGTTGGGGCCATTTTGGTCCCTGGTTTTCTCTCTACTAGTTATTCAACTATTGAATAAATACGTCCATGCACTTTTAATTAATTAATTTAATCACTAAATTAAATCCAATTAATTCTAGATTAAATCTTAATTAATTATCATAGTTTCTAATTAATATATTAACACTTAAATATATTAATAAACTATATATTTATTTTCTATTGATTTATTAAACAATTAATAAATCAACCTTTCTCTCTACTGAACCATACATCAATCTTCCAGCTATAAGGGCAACCCAAATGGACTTTGCTTCTATTAACAAGATAATTACAATTATAAGTCATGGCTTAGACACCTAATCCAACAGTCTCCCCCTTGCATAAGTGTATGACTATAATTGTCTGTTTACCCTCTAATTAATATCAGTTTCCCAGAAACTGTCCTGAATTCTGACCTAGTCAGTTCTGTCCAAAGATAAATGATCAAATGATCCTCCATCCAACAAGATATTTTCAGACTCAAGACATGGATTAAAAATCAATCTTGGTCTGATACTCTGTTTCTCGATTTCCGATTTGCGCATGACTCTTGAGACTACTAATTGAACACATCAATTTAGTCCTGGTTGGCCAACACTTTCAGTCAACTTCAAAATCATCGAGAGGCCTACATATATCTGTTTCCCTATCAGGTCAGGGGACGGATAAGTTTCGACTTATATGTCCATACCTTTTGCTAGTCAGAATACTCATAACAATGCGTTTTATAAAACTGAGTTACCGGCGCGTTTTCGCATTATCAATAAGTACATGTCTCGCAAATTACAGATCATATCTCTCCACTTAAAGATCAAAGGATATTATCGTCTTAACATTGCTCGTGATGTAATCCATGAAGCAATTTGTTAAGCGCGGTTTATCCAATACTCAAATCTCTATTTTCTAAGTACTCATGAATGTTGTAGCAGTCTTACTGCAATGTCTAACTCATTGGACAGTCTACAACCGATTCATGACAGTCTTCGTTCACACTTACTCCCTAACAGTGTGATCGACTGTGGAATTTCAAATAATCTAATTATTTAGGAAGTTAAACATGCAACTATAGAAACACAATGATGAACAATTGACAAAGGTAGTAACAATACTCATTTATAAATCTCCATTATAAAATCACCAAGTCAATTACATTTATACTGTTACAAGTTTCAAATCTATCTAATTACTAAAACTAACATCATCCTTCAGTCCAATGCTCCGAGCATGCTGATTGTGCTTGATCCTACTCAGTGCCTTAGTCAAAGGATCTGCAGGATTGTCTTCTGATGATACCCGCTTAACCAGTAAGTGGCCTTCTTCTACACGATGTCGAATGTAATGGTACTTTCTGTCGATATGCCTAGACTTTCTATGATCTCGCGGTTAAAGCGACCGCTCCTTCATTATCGCAGAACAGTTCCATTGGCTCCTGAATGCTCGGGACAATTCCAAGGTCACCGATAAAGTTCTTCAGCCAAGCCGCTTCCTTAGACGCTTCACTTGCTGCAATGTACTCTGATTCGCACGTTGAATCAGCCATCGTTTCTTGCTTGGAACTTTTCCAAGTGATCGCTCCACCGTTCAAAAGAAATACCCAGCCCGACTGGGACCGACCACTGTCCCTATCTATCTGGAAGTTGACATATGTATATCCACTCACTTTCAAGTCATCACTGCCACCAAGGACTAATACCATATTCTTTGTCCTTTGCAGATACTTGAGTATGTTCTTAACCGCAATCCAGTGTGCCTTTCCAGGATTACCTTGGTACCGACTGACCATGTTCAGTGCAAAGGATACGTCGGGACGAGTACATGTCATAGCATACATGATTGAACCTACTGCCGAAGCATAAGGTACTCGACTCATTTCAGCTATTTCCTCATCGGTACTCGAACTTTGAGTCTTACTCAATTTAGCATTACTCTGGATTGGTAACTCTCCCTTTTTGGAATTTTCCATGTTAAACCTTTTTAACACCTTTTCCAAATACGTACACTGGCTCAAACCTATTAATTTTCTTTTCCTATCTCTCAATATTCTTATCCCGAGAATATAAGCAGCTTCTCCAAGGTCTTTCATGGTGAAACAATTCCCGAGCCAAGACTTGACATCTTGCAATGTTGGAATATCGTTTCCCATGAGCAGTATGTCATCAACATACAGCACCATAAAAGTGACTATACTCCCACTAGCCTTGACATATACACAAGACTCGTCTTCACTACTAGAGAAGCCAAACTCTTTTACTTTCTCATGGAAGCACAGATTCCAGCTGCGAGATGCTTGCTTCAACCCGTAGATTGATCTTTCAAGCTTACATACTTTATCAGGATGCTTTGTGTCCACAAAACCCTCTGGCTGATTCATATAAACATCATCAGTCAGTTTCCCGTTAAGGAAGGCGGTTTTGACATCCATCTACCAAATTTCATAATCATGAAATGCAGCTATGGCAAGCATTATCCTGATTGACTTAATCTTGGCTACTGGTGAGAAGGTTTCATCATAGTCAATCCCCGGGGTTTGAGTGAATCCCTTCGCAACCAGCCGAGCTTTATAAGTATGTACTTTACCATCCATGTCGGTCTTCTTCTTGAAGATCCATTTGCACCCCACTGTCTTACGACCCGGCACATTGTCAACCAAGTTCCAAACTTGATTGTCATACATGGATTTTATCTCGCTGTCCATTGCCTCTTTCCATTTTGCAGACTCTGGGCCTGCCACTGCTTCGCGGTAGTTAGCTGGCTCATCCAAATTAGTCAATGTACGATCACTGACTAACGTGTCACCATCCAAAGTAATATGGAAACCATAAAACTCGGGCGGCATGCTAACTCTGCCCGAACGTCTAAGAGGTATTGAGATGTCGGTTGGTCCAACAGGAACTTCTTCCTCATGTTGGTTGCTAGTTTCTCCTAAGGTTGGTTCATCGGTCGTCTCCTGAATTTCTTCGAGATCGATTGAACTCCCATTGTCCTCTTTGGAAATGAGTTCTCTCTCTCGAAAGAATCATCGTCTTGCTACAAAGACCACGTCCTCGCTCGATCTATAGAACAAGTATCCAAATGACTGTTTCGGGTATCCGATGAAGTAACACCTCTCACTTCTTTCTGCGAGCTTGTCGTGAGTCTCTCGTCTTACGTAAGCCTCACAGCCCCAGACTTTGATATGTGCCAACGAGGGAACTTTCCCGGTCCACATCTCATGCAGTGTTTTCGCAACCTTCTTGGTTGGGACAAGATTTAGGATATGGGCGGCAATCTCTAAGGCATATCCCCAGAAATGGATTGGAAGTGAAGCTCGACTCATCATGGAACGAACCATGTCCAACAAGGTTCGGTTTCGCCTTTCAGCAACACCGTTCAACTGAGGTGTTCTTGGAGGCGACAACTGTGAAACAATTCCACATTCCTTCAGATAATCGAGAAACTCGATACTAAGATACTCACCGCCTCTGTCAAAGAGTTTAGCACTATGTCAACAGCTAAATCCTCATGAACAGGCATTTCCAGCTTCCTAAGCCTCTCCACATAACCTTGCATCCTTTGCACATGAGTGCAGATGGACTCTCCATCTTTAGGCTTGCCGTTAGTGAAAGCTTTTACAACCTCACGCCTTTCGATGCACTCTTGCTTGCGGAACTTTTCTGAGAGCTCTTTGTGCATCTCGTAAGGCCAATAGTTCTCATAGATACGCTGCAGTTCAGGGTTCATGGTAGCGATCATGATGCAGGCCACTTTGGTTGCATCATCCGAGTGTTTGGTGTACGAGACGACTTCCTCGGGAGTAGCGGTTTCTGGGTCAACCTCAACTAGCTCGGTTTCCAGAACATACTCTTTGTGTTCAAACCTTAGAGCCATTTTGATGTTGCGGATCCAGTCATTGTAGTTAGTGCCGTCCAACGTCACCTTTGAGCACAACGACAGAATCGAGGTGACATTACCGGGGTTCGAGTGGGGGGCAGTTTGTTCAGAAGACATCTACATAAGAAGAAGGGTAGTTTTTAATTAGATAATAATAATAATCCTTATATTTACCCAAGAATAAATATAAGGCTAGGATCCTACAATAACAATCTACAATATCGAAGAGAGATGTCGTAATCTTTATTGTAAATTTTATAAGGTAGGCGAATGACGATTCAGCCAATTCCACCACGGAAAAATAATCTAATTATAATGGAATTCCTAGTTTCTTTTGAGATTTATCGAACTGTTCGATAGCATGTTTTAATCTCGGGAATGCCCCGCTGTTTGTGACTGGGATACCGAGGATCACAAACCGGTTGTGAATAACCATGCAAATTCGCTCGGTACTCTCGAACTCAATTGTCATCTCTAATTAACGTGTCGGTTAACCACACACGCTCCGTTAACAATGACAAAATTGAGAAACTCATTGCGACTCTTTGTGGACCCAGTTGGCGTGCCGGTAAACCACACACGCTCCACCAACGTTCCACAAAGTGCAATGTGCAATTCCATGGATTAGCACCAATTCACATTTTTATAAACCTAAAGTAACTAGATTGGGATTTGTTTAAAGTTCTAGTACTTTTCAATTATAGCATTATACTTTTAAGAGGCTTAGCGGTTCTATCAAACCTGTTCGACTAACGACACTCTACTGACCAAGAGAGCGGTGGGTAAGAGTAGATACACATTAGACTACCATTTTATAGGCAGTCGCCTTATACCCTCTTTATAGGATAGTTTTGTGAATGAGGCCTACTAACGGTAAGAGTAACCAATTTTCTTATATATAAATATTAACATTTAATCATAAATATATAAGACATATTTTAATCTTATTAAAATATTTTAGAATTAGTTTAATCATAATTTTCGCAAATTATTATCTATTTTTTAAAATTTAAATTAATTCTTTAAGTTGATTTAATTGATCTTTTAATTAACAATTAATTAAACTAATTAAATCTAAGATAGATTTCATAAATTAATCAAATTAATTTTTTCTATCTAAAACCCCTATGGATCGAAAATTGCAAGCCAACAAATAAGAGTTCTAGTTATTTTATTAATCCAATAGTTACCAAAATAACAACCTACTTATAAAAGGCAAGCAAATAAGGAGGGGACCATGGGGTTGGCGGCTAGGGTTAGGAAACCCTAGCCTAGAAATCGATGGCCGCTTTGGAAACCGCGTGACTCAACGTCAACGGCAACGAATACCGTCCATTCTGGGAACTTGTGAAAGAATCGTTTGACACTATATTAGGTGTAGTTGATTATGCGAGTAGGGATCACCTTTCTTTCAAATGGAGGAATATGTCACAAACAATAAGTAAATTTCAACAAATTTACTTAAAAATATGGGCAAACCGCCAACCCGGTGCAACTGATGAAGAGATCCTTCAGCAACCCCTAGCACAATATCGGACGACATACAACACAGACTTCACGCACCTCGCTGCGTGGAATGTTGTGAAAAATGCACCTAGATATCGTGCAATTTAATTATCGTATTTTAGGTTTTAATTTCCCGTTTCTACAATTTTAATTGTCGTTTTTAGGTTTTTAATTTCCTGCTTGTAGGATTTTAATTATCGTTTACGTTTTTTATTTTGCAATGTTATGTTTTTAATTAAATGTTAATTGGTAATTTAATTTTTTAGGTGGTGAAATTATATTATTTATTTATTTAAAATAAAAAAGTGAGGGGTTGGTGAGAGGTTACCATTTCCTAGGTTTGAAGGGGTGAGGGGAAGGTGAGGTGGAGCCTACGTGGCACTCCAACCCCTTGGGGTGAGGGGTTACGACTCCTCTTAATCTAAGGGGGTGTGGTCTCTTACCACTTTTCGCTTTTTTCCTGCCACAACATCACTTCTCCCTTTACCCTTGGAAATGGCTTTCCCTTATTACCTCTCATTTTCTCACTTCTTAAATTAATAACTAATTTTAAAATAAGAGTAAATTTCACTCATGGTTCCTGTGGGTTGTCTAAGGTTGAACTCCATGTATTGGAAAATGAACGCATATGGTCCTTGTGGTTTCTAAAACGCATGTCGGAGATCCATGTGGTTTTGTAATCGTTCATCTCTGGTCCACGTGGAATTTCTTTCTTACCCTTTCTTATTTCTTATTTCTTATTTCTTTTTTTACCCATTTCCATTTTTACTTAATATAAAGAATAAAACCCACCCCCACCCCACCTCACCCCCTCACACACACATGCATACACATGCATATACACTACACACACACACACTCTCTCTCTCTCTCTCTCTCTCTTTATATCTATCTATCTCTCTCCTTTGATCGGTCAGTGGTGGTGGTAATCAATCTCACCGAACATGCCTTGATTTTCTCCTTCCATCTAATCGACTCAAAGCTTACAAGATCTCCAGCAAACACAAAAATCCAAACCATATTATCCATAGATAATCACGTTATAAAGGAGAAGGCAGCAGTATTGACACTGCTAAGTGTTGGCTCTGGGGAAACGATTGGAAAACCATCCGGATAAAGAAGAGGGCCTCATCGAAGAATCAGCACACCAGGGTTTTTGTTGGTGATTTTATATTACCAATGTGTATTTAAGTGTAATGGATTAACTTGTTGACCAAATACAATATTGACAAACATTAAACAAGTAAGGAAGGTGCGGAGTGCACACTTGTTTGAGTTTGATCAAGATTCAAAGTACATTGTCGTTAAACTAACGGGGGTCCCGGGGTAGCGTCCCTGGTAGCGGGGTCCAAGGGGCAGAGCCCCTGGCTGGGGTCGATTTTTGACCTTTGTGATCACAAAGAAAATTGTAAACAGATTGTAATCGGACATCACACGACCCGTGTGAATGTCAAAGCATTTTGCATCCGAGAAAGGACACGACCCGTGTGGAAGCACATGACCCATATGTGTGTCAAAGTAGTTTGATACCGAGACATCACACGACCCGTGTGATTTGCCCGGTGACGGTTTCTGTCGCTTTTTGACAGGTTATATTGTAAGGTCCCAAATTCTATAATAAGTTTTTCGTTTTAAAACAACTTAAATACAATAAAATAGTTGTCACGTAAAACCCTTCAAATTCAAACTTAGTATTTAAACACATAAAAAAGTATCTATCCGAAAACGTTTACAAACATTATCCAGCGGAAGACTTATTTGTTGAAATCATCAAATGCGGTACAGTCGCGCCGTGCTCCAAACTCAAGCCAGCAATTTCCTAAAAAACAGTTAGGGTAAAACGCTAAGCACAAAGCTTAGTGAGTTCCCCAAAAATACCACATGACCGATCACATAAAAACATCGTTGGCTCTCGGGCTTGTCCCGATCTGCCGGTAAACATCGTATGACTCTCAGGCTTGCCTCGATCCGTCCTCGACTCTCGGGCTTGCCCCGATCCGCCGGAAATAATCTTCATCGGCTTTCACCGGCAAATATCGTCATCGGCTTTTGTCAGCATTCATCATCATCGATTTTCGTTGTACACAAAAATTGATAATTTCACAAATTCTCTGATCTAGAAACACTCTGAATCTTATTCAATCAAGGATTCGATCGTACCATCTAAATACTTTGATTTGAGAGTGATCTACACTATTTTCAGATATCCAAGTCTTTCTTTAACCCCGAATTTCTGACGAAAACCAAAGTAATTCGTGACAATGGCGAGTGAAAGTTCTATGAAAGATATGACAAGCAAATTCGACAAGTTGACAAAGTCTGAAGGACAAGATTTCCGCAGATGGCAGGCACTTCCTTCTCACAATCCTCAAAGTGGTGTATGTTCTGAGTACACCCATGCCAGAACCGTTGAAGATGAACCCCTGGAGGCAACTAGAAGGAGATCAAAATGGGAAAACGGTGACTACATCTATCGTGGTCACATTCTCAATGGTATGTCTGGCTCTCTGTTTGATATTTATCAAAATGTTGAATCCGCAAAAGAACTATGGGATTCGTTGGAATCTAAATACATGGCTGAAGTGGAGGGTTTTGATGCAATCAATGAACAAATAAATTTCTTAAGTTCACATGCAACCCTAGAAAGATCTATGTTTTCTTCTATGAAGATATAAACTAAAACCTAAGGCCAATAATATTTTCTAAAGATCAAATAAGAATCAACCAACCTTTTCTTGATCTTGTTTTTGAAGCTAGCAGCAAATAATCCTGCCTCAAATGCAAGTCACACCCAAAGCAATGGAGAAGACAGTTCAGTAGAGTTCCTCTGGTTCAAGTTAGCGCAGGAAATGGGGAGCCAGGGGGTTCCTTTTATAGCCTCCTAGGGTTACAGCAGAAACCCTAGGGAGCCTCCAAAGTGGGCAAGCCTGTTGACCACTTGGACCAGACTCCTAAACCCTAATTAGGGTTTTCGCCAAACCCTGGTGGAGCCTCGAGGTTGGTGCCATTTTGGTCCCTGGTTTTCTCTCTGCCAGTTATTCAACTATTAAATAAATACAAACCAGTTCCTACACTTTTAATTAATTAATTTAATCACTAAATTAAATCCAATTAATTCTAGATTAAATCTTAATTAATTATCATAGTTTCTTATTAATATATTAAGTGTATATTAATAAACTATATATTTATTTTCTATTGATTTATTAAACAATTAATAAATCAACCTTTCTCTCTACTGAACCATACATCAATCTTCCAGCTATGAGGGCAACCCAAATGGACTTTGCTTCTATTAACAAGATAATTACAATTATAAGTTATGGCTTAGACACATAATCCAACATGAAGATGCTTCTAGCAAGAAGTTTCTTGTCAGTAATTTCATGGGTTACAAGATGATTGATTCCAGGCCTGTAATGGAACAATACCATGAAATGTTAAGGATTCTGGTAAAATTTGCTCTGCACAATCCGAGAATGGATGAAGCCATTTCTATGGCGGTTATAATTGACAAATTGCCCCATTCCTGGAAAGAGTTTACACATTCTCTTAAACATAAGAAGGAAGAGTTCACTTTGGTTCAACTTGGAAGCCATTTACGGATTGAGGAGTCTTTAAAGACTCAAGAACTTGATAACAATCCTAAAGGAAAGAACAAAGTTGGTTCTTCTTCTGTGAATATAGTGGAAGGTGAAGGATCCAAGCATTCCAACAAGTCTAAATGCAAAAGCAAGTTCAAAGGGAAGGATAACAAGTCTTCAATCAAAAAGGCTAAATTGGTTTGTTGGAATTGTAACAAACCGGGTCATCACAAGAAAGATTGTCGCCTTTGTAAGGTGAACAAGGATAAGGATTTGGGTCCAAGTGGATCTAAGGATCCTGAAAAGCAACAAGGTCAAAAATATGATTTTATTCAAAATCTTAAATATGTGCAGAATTATGTTTTTGTGATTTCTGAAGCATTTTATGTGTGGGATGATGATGTTGCATGGTGGGTTGATTCGGGTGCAACAAGTCATGTTTGCAACAATATTCGTTGGTTTAAAGAATATCAACCAATTAAAGATGGACCTGTTGTAAATATGGGAAATGTTGCTATCGAACCAATCAAGGGATTAGGATCTAATCTACTTTATTTTCCTTCCGTTCATGTTATCACTCAACTATGCAATTGTCTAGGTACTTTCTTAATCAACTCTATCTCGGCCTTTGTGTTATTTGATTTGGGGGCGACTCATTTGTCCGTATCTTTGGCTCTCGGTAAGAGTCTCAGTGCCATTTTAGAAGATCTCTTTAAGTCCCGAAAACTATGAATCTAACAAGTATCAATCCAATCACTCGATTGTGCGGAATCCAATCAAGTGATTAACACGAAACAATTAACAATAACGCAGTTAACCTTCAATGCACTCAATTGTATTAACAAATTGACTAGTACATAAGGTCTTGATCGATGTCTCTCTAATTCTCTCTATCGACTCTCAATGCATGCCGTGTGATGGATTGTCACCCCTACCAAATATATAGTCTTTAACTAACAGCATAGACAGGCCCGACCCTGATATTTCAGAGGCCTTGTGCAAAAATCAAAGTGAGGCCCATAAAAATTTTTTTGTAAAGTATTATTAAGTAGATATTTATCGCTAAATTCAAAACTAAATATTAATAACAAAGATCTTGTAAAACACCGTCTCAACATCATCTACGAGTTTTCACTCATTAGTAATAAACTAAAACTGTTATAAACAACTTTTCAAAAACAGATCAGCAGTCAGTACATTATTATTTTCTAACCATCGGCATTCTCTCATTTTTAAAAGCAAATTCATCTATTACGTTTTCATAAGCAATATTCTCAATAAACTCATTCTCTATTGAAATCAAAGTCAAAGCATTTAATCCGTCCCGAGACATGGTAAATCGCAAATAAAATTTTAAAAGTTTTAGTTTGGAAAAGATTTTCTTGTTATTTTAGTCTTTTTAATGATTAGAGACAATGATAGACACAAAGTATTACAAAAACGGAAAAACCAAGAACCTTATTTTTGACTTTCTGTACTTCATCATGAATTCACAGATAAATCATTCAAATAAACATGAGCCTTTATCTTTAGAGAGAATGTATGATAGTCCAGTCGGAAGATAGAAATAAACTGAAGATATTAACATTTTCTATACAGCAAGTCAATCGACCGGTATGATATCAAGCAACAAAACCAACAGTTTCTGGTGAAGATATAAACAACTGTTTTCGGTGATTCGCTAGCTTCGTAACTCGTCACAATTAGGTTTCTTAGGTTTTGATTCTTGTAGATTTATTTTCTTTAGTTTCTGATGGATATTATAGAAATTAAAAAACATAGTTGGATATTGTTATTAGAAACGGAATCCCTATTTTTCTTGGATGTAGATTCTTTCCTTAAATCGCTGATAATTAGGTTTAGATTTATGATAAGCTTTTGATATTTTATTTTTCCAATGTTTTATTTATTAATAAAACGACTTCAGATTATAACCAAATGTTACATTGTTTATGAGTCATTCACAAGCCAATTTTCTTTACTAATAAATCATAAAAATATATATTTTTTGAGAAACTATATACAATAACTATATATCCTTCCTTGAATTTTGTGACCCCTTACGAACGGAGCCCCGTGCGATCGCACCGCCGGCACACCCCCAGGGCCGCCACAGAGCATAGACAACTATGTACAACTATATAATTCTCTCTAAAACGATATAAATTTTTAATGGTTAAATCGTTAAAATGTTAGAAACTACAATGATTTTTAGACAATATTTGTCATAATGTTTAATTAATAGAAGTTTTATTTTAAATACAAGATTGGATAATGTTATTTTAATATTAAGCATAAAATTTTCTTAGATTCTTTTAATCAATATAAGACTTCCAATTTGTGTCTTACATGTTATTATATGTTTTGAATAGAAACAAAAACTTGACCAGAAAATAGAAAAAGAAAACGAATTTCAGTGCATAATGCAGACAAAGGGAGTTAACTTGGAGCATCTCCAATATAAGCTCAGAAAGAGATGCCCTTGCAGCTTGATAAAGAAAAGGTGACGGAGCAGAAATGATTATATATTAATACAAGGTTGAGATTATATATTCGAATATCAGCGTCACCACCTCCACGCCGCACCCACAAGGCCACAACAGATTCAAGTTTATATTAATATACCAGCTTCCATATGGAGCGATTTCAGTATTTCATTCCTACTACTTGGTCACATTTGCATCTTATAATCGAACGCCGGCTAAATGGGAACATGGCTTACCTCATGTCCTTATCCACAATACGTTAAAAAATCTCAAATCCCCCTCGTTTTTCTCATATATAACTTGGAACCAGAAAAATGTTAATGCCACCAACAATACAAGTTCGAAAAATATATTAGTGGCTATTAATTCTGTGCAACCATTGACAGTTCCAGACAACAAGGGTAGCAGACTCAAAATGCAAATTAGTGGATCAAGAATAGCTACTCAAAGAAGAAGACCAATCTCTCTTATGGGAAGAAAGATAAAGGCCAAACAGAAACAGCAAGAAGTGAACAAAACAGATAATCAAGTAGAATCCCTTAGCCAGGATAATATCTGTCGTGCAACAAAAGGCCAAGTGCTTCTGAATACTGCTAATCTCAGTAACAAGTATCAGCCAAGACTCTTCCAAGAGATTGTGGGGCATAGTATCGTTGTCAAGACCCTTTCTAACGCCATCAAGAAGAAAAAGATTGCGCCACTTTATCTCTTCCATGGCCCCAACGGTACAGGGAAGACATCCACCGCTAGAGTATTTGCAATGGCTTTGAACTGCGAATCAACTTGTCATAACGCAAAACCTTGTTGCAGTTGCAAAGGCTGTTCAAGAAGCCTCTACACCATGGACCTCTGCTCCGCAAATAGTATTTCCGGCTTTGGAAAAATCAAAACGCTTCTCCACAACACCTCGTTTGCTCATGCGATTCCAGGCTTGAAGGTTTTTATCATTGAGGAATGTCATTTGTTAACTGTGGATGCATGGGATGAGTTAATGAGATTAGTGGAGGGCCCATATGCTTCCAATCTTGTATTTATGCTCATAACTACAGATGCAAACTCCATCACCGGAAATATCTCATCAAGGTGTCAGAAGTTTTATTTCAGAAAGCTGAACGACGAGGATGTCACTGAAAAGCTGTCAAGGATTCTTGTACATGAACGTATGGGGATCGAGAAAGAAGCATTGAAGCTCATAGTTGCCAAATCAGAAGGATCCTTGAGAGATGCTGAAAATATATTGGATCAGTTGACTTTATTGGGGACCACCATCAATACCTCAATCGCCCAACAGCTGGTACGTACATATATAAATCTCTATCTGCATGCGTATTTGTGAATTATGTATGATCTGAACAATTAATATGATTTTTAAAGGTGGGTCTCATTCCAGAAGACAAGTTACTAGAGTTGCTAGCGGTGGCAGTTTCAGGCGACACCATCAACACAATAAGATACGCTAAGAAGCTGAGTGAAAGTGTCGAACCATCGTCCTTCGTATCTCAACTGGCGAATCTCATCACAAAAATTCTCTCCGAAAGTGAAGTTTCGGATTCATCATCTTCGCCTGCACAGAGAAATCGATCGCAACTTAGTAAGACACATCTTATCTTACTAATTCTACATACATACATATATATTTATTCTACTTTGCAAGTATTGATGCTCAGTTAATTAATTGTCGTGGTTGCATTTGCAGGCAAAACTCAGTCAGCAAGATTGTGCTACATCCTGAAGTTACTAGTTGAAACAGAAAGGCAACTCCGGTCTTCAAATGACCAGACTTCATCAATAATTGCAGCTTTTCTAGATATCGCTTCCTTGAAGAAAGCCTCCAGCAGGTTAATCCCCACACGTTCATCATCTTCCACTGAAATAACACGTAAGTAATTAGTTTGTTGATGGTTCGAGAATATATACGGACATGATTCTAGCAAGTAATACTTTTTCTTGCGTGCAGGTGAACGACAAACATCTAGCGAACACCAGAGACATGACGAGGAAAAATCTAGTAGGGGAAGCTTAAGCGACATGGAAAAGCTATGGAAAGACGTGCTGAAAGGAATAGAAAGCCCACACACACAAAGATTCCTACGAGACGAAGCGAAGCTAGCCCTATTGTGTATCTCTAGGAGTAATGCAAATCTTGTATCCTATACTGTTATAATCAACGTAATTCATACTTGTTGCTAACGATCGGTTTCTAACATCACTGACAGTCAACGCTATCATACATTTGACTTTTACAAGACAAGAAGACAAGATGGCGGCAGAAATTTCGGAAGAAAGTTTATCAAAAGCACTTGAAGTTGCGATCGGATGTCCAGTTAGTCTCCATATGAGCTTGGAACAAGATAGTAAAGGTAGAACAATGAATGGAAGCCATAATTTGGCATTCGACTACTCTGATCTAAACAGGAACGCGGGGCAATCAGAGGGCTTAAAACTCACAAAATCAAAATCCTGCTCAACATCTCAACAACCGCATAGATATTCAACAAAAGGAAGAGACTTAAACACAGTTATATTTGAAAATCCAACTTCAGAATACCATCTCACTACTCAAAGAACAAACTTAATACAAGAAGGAGATTCGAAAAGTGCAACAGAAACCGTGAGAGCTGCCAACAGGCCTAGACATAGATGGCTTTCGTTATCTTCAATCCCACAGAGCGATGCAAGTGTTGAGCCGTATAGTCAAGATGTAATATATGAGAACTCGAACAAAGATGGAGATGATACAGTGAACAAGAATCCCAAGTTCCAGAAAGGTTTCTCAAAGACGTCCAAAGATCGCCGTTTCAGAGAACCAGCAGATCAAATGTAAGTATGATTTAAGAACAAATTTTAATATCTGGATCTTTCCTTAAACGCGAGTACTTGAACTAAGGATACGATTGGTTTGTCCTCTGTGCAGAAAATCAAAGCCGGGAAGGAGTAGCGTTGACATATGCTGTTGAAGGCATGGAAGAGTCCAACTTTTTTTCTCCAAAACAAAAATCAGCGCAACTATGCTGTGAGTTTGTTTGGTATTTTGGAACTAATAGAGTGTGGAATATTCACAGAAGGCAAAAGGTATGAAATATAGTAGAAAGAATAAACAAGTGTGTTGTGAGAGTGATATATTTTAATATACTTGTTTACTGGTATAGAACTTGGTTGGAAAGAGTTGACGAGTATAGAGGAGAAAGACTGGTTAACTAACACGTATTATCTATTACTGATGGGAAGTGATTTCCTATACAACAATTTATAACTATACACAACAATTTATGCATTATATATGAATGATACATTATACATAATTGTCAACCAATGCATAGTCAAATGTTTACAACCTCCTTAAATTGTTTATTCAAAGAAATAATAGTTTCTCTACTAATATTTCATAATTATATATTTATGAATTAAAAAAAAGTAAAATAGAAAGGTTACGCTTAGGCGTTCATTTGCCTAACAATGTTTGTCTGTGTAATAGTAACAAAATAGTCATGTATTCGAAAGCCACCGTGACTTTTGAGAGGCCTCTCTATAAGTCAAATTACACTATACAGGCACATAAAACTTCAGCAAGTCAAATTACACTACTTACCCAAGATATGAGACTTTTCTTATTATATAAAACCTAGAACATTAGCAAGTAACAGACTTGCAACTTTAAAACCAACAAAAAACATATTATAATTGATGGTGGCCGTGTAAACAGAAGGGTTATCCGCATAATTCAAATAATTCAAAGAAATAGATAACTAGATTAGATCACTTGTATTTATCGAGAAGTTGTTGTATTCGATTTATCAGATCCGATCTTTGTGGATCTCACAATTGTAATCGTTATATATATATATATATATATATATATATATATATATATATATATATATATATATATATATATATATATATATATATATATATATATATATATATATATATATATATATATGGCTAGTTTATAATAAGAATGATAATTATTGTGTTACCCTGTAACCAAATCCTGGCCATCAGATTTCATTCTCGTAACAATGAAAAAAACACATTCTTGACAGAATAAGTTCTTGACAGAATGAGTTCTTACCATTTTTAAAAGAATGAACTAAATTTTGTACATTCTTAACAGAATGTGTTTTAAATGAGTGGTCCAGATTGAGTTTCAAGGTTATACAATACTTGTATGGATATATTTGATCATAGCCCTATATATATATATATATATATATATATATATATATATATATATATATATATATATATATATATATATATATATATATATATATATATATATATATATATATATATATATATATATATATATATATATATATATATATATATATATATATATATATATATATAGAACTAGGTTATATTACGGACAACAGTTATTGTGAGACCGTGCGGACAGTGCTATTCTGTGAGAAATGACGATTAGGATATTTTTTATTGGTAATATTAATACTAAACAAACATATTCTCATAGAATTATTTCTATTATAACCTATTTTCAATCATTATCATTCGTTCTAGTGTTTCACACATTCTGATTCACTCATTCTCATTCTGACAGAATGATAATCATAAAAACTTCATATAACATGTATAAATGATTTAATGACAATAATTCTATGATAATATGTTTGTTTCGTATTTACATTACCATAAAAAAGATATTCTATTCGTTATTTCTCACAAAATAGTAGTGTCCGCACGGTCTCACAATAACTGTTGTCCGCAATATAACTTAACCCTATATATATATATATATATATATATATATATATATATATATATATATATATATATATATATATATATATATATATATATATATATATATATATATATATATATATATATATATATATATATATATACACACACACTAGGTGCGTACCCGCGCAATGCGGCGGCGGCAAATAGTTTTGTCTCGGCAATTACTTTTTAGCTTTTATGTTGCAGATGGGAGGAGGAGTTGGCGAATATTAGAGTAATTAATTTCTTTTCGGACGATTGATTACCTTTCTAACGATATAGGGGACGGTAAATACCCGAGAGTGTGGGTGGGAGGGGCGCCGTTGAATAGTTTTGCTTTTTTGTGGTACATTCTGTTGGATAAGAAAACTGATTTGTTTTTTTTTTTTTTTTCAAGAAGGTTAATAAACTGACGTTTTAGGTTAAAGTAGAAATATGTTATTGTTTAGATTAAAAATAAATAAATATTCATTTTGTTTTGGTTTAAAAATACAAATGCGTTGTTTTTCCTTAAAAATTAAAGTATGTACGGTTTCGCTTCCGTGTGTGGTTTTCTATGATGAATAATTATATTTCAAATATAAGTTTATTTTGGGGGACGATAATTGTATTCTTATTAACATCCTCATTTGACAACTTTTTATTAGCTATTTAACAAATAACACAACGTTTTTGTCATGCAACAAAAGTATATAATTCCAAAAAACACATAATGTATCGTTAATATCATTACAATTGTATTTTACATATCACGTAAAACTTCTCGATATACCACATTCGATGTGTAAACTCCAGGCTTTTCAAAATCTTTGATAGGCTTCACTAAGACTTTTGTATTGTCACGTGATATTCCTCTAGAAAGTGCTACGTAAAATTGTCCATGCGAGAATACTGATTCCGGTAGAAAAACACCCACATTTGGAATTGTCTGGCCTTGAGCTTTATTGATGGTCATGGCAAAGCTAAGCCGAATTGGAAACTGTTTTCTTTTTAATTTGAATTGAAACATGTCATCTGCTGACAAACCAAAACGTGCAATGGGGTAAAAACATCCGATTCTCTTTGCTGTCAATTTTGTTTAAAAAAAAGTTGTCTATTGGTTAAAAATGTTGTCAAATTGGTTAAAAGCTTGCATTTAACCCAACTTGATTGTTGCTTCTTTAATAAAAAAAGGAAAGAACTTATTTGTAACCGGAAGCATGCTTCTTAAAGCAGTTAGATATACAAGGCCAAATGGTCAATACTGTTGCATGGATCTGTGGAATGTTTTACCAAAGCTGTTGGAAAACACGGAACTTACCTCAAGAATTATTTCATTTTCAAATTTAATAAGTGATAGTTTTGAGATTTGACACATGGCAATTATATATGGATTTATATTTTATATGATTTTAAAAAGCAAACTTAAAGATAATAAATGATTCAAAGTACCGAAAACTAAAATTAAATTAAGAACAACAAAAACAGTTAATAATTAAAGAAACTTACAGCTTATATCAATGTGCAATTATTGTAGCATCCCACACACGAATAACCCTAACTGTAACTTCCCAGAAATCAAACACTCTTTAGCATCTGTGAGACCAAATAAATAATCAAAAAATTGAGCAATTTAACTAAATTGTAGTAGTTCTGGACAGATATACCCCTGGACAGGAATTGATATGATTCTCATGTTTCCTTGAAGTCAAAGACACAACAAAAATGGTTGAGTTTAAAACCTGGACAAATTTGCCCCTGGAGAGTTAGATAAAGTAACCAGAAGTATAAAAAAATATTTACTTACTTGTACATTTTGAAGTCAAAGCCACAACAGTTAATTGTTGAGATTAAAACCTGGACAAAATTGCCCCTGCATAGTTAGATAAAGTAACCAGAAGAAATACAGGAGACAATGGTGTTGGTGGTTTGTTGAAACTGTTAATGTAATAGCAAAAATATAAAAACTGTGGACAACCCTGATGGCCTAGTGGATAAGGCTTAGGACTCTTTCTCTTCCCCCATAAAGAGGTTCCAAGTTCTAATCCCACTCCCTCCCTTTCCCCATAGGGAGTGTTAGGTTTCAATCAGGGGATGGCCACTGGCCACCTCTCTACCCCCGTAGGTGATTGACCCGGACCACCCTGCTGCCAAGTGTGCGTGGGCCCCGAGGTTGCTTCATCAGGGTCATCCAAAGGATGGGTCGGGTGGGGTCCTCGGTTATCAAAAAAAAAAAAAACTGTTAATGTTTTGTTTCTTTTAGTCTGATCGTGTATTTTAGTAGAATTTTAAACATGTTGTCCAAATGTTGAAAAGTGCTGTCAAGTTGATGGAATGGGCTGTCAAACTGCTTAAATAGGTTGTACTATTGCTTATTCATGCTTTAATTACTTGTACATTTAGTTATTTACTATTAAATTTAATCATTTTTTAATTGTATGTACATTTAGTTATATACTATTAAATTTAACCATTTTGTATGGTTGGAATAAAAGTCAAATTACTGGGTCCATCTTGAATAAAAATTTGTAAGGATAATTGACAAAACTACACCTTTTCTCCACAAAAAACGGATCCACAAAAAACGGATGTTTGGTCCACATGGTTATTGATTTTGTTTCTCTTTTTTCAGTTTTGGTCCCTCGAATTTAAATTGTCAAACTTTTCAATTCATTGAAAATTTTCAAATTTTCAATTTATTCAAAGAAAAATCAACAAAAATTGTGAATAATTAAAGAAACTTACAACTTATATGCATGTGCAATTCGTGGGGTATGACTCATCATAATGTGGGTCATTAAGAAGCATTTTTCTCTTTTCTCTTTTCTTGCAGACAATATAAATTACCATATAAATTTCCACATAATCCTGCAGACAATATAAATTACCATATAAATTTCCACATAATAATTGAATGATTGTATAAATGGTTTTAATAAATGGTATCATAATACCCAAAACGAAAACACAAAGATGACAAAAAGGAAAGAACATATTTGTAACAGGAAGCATGCTTCTTAATGCAGTTAGATATACAAGGCCAAATGGTCATTACTGTTGCATGGATCTGTGGAATCTTTTACCAAAGCTGTTGGAAAAACGGGACTTACCTCAAGAATTATTTCTTTTTCAAATTAAATAAGTGATAGTTTTGAGATTTGACACATGGCAATTATACATGGATTTATATTTTATATGATTTTAAAAAGCAAACTTAAAGATAATAAATGATTCAAAGTACCAAAGCTCCTGTTTTATAATATTCTAAAAAGAATATTTTTTTTCATATTTGGTCCACATGGTTATTGATTTTGTTTCTTTTTTTTCATTTTTGATCGTGTATTTTAGTAGAATTTTAAAAATATTGTCCAAATGTAGAAAAGTGTTGTCAAATTGCTTACTCATGCTTTAATTACTTGTACATTTAGTTATATAGTATTAAATTTAACCATTTTCGTATGGTTGGAATAAAAGTCAAATTACTGGGTCCATCTTGAATAATAATTTGTAAGGATAATTGACAAAACTCTACCTTTTCTCCACAAAAAACGGATGTTGGGACAAAAAAGGCATCCCAGTAAGTTAATGATCATTTTGCTCCTGTTTTATAATATTCTAAAAACCGCCTTTTTTTCATATTTGGTCCACATGGATATTGATTTTGTTTCTTTTTTTTTTCAGTTTTGGTCCCTAGAATTTAAATTGTCAAACTTTTCAATTCATTGAAAATTTTTAAATTTTCAATTTATTCAAAGAAAAATCAACAAAAATTGTGAATAATTAAAGAAACTTACAACTTATATGCATGTGCAATTCGTGGGGTATGACTCATCATAATGGGTCAAATATGGCATCTTGCCAATAAACTTTATACTTTTCCAAATTGATATCCGTGGATGATGTCACAAAGAACACCAGCCCGAGCAGCTCTGATGACAGCCTCAAGCATTGCTTCTTATCTAATTTCAAAGTAAAAATCCATGTTTAAATGATATATGAAACAATAAAGTAGAAGGTTCAAATTATTTAAAATAACCATTTAATCCTGCTTTAAAATATACTAAAAAGAATATTTTTTCATTTTTGGTCCACATGGTTATTGATTTTGTTTCCTTTTTTTTCAGTTTTGGTCCCTAGAATTTAAATTGTCAAACTTTTCAAATCATTGAAAAATTTCAAATTTTCAAATTATTCAAAGAAAGAACAACAAAAATAGTGAATAATTAAAGAAACTTACAACTTAATTACATGTGCAATTATTGTATTATCCAATAAAACACTTGCAAAATACAAAAACCAAATGATAGATAGATATGCTAATACAGATCTGGAACTAAAGTTTATGGTCAAAACGGGATACTTTCATTAAAAATCAACAAGGTACAATTTGTAACTTACAATAATTCTAGATAGCCCAGCTTTGTCATATTCAAATCCGAAGGCATCTTGCCAATAAACTTTATACTTTTCCAAATTGATATCCGTGGATGATGTCACAAAGACCACCAGCCCGAGCAGCTCTGATGACAGCCTCAAGCATTACTTCTTATCTAATTTTAATGTAAAAATGCATGTTTAAATGATATGAAACAATAAAGTAGAAGGTTCAAGACATTACTATAATTTAAACCTGAAGAAAAATCCACAATCAGTAGCATCAGATAAAATAATGTGGACATACCATGTGAAATTCTGAACGCTAGAAGGAAACATCTCAATTAAGCACATGAAAGTCAAGCAAAATGTTACACAGATGCCATACACTTGATTTTGTATTAACAAGAAACTACAGGAACCTACACAGATGCCATACACTCGATTTTAAACTAAAAATGACACACACAGATGCCATACACTTGATTATAAACGAACCTACACCAATAAATCTAGGGTTACAATACACAAACAATTTAAAAAACGATGACATACACTTGATTTTAAACTGATTATGTCACAAACTTAGTTCCTGATGCTGTTGGTGAAGGCGGAAACTGATTTCGTTGGAGGTATACCAAAGCCGTTCGAAACTCATCAGGTACCAAATCCGGAACCCGATCGAAATTCATCCGGTGGCTTACTTAGGGTCTGATTTGAGATCGTGGTTGAAGGCACCACCACCGTTGGAGATCTATCCGCCACCTGATCGAAACTCATCAGGTACCAAATCCGGAACCCGATCGAAATTCATCCGGTGGCTTAGTTAGGGTGTGATTTTTAGGTGGATTTTTTTGGAAGCAGACATCGGGACCAATGGCTTTTAAGGGATCGTTGTTGAAGGCGGAAGAAGGCGCCACCACCGTTGGAGATCCATCCGCCACCTGATCGAAACTCATCAGGTACCTAATCCGGAACCCGATCGAAAATCATCCGGTGGCTTACTTAGGGTGTGATTTTTACGTGGATTTTTTTGGAAGCACACATCGGGACCAATGGCTTTTAAGGGATCGTTGTTGAAGGCCGAAGAAGGCGGAAGAAGGCTGTTTTAGGGTCACCGATTTCAGTGGTTGCAGGCGGAAGAAGGAGGAAAAAAATTAGGGTTTTCATGGAGAATCGGGACTGTGTTACCAGAGTTGAAGGTGGATCAGGTGGAGATTCATAAAAATTCCGATCAGGTGGCGGCTGTAGGGGTCAGAAAGAATGGTAACGTGGTGGTGGCGGATGAAGGCGATGAGGAGGTATAAAGATGACGGCTAGGTAATGTTGTTTAGCAAGTGAAGCCCATAAACAAGTGAAGCCCAGCCTAGCTGGGTGGATGCACCCGGGTTATATACCCATGTGGTAGGAGGTCTGGAGTTCGACTCCGACTAACCCTATGTGGGGGATTTTCCTGGAAAGGCGAATTAGGTGGAGGGGAAAGGCCTTTGCGTCTTAAGGTAATCGCCAACCGCCCTGGATTGCGGGGTTGATTACCCTCAGGTGAAACCATATATCTATTTGCTGGTTCCAAAAAAAAAGGTAATGTTGTTTGGTATATCTCCTGCTAGGGTTAGATATGGTTATATAACCCATTAGACTAAGAGGTATGGGTTCCCTCACTATAAGGGGTTCTAGTGTCATATAGGCGTCACATCACCTTCCCCTCATCTTCCCCTCACCCCTTCAAATCTAGGAAATGGTAACCCCTCACCAACCCCTCACTTTTTTGTTTTAAATTAAATTAAATTAACCAAATATGAAACAATTCAATTTTTTAAACTAAAACATTTCATTAATTTAAAAATTACAACCGGAAATTAAAACGACAAACGTTAAAACGATTAAACGATAAAATGACAACTAAAAAAAGACAACTAAAACGATAAAACGACAAACTAAAAAAATTTAAACGACAACCTAGAAACCATATTTCGCCATAATATCCGCTTTCATTTTTAAAACCAACTCCCGTTGCAGCCCCTCGAGACCCTCTTCCGGATTGGACGTCAAAAACTTAATGTCTTTTAAACGTTGTTTTACTTCACGAAGTTGTTGTTTTTTCTCACGGGCTCGTTCACGTGCTTCTCGGGCTCGTTCACGTGCTTCTCGGGCTAGTGTTCTCTCTTCCAACGCCTTTCAATCCAACTTCATCCGCTCGGCGTAACTTAAATTGTAACGTTCGAATTCCAAGCGCATACGTGCAATGTCGTCGCTATTTTCCGAGCCACCTCCCGCACTCGACGAAGTCGCTTTTCCTTTCCTTTTTGTGGCATCTCGTCCCGTTGGCCGGCGGAAATCGGGAAATTCGAGGTCGTCGTCTTCGAGGTCTTCATTTAAATTGACGTTGATACGAGCGTCGGAGGAGGTAGTGTTGTGGCTTGACTCGGAAGTTTTCGAACGTTTTCTTGCCGGTGCCGGGATATCGTATTCGGCGTTTGAATCGTGCCATTTTTTGCATTTTTCAACAATACGCCAAAACTCAACGAAACGGAATGTCGTTCCTTTGTTGTCCTCTTTGTAAATTTTTAGTGCTTCCTCGAAAACATTTTGCTCCATTTGACCGCTTCGACGATGCGTTCGTAGATTGTGTATCAATCCGTTGAATTTCATTGTGGCACGGTTGATGTCCCGGTGTTTTGTTGTCAAACCGTCTTTCGAACGGTATGGCACCCGGCCTAATTCTTGGTGAAAACGGTCCGTGACCCGCATCCAAAAGTGTTCCGCCGCTTGGGCGTTTCCGGCCGCCGCATCCTCGGAAACGTCAATCCACGAATGGGGTAAAGCGATTTCTTATTGGGTTGTCCATGGTTGGCGTGGCGCTTTTCCCCTTCTTTGTGCCGCGGGATGGACTTCGGGTTGTGTTTCCGGCACTAATTCCGGTGAACCTTGTGTTTCGGGAACGGAATCGGGTAATGGGTTTTGGAATTGTTGGGTTGGTGTGTCGGGAAACGCTTGAAAAGAATTGAATAAATTTTGCGGTTGCATTTGGGGGTATCCCGACATTTGGTATCGGTAAACGTTGGGTGAAAAAATCGGTTGGTCCATTTGTGGACGATAAACGTTCGTGTTGTAGAATTGTTCGAAACCGAGAACGTTTGGTCGGTTTCGATTCGTTGGTGGCGTTTGGTTGTTTGGTGAATCTTGGTTAGACATGATTTTTAGAGAGAATTGATTGTGAAATATTTGTGTAGAAGATTGGTAATTTTTTTGTGAATGAGTGTGTGTATTTATAGTTGGTAAAAGTTTTAAAAAAAATTATTAAAAAAAAAAATTTTTTAGCCGTTACATGCATAGCCGTTGGGGGGGGGGTGTTTTGCAACTTTGTTCATACTTCAGGGGCAAAGGTGGAAAATTGCATACGGTTCATCGCAAGGGGTTGGAACCCCGATGCCAAGCCTTCCCCGTACACCAAACCCCAACCGGGGCGGTGTTACCGGGCGGGGTCGGGTGCCAGCTTGGACACCGTGACCCTTCCCCTCACCCATACCGGTTGGTCTTAATGTGGTATCCGCCGAATAGAAACGGACACGCTGGCAATCCGGACCCGGCCTCATGTACACGCTGGCAATCCGGAATCTTTGTAGGTGTATGCATAAAAGGGTTGTATTGTCTTAATTTTAAGACTTCTGTGCTTAAAAAGCTTGTAAATTATATATGATTTATAGTATAGTATAGATATATATAGAAGAATGATCAAATAAGAACTAAAATTATGGTAAGAAGTTTTTTATTTATTTGGTTTTTTGACGAATCACCAAAATAAATCACTAGATGAATAAAAAATAACATGATTCATTGAAAAAAAATCCTAAAAATACATAATGATGAATCATTTTTAGTGAATAAAGTTTTTATTGACGTTTCGGACAATTTTAATGAATAACAACAAAATCATCGCAAAAATGAATCATCGAGTTGTTTTTTTTTTGAGATTTTTTTTCATGAATCATGTTATTTTTGCATCATCTGTTGATTCATTTTGTTGTTTCGCCGAAAAAACATGTAAATAAAAAACTTCTTACCTTCCTACCAAAAATTTTCTTCTTACCGGATCTCAATTCTATATATATATATATATATATATATATATATATATATATATATATATATATATATATATATATATATATATATATATATATATATATATATATATATATATATATATATATTGTAACACCCCTTTCTCAAACCGTAGTTTTGTACAGTTTATAATACAAAATATCTTACAACGCGTGACTATCGAAAAGCCACATAAATTTTTTTTTTACGTAAATTTTTACAAACTTTTACTCTCAAGGGGTATTACAGACTCAATACAGAAACCATAATTTAAACTTATCTGTATTTTACACTGGTCCCAACTTCAACTCCTGCTCCTTTCACCTAAGTACATAGCATTTTAAAAATAATACGTGAGACATAAAGTCTCGTGAGTAATATGGGTTTTAGACCCAAAACTTTTCTGCTCAAAACTTGAAATATAAACAAGTAAACTGCTTAAAACTTATTTTCATACAAATCTCAAAATACGTTCTTTCTGAAAACTGCTTCTCTTCTCAAAACTGTTTTCTTCCTTAAAACTAACTTCCTTCTTTAAAACTGCTTTCTTTCTTAAAACTGCTTTCTTTCTCATTTACTAGTGACCAACTGAAACTCATGAATTAGTTTTGTTTAATTCATTTTACTAACTCCCCTCGCGGGACAGAACAAATCCATCCGCAAGGTTATACTATCTATGTCTCCCCTTTATGACTTGGAACATATCCAAACACAAAGGGTATGCTAAGCTAGACAACTACTTCGCGACGGGAGGTACCACCCCAGTAGTGTCTTCAGATCTCCCGATTATGTGGGTGATCCTAGTCCGGACAACTGACTCTTATTACTTTCTTTGCTTTAGTTCTTATCTCATTACTTTCTTCATTACATCTCAAATTGGTCAAAAAAATACACAATTTATAATAACTCAACTTCTTAACTTTATAACTCTTAAACAAAAATAATATCAAAACCAACTTCAACATCTTTGGCTCACGTACGGAGCTACTTTCAAAATACTTTGTAAATTACACTACTTTAAAATCTGCTTTGAAACTTTTAGCCCTTGTATAGAGCTACTTTAAAACTGTTTCCAACTTTAATATTCAAAAGTATTTGGAAATCTCATTTTTTCTGAAAATATCATTTTGCTATGTACAAAAAGTCCACACATACTCACCTTGATGTAGCTAAAGATTACTAAGCTTCTCGTACTCCTTTCCCTTTTCCGTGCTCAATGGTATTTGAAGCACCTCCTACATATATCACGTATATATATTCTTAATTAATAAATATATACTACAACTGACTCTATAGCTTAAGAGTCTCTTATGACACGATTTCAGGTCATAACAAATGTATAACCATTAATAAACTCATTTTACAATTTTTCCCGAAATACGCGTATTTTACTACAGTACCCTCGGGAGGTCGTATTTCGGTTCCGACAATTTTTCATGAAGTTTTAGGCCATAATAGACCTATGTTTAAAATTTGAGGTCAAACGGACAAGTTTTGAACCAAATCTCATAATCAAATTGAACTTGGCAGGAGACTCAATGCAAAAACTGCATGTTTCTGCTGGCGCCGCCTCGCGACTCGACCACTACCTGGTCGCGACTCGAAGCCGCCTCGTGACTCGACCACTACCTGGTCGCGACTCGAAGGCAAAGTATATTGCATTAAATGACGATTTTCCAAACTGCAGTTCCACTATTCACCCCATTAAGCTCTTAATTCTTAACTTAATTGGTTTAGGGTCATTTCCAGGCCCTAAATACCAACTTATACTTAGTTTTAAACTTCAAAATCATCAAATCTTTCTTATAATCTTGAAAATTCTTCCGAAAACACCATTTTTCACCAAAAATCGTTTTATGGAATTTTTAAGGCTTGAAACTGATTTCTTACTTCACTTATGACATTTTTGGCTTAACAAAACCATTAGAATCATATGAAATCAGTTCCAACTCATAAACCCATTTCTAGGGTTCTTGAGCTAAAAAAATCAATTTCATCATTTTTGCATCAAAGCTTCAATTCCTTTGAATTAATAACTACTACATATTTCTTTCACCTTTTATAACACATTAGGTTCATTAAAACCACCTGAACATTCAAACCCGTGACTTAGGGTTCTTGAGCAAAATCACCATTTCTTGATTTTTAACATATTCAACTACTAGAACATGTTAAATGGATGATTTTGAGCAAGATGAATTGGATGGTTTCATTGGAATCATGATTTCTGAAAAATCAGAAATCAAAACTCGATTACCGTTCAAGAACTTTGGAGCTTAAAACTTGAAAACCTTACCTCTTGAAGCTTGGAATCATTAGTTCCAATTGTGTTCCTTGATTTCTTTGCAACGATACTTGAACTTCTCCTCCTCCCGTGCTCTCTCTCGCTCTCTCTATAAATTTCTATGAAGTTCTGCTGATTTCTAGAGATGAGAGTTTATTAACTCTCTTATATATTTAATTTTTATAAAATATTTACACTTATGTCCCTAACTTTCACCTTTTGTCCAAAAATGGTCCAAAAGCTCACATCTTTGCAATTTATGTTTCTTTAGTTACCAACTTAACTCCTTAATGAAAAATTCTTAACATAATGAACATTTTCATGTCAAATGACCAATTTGCCCTTTTTGGCCAAATTTCACTATTCACGCGGTGAAACTCCAAATTTCGCATAAACTCTTATTTCTTATGTTATTATTTCACGAATACATATTATTTTACATAATGGTCTTACAATATGCCAAAAGACCATTTTACCCTTTTACAACTTTTGCGGGTTCTTATATATATATATATATATATATATATATATATATATATATATATATATATATATATATATATATATATATATATATAGCACACGTACTCCTCAGGGAGACTTTAAGCCAAATCTGTCCTTTTACCTTTTCTAACTTGGTATCAGCGCCAAGATCCGTAGGGTTTCTTCCAACGTCTCCCAAGTTAGGTTTGACCCTAATGGGTGCTTCCACTTGACTAGTACTAAGTCAATCTCCTTGTTTCTTAGCTTCTTAGTCTGCATTTCTAGAATCGCTTCAGGTTCTTCAACCAGTCTGCTTGGAGTCTCCACCCTCAAGTCTGTATACGGTAGCACTAACTCTTCCTTTCCGAAATACTTCTTTAGGTAGCATACATGAAAAGTATCATGTATTCCACTGAGTTCTGATGGTAACTCCAGCTTGAATGCTTGTAACCCAACTCTCTTCAGAATTCTAAAAGGTCCAATGTATCTTGGACTCAACTATCCTCTTTTACCAAATCTGACTACGCCTTTCCATGGCGACACTTTTATCATCACTAAATCATCTTCTTGCAAATCATACGATCTTTTCTTTAAATTGGAGTAACTCTTCTGTCGGTCTTGTGCTGCTTTCATGTTAGCTTGAATCACTCCAATCTTCTCATTGGTCACTCTAACAATCTCTGGTCCTGTAAGCTTAGTCTCACCCGCCTCCAACCAGCATAAAGGAGTTCTACACTTCCTACCATACAATGCCTCAAAGGGTGGCATTTTAATGCTAGAATGGTAGCTGTTGTTATATGTAAACTCTACTAAAGGTAGGTGTTCATCCCTACTACCTCCAAAATCCATCACACATGATCGTAACATGTCTTCTACTGCTTGGATCATTCGCTCACTCTGACCATCCGTTTGTGGATGATACAATGTGCTTAGCTGAACTTTCGTCCCCATTTTCTCTTGTAAAACTTTCCAAAAGTTAGAGGTAAATCTGGGGTCCCTGTCTGACACGATAGACAATAGTGCACCATAACGTCTCAACATTTCATCTATGTACAACTGGGCTAACTTCTCCAATGGAGTAGTTTCTTTTATGGCTAGAAACAGTGCACTCTTGGTCAATCGGTCCACTATAACCCATATACTATCATAACCTCTTCTCGTTCTTGGTAACCCCACGATGAAATCCATGGTTACATCTTCCCATTTTCCTGCTGAACTGTACAAGGACTGGGTATCTCCATGCGGGACTTGGTGTTCCGCCTTGACTTGTGCACAAAACACGCACCTGGATACGTACTTAACTATCCTCTTCCTCATTCCAGATCACCAATATTGTCTCCTAAGATCTTGGTAAGTCTTTGTACTCCCTGGATACATGGAATACTTAGACTTATGTAACTCTCCTAAAATCAACTTCCTTAAACCCTCTGCTTTCGGCACTCAAATGCGGGCTCTAAAAGTCTTTAACCCTTAACTGTTTATTTCAAACTGCATGTCTTTTCCTTGTTTCACATCTTTCAAATCTCCGCTCTCTTCAACTCTTTGTTGACTGTTTTGATCTGCTCTACAATACTGGACACTAGTTCTATTTGCATCGATCTTGCCTTGATTCTTTTCTCAGGAACTTTTCTACTCAATGCATCTACTACTACATTCGCTTTACCTGGATGGTATACAATCTCGCAATCCTAGTCGCTGATCAACTCTAACTATCTTCTCTGTCTCATGTTCAACTCTTTTTGAGTGAACACATACTGCAAACTCTTGTGATCAGTGAATAGCTTGCGCTTTGTACCATGCATATTAAAGTGAGGAGCATCGAAGTGGCAACAACGCCACGTTTGGAGGCTATACACATGATCCAAATTGGTATCTCGACACCGGAGCAATGGATCATCTTACAAGTGACCTTGATCGCTTGTCCATACCCGAGCGCTACCTTGGAAAAGATCAAGTTCAAGTAGCTAATGGCCCAGGTTTGCATATCTATCATGTTGGTCATTCTAAAATTCCAAGTCTTGGTCGACCTCTCATACTCAAAAACGTTTTACATGTCCCACATATTACCAAACACCTTCTCTCTGCTAACAAACTTGTTATTGATAATCATGTGTACATTGAACTTTACCCCAATGTTTTTTGTTAAGGACATACACACGAAGAAAACACTTCTAATCGGTAAGAGCAGACGTGGTCTTTTCCCGGTGCCTATCCGCCATGCTTCTCATTATGTTCGATCAAGCATCAAAGTATCATCCACTCAGTGGCATCACTGTCTTGGTCATCCTAGTCCTGCAATTGTCGAGTCTATTTTGAAGTCTAATAACTTAGGTGCTTTGTCTAGTAATGAGTCTTTAGTTTGTGATGCGTGTCAATGCGCAAAGAGTCATCAACTCCCTTATAATAATTTTGTTCATGTTACTTCATCACCACTTAAACTTATTCACACTGATGTTTGGGGACCAGCTCAAGTGTCTAGTGGTGGTTTTCGATATTATGTTAGTTTCTTTGATGATTTTAGTCATTATACTTATATTTATTGCATTAAACGAAAATCTGATGTCGAACAAGTTTTCTACAATTTTCAAAATCATGTTAAACGTCTGTTAAATGCAAAAATCCGTATTATACAGTCTGATTGGGGGGGGGGGGGTTGAATATCAAAAACTTCATAAATACTTTCAGCAATGTGGTATCTCTCACCGAGTCTCCTGCCCTCATACATCTCAACAAAATGGCATGACAGAACGAAAACATCGCCATATTGTTGAGACCGGCTTGGCCTTATTAGTTCACTCTTCTCTACCCCTTCGCTATTGGGATGAAGTTTTTCTCACCGCTTCTTACCTAATTGACCGTATGCCCAGTAAAGATATCCAAAACTCTACACCCATCACACGCCTATTGAGCATCATTCCCGATTACACTTTTCTTCAAGCTTTTGGGTGTGCTTGCTGGCCAAGCCTGCGAAAATATAACACTCATAAGCTTGCCTTTCGGTCCACCTTATGTGTTTTCTTGGGTTACACTTCTCTACACAAAGGGTACAAGTGTCTAGACAAACGAACGGGTAGAGTTTACATTTTTCGTGATGTCGTTTTTGATGAATCTCGGTTTCCTTTTGCAACTCCAGTGTCTAACGTTTCACCTCCATCTTCTCCCAGTGTCTCGTTTCCTCAAACCGAGCCAAACGTTATGAATGACCACATGAGAAAATATGATATGTCTTTATTATTAGCTAATCCTGTGAATGCAGCTACAGCTCCTATGATGAACAGTATTTCCACCGCCCCTACACACATGTGCTGCCCATTCCGACGATTTCACCACCGATGCTGTCAACTTCAACAATCACCGCCACTGCTCCTATTTCCCCACCAGCTACGTCTGCTGCTATCCCTCTACAAGAGCCCACTTATACTGGTACATCACAAGACACAACCAGTACCCCTCCTGCCAACAGTGCGCCGGCATCCCCAGCTCCGACCAGTACACCGACACCAACTGCTCCATCAGGTATTACCACGCGCGGACAAGCTAGTAAGTTCTTTCCTAAGCATTTTTCTGATGGAACCATTCTTTAAAATCCTAATCGTCGGGCCTTCTTTGCGGAACCATTGTCACATCAGCAAGCTTTATCTGACCCTAAGTGGCGCCCTGCTATGAAAGATGAGTTCAATGCTTTACAGGAAAATCACACCTGGTCCTTAGTACCCAAACCAGTTGGCGCAAACATCATTGGGTGTAAATGGGTTTTTAAAACAAAACTTAATCCGGATGGCTCTCTGGATAAACGCAAAGCCCGCCTGGTAGCTCGTGGGTTCACCCAACAATATGGCATTGATTATCAGGATACTTTTAGCCCAGTCTTAAAACCAGCCACGGTTCGCTTAGTTCTTTCACTTGCTGTCTCTAAAGGCTAGCATCTCCGTTAAATTGATGTCAACAATGCGTTTCTACACAGTTTCTTGAATGAGGAGGTTTATATGAAACAGCCACCAGGGTTTGAAGACATTCAACATCCACACTATGTATGTAAACTTCGAAAAGCTATTTATGGTCTTAAACAATCTCCATGTGCCTGGTTTTCTTGTCTCAGTGAAAAGTTACATCAGCTTGGGTTTCGTGCGTCTAAGGCCGACACTTCCTTGTTTGTGCTTCAACAAGGAGAACATACCGTCTACATGCTAGTGTATGTTGACGACATTGTGATCGGCGCTCATCTAAATCACTCGTTGACCAACTACTACATAATCTCTCTTCCACATTTCCAATTAAGGACCTTGGTCGCCTCAATTATTTCCTTGGGATTGAGGTCACTCACAATTCAGGGGGAATTGCCCTTTTCCAGAAAAAGTATGCATCTGATCTTATACATCAAGCTCACATGGAAAATTGTACGAGTGTCTCAACCCCTATGTCAGTTACGGAGAAACTCGGAAAAGATTATGGAAAACTACTAAGTGATGATGATGCTTTCAAATATAGAAGCATAGTTGGAGGTCTACAGTACCTTACTTTGGCTCGACCCGATATCTCGTTCGCAGTAAATAAGGTTTGCCAATATCTCTCCAAACCTACTTGCATGCATTGGGAAGCTGTGAAACGTATACTCAAGTATATAAAAGGCACGGTCAACACTGGAGTAAAGATTAGAAAGTCAGACTCTACACTTCTCAGTGTCTTTACAGATGCAGACTGGGCTGGCTGTTTAGACTATCGCAGGTCTACCGGTGGATTTGCTGTGTTTCTAGGTCTAAATGTAATATCATGGAGTTCTCGCAAACAACCTAGAGTGTCTCGTTCGAGTATCGAGGCTGAATATAAAACGCTGGCGAATGGCACAGCTTAAGTGATATGGGTACAGTCATTACTTAAGGAACTTGGAGTTCATCAACCAAGACCGCTTGTGCTATGGTGTGATAATTTAGGAGCCATGTACTTAACAGTGAATCCAGTTTTCCATGCAAGAACAAAACACATTGAAGTAGATTTTCATTTTGTTAGAGAGAAGGTGGCTATGGGAGCGTTGGATGTTCATTTTATTTCCTCAAAGGATCAGATTGCTGATGGATTCACCAAACCGGTTACCACTGACATGCTGGAGCGTATGAAGTGCAATCTTAACCTTGGTGTGGTCAAGATTGAGGGGGAATGTAAACAGAAGGGTTATCCGCATAATTCAAATAATTCAAAGAAATAGATAACTATATTAGATCACTTGTATTTATCCAGAAGTTGTTGTATTCGATTTATCAGATTCGATCTTTGTGGATCTCACAATTGTAATTGTTATCTATATATATATATATATATATATATATATATATATATATATATATATATATATATATATCACACGTACTCCTCAGGGAGACTTTAAGCCAAATCTGTCCTTTTACCCTTTTCTAACTGGCCCTAAATTAAAAAATATTTTAATGAGACAAAATGGTTATCCATTATACCGATCATGAATGAAGTAACAGAAGCGCGTTAATGAGTTCCACCACGCAGTATTCCAAATATTTTTCGAGCTACACAATTGTCATCATTCCACAAAATATGATATTTCTTAATAAATATAAACATCTCCACCATAATTAACATTGTTAATAGGATCACCTGCTCGCATCAAATATTCTCATGTAGTGATACATTTATGCCCTTATACAACCAATTGGCCTACAAATAAGAGATATTTGTAAGTCATTGATCACATAGCAAGGTAGAATGCTATAACCTATACAAATAAGTCATTACAATTATCAAATATTTGATCATTTTAAAAACATCTATTTTCAAGTTAAATGAACTCTACTTTCAAATCGGATCACTAAAAACCCAACAATTAAGTAATATATCTAAAGATTAATAATCATCAAAGTCCCAATAATTTATCCGATCATTCAAGTTAAATATGAAATTGTGACGCGAAGAAATGCAATTCAATTGCTTTCGACAGTTGTTTATGTACTTCTTCGAAAGAAATTGAAAAATAAAGTGTTTATATCTAATTATGAATTCAAGAAAGATAAGAGCATGATGAACCTTGAAATAGGACCAACACTCTCTTCACCAAGCTCATTTTCAAAATTATTTGTTGCAGGCATTTGGGTTTCAGCTGTGAAAATTTGTTGTTTTTAGGGGCGATAACCATCTCAATATATTTTTTTGTACCTTGTCATTACCAATTAAGAAACCCACAAAAATTAGCACATAATAACACAAATTACATTTATAACCAATACCTCTTTTTAGATGCAAACACCAATTGCTCCTATACATATACATAATAATAAAAAAATATAAAAACAAAACAAAAAAAAGTAATACAAAACAAAACCTATTGAAATTCTAATGGGTAAGTTTGAAACATACACAACCAATCGAGTGTTACTGAAATTCTCACCTAAACATGTTAAGGCATGGAGAGATAAAGTTGAAAACACTATAATGAGTAAAAATTAATACCAAAACACAATAAAAGCACACAATGTCTGTGATGTAATTTTCAAGAATATGTTGGTGATTGTTTTTCTTTAGCTATGTATTCGAAAGTCTGAGGAAATAGAAATATGCGTCAGTTCCCGGAATCAAACAGCCTAAAAAAGTCATCATTAAATGGGTCAGATAAGGTTGACAACAGAATAGAACATAACATTACAAACAACAAAAGGGGAGCTCAGGAACAAAATATGTATATACTCTAACCTAATGTTATCTTTCGCAGTTACATCACAAATCTTAGCGATCGTCATCAATTAAAAATTTACAATTGCGATCAACAAAATATCCCTATCGTTAAAAATCATAAGTTCTGTATGAAAAACAAAAACAACAATAATTTGTAGTGTTGGTTGTAACAACTTAAAATACATATAAATATTAGACAAAATTACATAAACAGTCCATATGGTTTACCAAATATAACATAATGGTCCCAAGTATTTGATTTTCACTATGGGGGTCATTAATGTTTGCAAAATCCAACAAATACGTCCCTAATGTTTGTGAAACCCTACAAATTGGTCTTTGGGTCACGTAAAAAGACTAAAATACCCTTTTTAATTTCTTTTTCCTTTTTCTTTAAGTCACTTTGTAAGAACACACAAAAAAGTTGTAAAAAAGGGTAAAATGGTCTTTTGACACAGTATAAGACCATTATGTAAAATAATATGTTGTTATGAAATAAGAATGAAAGAAATAAAAGTTTATGTAAAATTTGGAGTTTTATTGCGTGAATAGTGAAAATTGACCAAAAAGGGCAAAATGGTCATTTGACATGAAAATGACCATTATGTTAAAAAAATTGTATTAAGGAGTTAAGTTTGTAGTTAATGGAACTTAATTTGCAAGATTTTGAGCTTTAGGGCCATTTTTGAACCAAGGAAGAAATTCAGGGACCAAAGTGCAATTATTTTATAAAATTAAAATATAAATAAGAGAGTTAATCAACTCTCATTCTCCAGAACATCATAGAAACTCTCAGAAGAGTCCAGAGAGAGCGAGAGAGGGAGTACGGGAAGATCAAAGGTTTGCCAAGAAATCAAGAAACAACATTGGAATTAGTGATTCCAAGCTTCAAGAGGTAAGGTTTTCAAGCTCTAAGCTCCAAATTCGGGATCAGGAATCAAGCTTTGATTTCTGATTTTCCAGAAATCATGGTTCCAATATAATCATCCAGTTCATCTTGCTCAAAATCACCACAAAAGTATGTTCTAGCCATGGAATATGTGAAAAATTAAGAAAATGGGGATTTTGCTCAAGAACCCTAATTCATGGGTTTGTAAGATCAAGACTAGTTTTTAAGGTTTTGTTGAGTCCAAATGATCACTTAGGATGTATTAAGACACTCATAAGTGGTTAATTTCGAAAAGATGGATTTTTAGTGAAAATTATAAAAAAACGGGTTTTCAAGGAATTAGAATTGGAATCAGTGATTCCATGGGTTAAAACCTGATGTAAAGTAAGGGTTTTAGTCATGGAATGATAGTAAAACGATTAAGTTAAGTATTAAGCACTTAATAGGTAAAAATAGAAGTCTGCAGCTCAAAAATCGGACTTAAAACCGGACCTGCAGACAAGGCACGAGTCGTGCCAAAATTGCACTAGAAAGTGCACGAGTCGTGCTCATTAGTTGAGCAAAAATAGCATCCTACTTTGCTGCACGAGTCGTGCAACTCCAAAAGTAAAATGAGCACGAGTCGTGCTCCAAAGCAGAGAGCATTCTGTCCAATTTTGAGATTTGAACTTGCTTCTAAACATGTCCGTTTGATCTATAATTCATACCATAGGCTTAAAATGGTATGAAACCACATGGAAAATTATTAAATTCAGAATACGACCCCTCGGGGGTACTGTAGTAGAATACGGGTACATTGAAGAGTATAAAATTCATGGAAAGATGATTGTTAGTAGTCATATACTTGTTATGACTTGAAGTTATACCATATGAGACCTTAGAACTGTAGAGTCAGTTGTAGTATGTATTTATTAAATATATATATATACATGATACCTGTGTAGGTGGTGCTTCGAATATTGTTGAGCACGGAAAGGGGAAAGGAGTACGAGAAGCTTAGTGACCTATAGCTACACCAAGGTGAGTTTATGTGGACTTTTTGTACATAGCAAAATGATATTTTCAGAAAAGATATTTCCAAATACTTTTGAATATTAAAGTTGGAAACAGTTTTTAAAGTAGCTCTATACAAGGGCTAAGTGTTTTAAAGCAGATTTTAAAGCAGTGTAGTTTACAAAGTATTTTGAAAGTAGCTCCGTATGTGAGCTAAAGATGTTGGAGTTAGTTTTGATAGTATTTTTCTATTAAGAGTTATAAAGTTTATGAGTTTATTATAAATTGTGTCCCTTTTTGACCAATTTGAGATGTAATGAAGAAAGTAATGAGATAAGAATTAAAGCAAAGAAAGTAATAAGAGTCAGTTGTCCGGACTAGGATCGCCCACATAATCGGGAGATCTGAAGACACTACTGGGGTGGTACCTCCTGTCGCGAAGTAGTTGTCTAGCTTAGCATACCGTTTGTGGTTGGATCTGTTCCAATTCATAAAGGGGAGACAGAGATAGCATAACCTTGCGGGTGAATCCGTTCTGTCCCGCGAGGGGAGTCAGTAGAATGAATTAAAATAAACTAATTCATGAGTTTCAGTTGGTCACAAGTAAATGAGAAATAAAGCAGTTTTAAAGAAAGAAAGTAGTTTTAAAGAAAGAAGCAGATTTTGAGAAAGAAAGAGTTTTTGAGTTTTGAAAATAGAAAAGTAAAGAGATTTGAGATTTATTATGAAAATGAATTTTTAGAAGTCTACTTGTTATTAGTTCAAGTTTTGAGCAGAAATGTTTTGGGTCTAAAACCCATATTACTCACAAGGCTTTATGTCTCACGTACTATTTTTTTTAAAATGCTATGTACTTAGGTAAAAGGAGCAGGAGTTGAAGTTGGGACCAGAGTACATACAGTAAGTTTAAATTATGGTTTCTGTATTGAGTCTGTAATATTCCCTTAAGAATGAAGTTTGTAAAAAAAAAATTTAAGTGACTTTTTATTAGTCACGTTCTATAATATAAACTGTATTAAATTATGGTTTGAGAAAGGGGTGTTACAGTTTTGGTATCAGAGCCATAGTTTAAGCGAATTAGGTTGGAATACCATCCTAGGCTTAAACTAGCAAGAGTAGTGGTAAGGTGCCTTAGTAAGGTAGAGGTATACTTAGACCTATAGAAGTTATAGAGTGAGTATGACTGTTATAAAAGTGCAGCCAAGATAGGAAGATAACATGCTACCGCTTATGAAATACTATATAGAAATGTTTATTAAATAGAAATTTTGTTTATCTATATAGTAATGGAATGAGGAAAACAGACACCATCAGCTGACAGGGGGAGGGCAGTCACACTTCTTCAAGAGGAAGTGGACCCGGACATGTTATTCGAAATGATGGGGCTGAGCCAAACCCACCACCACAACCTGTCACTATGGAAGCTATTCAGTATCTGATCAATAATTGACGAAATGAGCTGAAGCAAGATGTGAATAACATTATCGATAGCCGAATGGGTGAACCCAGTGCCCATTCTTCACAAGAAGTCTCTAAAAAGACGACCGAGGAAGACGTTAGTGGAGAAAACAGGAAGAAATAGAAGGGCTGTTCCTTTAAGTCCTTCATGGCTTGTAAACCGCTAGAGTACCACGGCAGTTTTGAGCCAAAAGTGACAATGAGATGGATCCGGGAAATCGAACAGGTGATGCAAGCTAGTAAATGTAGTAAAGAAGACCAAGTCAACTATGCATCCCGGCAGTTGAAAGATGATGCTTTAATGTGGTGGAATACCAAATACGAGAGTTTGGGGAAAGTTGTTGTATATAGCTGGCCATGGGCCGAATTTATCACATGTCTCAAGGATAAATTCTGTCCCACAAGAGATCTAGAGAAAATGAACGAAGATTTCCTGATGATAAAGAAAGGAGACTCGTCGATTAACGAATATACGAAGAAGTTTTGTAACATGCTGCCTTTTATGGGGGAATCTTATCCCTCTGAGCGGTCCCGAATCAACCGCTATGTTCGGGGACTACCATGGAACTACGAGTTAGAAGTAAAGAAAGCCGATACTTTAGACGGTGCCATAATTGCTGCCCGAAACGTGGAAGATGTTGGAAAACGTCGAAATGATGAAAGACCCAGTTTTAGTGACAAGAGAAAGACAGTGAGCAGTAGCGGAAATTCAAAGAAGAAAAGGAAAACAAATTCAAGTCAGACTCGACAAGGGAATCTAAGGAGGTGTGAGAAGTGTGGAAGAGAACACAGTGGCGAGTGCCGTGTGGGGTCTAGTGCCAGTTTCAACTGTGGCGGATTTGGTCACAAAATGAAAGACTGCAAGGCAAAGAAAGCAAGTGAAGTGGAGTGTTATTCGTGCCACCAGATTGGGCATTACAGTTCCAACTGCCCAAACAAAAGAGGAGAAACGGCGGTGTCCACAGCCCATAAAAAGACGGAGCCACAAAAAGTGAAGACCCGAGCCTTCCAGATCACTCGGGAGGAGGCAAAGGAGACGCACGATGTTGTCTCAGGTATACTACTGATCAACTTGACACCTGCATATGTGTTGTTTGATTCCGGTTCCACATATTCGTTCGTGTCCCATGAATTCGGAGCCAAGTTGAGAGTCCCGTTAGAATTGCTAGACATGATCTTTGAAGTGGAAGTAGCAGATGGGAAATTTGTTGAAGTTCAGCATATGTACCGAAATTGTGAACTTGATATCAATGGCAAGAAGTTTCAACTTAATCTTTTTCCCATTGGAATTAAGTCTTTTGATGTAATAATTGGGATGGATTGGCTTGGTGCCAATGACGCGAAGATATCTTGTGGGCAGAAGAGGGTGTCTGTTAAAACCCTAGGAGCTAAGGTATATGTGTATGGAGAAAGAAGCAAGCATGTGTCGAGTCTCATTAGTGTGGCAAAAGCCCGAAGATGTATCAGGAAAGGGTGTGTATCTTTCCTGGCTTATGTGATGACTAAAGATAAAGTAAAGCAGACGTATAAAGACATAGAAGTAGTGAAAGAATTCCCAGAAGTTTTCCCAGATGAGTTACCTGGCTTGCCACCAGAAAGGCAAGTTGAGTTCCGGATAGATCTTGTTCCAGGAGCTTCCCCAATAGCACGAGCGTCGTACCGGTTAGCACCGACAGAAATGCAGGAATTAATGTCCCAATTGCAAGAGTTACTAGATAAAGGCTTTATCAGGCCTAGTTCTTCTCCGTGGGGTGCTCCAGTTCTATTTGTAAAGAAGAAAGATGGGTCAATGCGGATGTGCATTGATTACAGGGAATTGAACAAGATTACTATCAAGAACCGTTACCCGTTGCCCAGAATAGACGATTTGTTTGATCAGCTACAAGGTGCAGATTATTTTTCAAAGATTGATTTGAGATCTGGTTATCACCAAGTCAGGGTGAAAGAGAGTGATGTGGAGAAGGCAGCGTTCCGTACTCGATACGGGCATTACGAGTTCCTAATGATGCCATTCGGTCTTACCAATGCACCAGCGGTTTTTATGGATTTAATGAATCGGGTCTGTAAACCGGTCCTAGACCGATTTGTTATAGTGTTCATTGATGACATACTGATATACTCAAAGAACAGAGAAGAGCATGTGAGCCACCTGCGAACAGTGCTTGAAACTTTGAAACGAGAACAGTTGTATGCCAAGTTTTCCAAGTGCGAGTTTTGGATGCGAGAGGTGCAGTTCCTTGGACATGTTGTTTCTATCCAAGGTATAAAAGTTGACCCGTCAAAAGTTGAAGCCGTGATGAAATGGGAGCCTCCCAAGATGCCAACTGAAGTTAGAAGTTTTCTCGGACTTGCCGGGTATTACCGGAGATTTATTCAGGATTTCTCCCGTATAGCAGTGCCACTTACACGACTAACCCGGAAAGAAGAGAAATTTAGATGGCAAGAAGAACAAGAAAGAGCTTTCGCTACATTAAAAGAGAAGTTGTGTAATGCGCCTGTCCTTACATTACCAGATGGGACAGAAGACTTTGAAGTGTACAGCGATGCCTCGCATCGAGGGCTTGGCTGTGTGTTGATGCAAAGAGGGAAGGTTATAGCATACGCTTCCAGACAGCTGAAAGATCCAGAGACAAAGTATACTACCCATGATTTAGAGCTTGCAGCGATCGTATTTGCCTTGAAGATTTGGAGACATTACTTGTATGGTACAAAGTGCAAGCTATTTACTGATCACAAGAGTTTACAGTATGTGTTCACTCAAAAAGAGTTGAACATGAGACAGAGCAGATGGCTAGAGTTGATCAGTGACTATGATTGCGACATTGTATACCATCCAGGTAAAGCAAATGTAGTAGCAGATGCATTGAGTAGAAAAGTTCCTGAGAAAAGAATCAAGGCAAGATCGATGCGTATAGAGCTAGTGTCCAGTATTATAGAGCAAATTAAAGCAGCTCAGCAGAAAGTTGAAGAAAGTGGAGACTTGAAAGATGAGAAACTAGGAAAAGACATGCAGTTTGAAACCATCAGTCAAGGGTTGAAGACTTTCAGGAACCGCATTTGGGTACCGAAAGCAGGAGGTTTGAGAAAGTTGATTCTAGAAGAGTCGCATAAGTCAAGGTATTCCATACATCCAGGGAGTACCAAGACTTATCAAGATTTAAAAAGACAGTATTGGTGGCCTGGAATGAAGAAGAGGATAGCTAAGTACATCTCTAAGTGTGTCATTTTTGTACAAGTCAAGGCGGAACATCAGGTCCCGCATGGAGATGCTCAGTCATTGCACATTCCAGCCGGAAAGTGGGAAGATGTAACCATGGACTTTATTGTCGGGTTACCGAGAACGAGAAGAGGATGTGAGAGTATATGGGTCATAGTGGATCGATTGACCAAGAGTGCACTGTTTCTAGCCATAAAAGAAACTACTCCATTGGAGAAGTTAGCCCAGTTGTACATAGATGAAGTATTAAGAAGATATGGTGCACCGTTGTCCATCGTGTCAGACAGAGACTCCAGATTTACCTCTAACTTTTGGAGAGCTTTACAAGAGAAAATGGGGACGAGAATTCAGCTAAGTACAGCGTATCATCCACAAACGGATGGTCAGAGTGAACGAACGATTCAGACAGTAGAAGACATGCTACGATCATGCGTGATGGATTTTGGAGGCAGCTGGGATGAACACCTGCCCTTAGTGGAGTTTGCATATAACAATAGCTACCATTCTAGCATTAAAATGCCACCCTTTGAGGCATTGTATGGTAGAAAGTGTAGAACTCCTTTATGCTGGTTGGAGGCGGGTGAGACTAAGTTGACAGGACCAGAAATTGTTAGAGTGACCAATGAGAAGATTGGAGTGATTCAGGCTAACATGAAAGCAGCACAAGACCGACAGAAGAGTTACTCCAATTTAAAGAAAAGACCGTATGATTTACAAGAAGGTGATCTAGTGATGATAAAAGTGTCACCGTGGAAGGGTGTAGTCAGATTTGGCAAGAGAGGAAAGTTGAGTCCAAGATACATTGGACCTTTTAGAATCCTAAAGAGAGTTGGGTTACAGGCGTTCAAGCTGGAGTTACCACCAGAACTTAGTGGAATACATGATATCTTTCATGTATGCTACCTGAAGAAGTACTTTGGAAAAGAAGAGTTAGTGATACCATATACAGACTTGAGGGTGGAGACTCCTAGCAGATTAATTGAAGAACCTGAAGCCATTTTGGAAATGCAGACCAAGAAGCTGAGAAATAAAGAAATTGACAATTTTCTAGTCAAGTGGAAGCACCCATTAGGGTCAAACCTAACTTGGGAGACACTGGAAGAGATGAAGAGAAGATATCCAGATTTCATGGATTACGAAAAGATTCCGATGACGGAATCCGCTTAAGAAGGGGTGACTGTAAGAACCCGCGAAAAAGTTGTAAAAAAGGGTAAAATGGTCTTTTGACACAGTATAAGACCATTATGTAAAATAATATGTTGTTATGAAATAAGAATGAAAGAAATAAAAGTTTATGTAAAATTTGGAGTTTTATCGCGTGAATAGTGAAAATTGACCAAAAAGGGCAAAATGGTCATTTGACATGAAAATGACCATTATGTTAAAAAAATTGTATTAAGGAGTTAAGTTGGTAGTTAATGGAACTTAATTTGCAAGATTATGAGCTTTAGGGCCATTTTTGAACCAAGGAAGAAATTCAGGGACCAAAGTGCAATTATTTTATAAAACTAAAATATAAATAAGAGAGTTAATCAACTCTCATTCTCCAGAACATCATAGAAACTCTCAGAAGAGTCCAGAGAGAGCGAGAGAGGGAGTACGGGAAGATCAAAGGTTTGCCAAGAAATCAAGAAACAACCTTGGAATTAGTGATTCCAAGCTTCAAGAGGTAAGGTTTTCAAGCTCTAAGCTCCAAATTCGGGATCAGGAATCAAGCTTTGATTTCTGATTTTCCAGAAATCATGGTTCCAATATAATCATCCAGTTCATCTTGCTCAAAATCACCACAAAAGCATGTTCTAGCCATGGAATATGTGAAAAATTAAGAAAATGGGGATTTTGCTCAAGAACCCTAATTCATGGGTTTGTAAGATCAAGACTAGTTTTTAAGGTTTTGTTGAGTCCAAATGATCACTTAGGATGTATTAAGACACTCCTAAGTGGTTAATTTCAAAAAGATGGATTTTTAGTGAAAATTATAAAAAAAACGGGTTTTCAAGGAATTGGAATTGGAATCAGTGATTCCATGGGTTAAAACCTGATGTAAAATAAGGGTTTTAGTCATGGAATGATAGTAAAACGATTAAGTTAAGTATTAAGCACTTAATAGCTAAAAATAGAGGTCTGCAGCTCAAAAATCGGACTTAAAACTGGACCTGCAGACAAGGCACGAGTCGTGCCAAAATTGCACTAGAAAGTGCACGAGTCGTGCTCATTAGTTGAGCAAAAATAGCATCCTACTTTGTTGTACGAGTCGTGCAACTCCAAAAGTAAAATGAGCACGAGTCGTGCTCCAAAGCAGAGAGCATTCTGTCCAATTTTGAGATTTGAACTTGCTTCTAAACATGTCCGTTTGATCTATAATTCATACCATAGGCTTAAAATGGTATGAAACCACATGGAAAATTATTAAATTCAGAATACGACCCCTCGGGGGTACTGTAGTAGAATACGGGTACATTGAAGAGTATACAATTCATGGAAAGATGATTGTTAGTAGTCATATACTTGTTATGACTTGAAGTTGTACCATATGAGACCTTAGAACTGTAGTGTCAGTTGTAGTATGTATTTATTAAATATATATACGTGATACCTGTGTAGGTGGTACTTCGAATATTGTTGAGCACGGAAAGGGGAAAGGAGTACGAGAAGCTTAGTGACCTATAGCTACACCAATGTGAGTTTATGTGGACTTTTTGTACATAGCAAAATGATATTTTCAGAAAAGAGATTTCCAAATACTTTTGAATATTAAAGTTGGAAACAGTTTTTAAAGTAGCTCTATACAATGGCTAAGTGTTTTAAAGCAGATTTTAAAGCAGTGTAGTTTACAAAGTATTTTGAAAGTAGCTCCGTATGTGAGCTAAAGATGTTGGAGTTAGTTTTGATAGTATTTTTCTATTAAGAGTTATAAAGTTTACGAGTTTATTATAAATTGTGTCCCTTTTTGACCAATTTGAGATGTAATGAAGAAAGTAATGAGATAAGAACTAAAGCAAAGAAAGTAATAAGAGTCAGTTGTCCGGACTAGGATCGCCCACATAATCGGGAGATCTGAAGACACTACTGGGGTGGTACCTCCCGTCGCGAAGTAGTTGTCTAGCTTAGCATACCCTTTGTGGTTGGATCTGTTCCAATTCATAAAGGGGAGACAGAGATAGCATAACCTTGCGGGTGGATCCGTTCTGTCCCGCGAGGGGAGTCAGTAGAATGAATTAAAATAAACTAATTCATGAGTTTCAGTTGGTCATAAGTAAATGAGAAAGAAAGCAGTTTTAAAGAAAGAAAGTAGTTTTAAAGAAAGAAGCAGATTTTGAGAAAGAAAGAGTTTTTGAGTTTTGAAAATAGAAAAGTAAAGAGATTTGAGATTTATTATGAAAATGAGTTTTTAGCAGTCTACTTGTTATTAGTTCAAGTTTTGAGCAGAAATGTTTTGGGTCTAAAACTCATATTACTCACGAGGCTTTATGTCTCACGTACTATTTTTTTTAAAATGCTATGTACTTAGGTAAAAGGCGCAGGAGTTGAAGTTGGGACCAGAGTACATACAGTAAGTTTAAATTATGGTTTCTGTATTGAGTCTGTAATATCCCCTTAAGAATGAAGTTTGTAAAAAAAAAAAAAATTTTAAGTGACTTTTTATTAGTCACGTTCTGTAATATAAACTGTATTAAATTATGGTTTGAGAAAGGGGTGTTACATACTTGATAATTTTATTAATAAAAAAAGAATATACCCCACCCCCACCCTACCCCCACCCCATACCCCCCATCTCTCTCTCTCTCTCTCTCTCTCTCTCTCTCTCTCTCTCTTGGCACCGGCTTAACATTCCGTCTTTGGGAACGTGCTTTCACCTTACAGAAACCTCCCGGAATTTTTGCTACTGAGTCGGAATTTGGTATTAATAATCCTGATTTGGTTCTTGTGTCTTATGATTGTCCTATTGAAATGGAAACCGATTCCAATTTGATCTCAAATTTTGGATTGTAAAAATCATAGTGTCGAAGGGTCTATTATTCAGGGAAAGGAGATTTCCTTTTCTAATTTGGGAAATATGATCGAGAATGGAAAGGTTCAGGGGAATACCGAAAATGGGTGTGATTTCCTAATTGAAAGTGAAGGTATGCAGCAAGACCAGTATTCGGTAGCTTTGGATTCAGTTGGTATTCGTGATTTACAAGCTTCTACTGTTGATCTTAATCTCACGGGTTATAAAGGTGTTCAAAAAAGAATTGATGCTGTTAATGAGGAGGGTGAGGGGAAGAGGGTAGTGGGGTGGGTTTATTTTTATTTTTTTTTAAATTGATTTAATAAATAATATATCAAAAGAAAAATGAAAAAGAAAATAGAAAGGGTATTTCAGTCTTTTTATATGCCCCAGAGACTGATTTGTAATGTTTCGGAAACGTTGGTGACCATAATGGTGAAATTCCAATACTTAGTCCTAATGTGGTAAATTTGGTAAACGACAGGGACTGTTTATGTAATTTTGTATAAATATTATGTTATTATGATAGATGATACTTAATAGATATTGTTTAATCAAGTTCAATTAAAAGAGCTTGTACGTTTTGTAAATTACAAAACTTCTTTGGCCAAAAAAAACCCTAACTCCTATTGTAGATATTCTAAGGTGGCGTTTGGTTCGCAGAATGTTTTTAAAGGAATTGGAATCTTGGAAGGAATTGGAATCCGACAGAAATTGGAATCCGACTGGAATTGGAATTCAATTCCATATTCTGTTTGGTTGGCAGGAATTGGAATTGGAATCCAATTTCATTTTCTGTTTGGTTGGAAGGAAATGCAATTGTATTTCATATAAATCGACAAATTTGCCCTTTTGACTTGTAAGCTTAAATTTACTTTGTTTTTCAATTTATCTATAAATAAATGTTCATACAAAGTCGAACCAAATATCATTAATAGCATACAAACTTAATTTTCTGTTTATTTGGATCATTTAGAGCATACAAAAATCAACAATAACCAAAATCAGCAATAACCAAAATCAACAATAACTAAAATCAGAAAAACACCACAATGAAGAACCTTCCTGTCGATGAATGGTTATCCTTGGACGAGAAATTACGGGGTGGGGAGAGAGGGTGAGCCAGCGATGGAGAGAAAGAGGGGGAAGGAGTATGAGAGAACGAAGTCACCTGCAATACCGTGAAGTCGATGGAGGTGGGTGAGATACGATCGTCGATGGAAGCAGGTGAGATACAATCGACTGAGAAAATAGGAGGATAGGGTTTCAATTAGATTGGGTGGTGAGGGGAGAGATTATGTTCACCAACAAAAAATACGAGACGTAGGGAGAGAGAGTGAACTCACCGGCGATGCACAGTGGAGGGTCGACTTGCCGGAAAATCAAAATCGACCTAAATGTCGTTCACGTCTTCAACGAGGTATGGGAGGAAGATGGGTAAACGACGACTTGAATTGAATGGTTGAAATGTCTTCAGCGAGGGTTTAATGTATAGTGAGGGGTAAAATTGTAATCAGTCACATTCCCCCCTTCAAGGCATTTAATTCTAGCCATAACTCGATGGAATTTAATTCCCTCAATTCAACGGAAAGTTACCACTATTAAGGAATCCAATTCCTTCCTAAATCTTGAACCAAACATAGCATTTTGAAAGAATTGGATTCCAATTCCTATGAATTCCATCCGATTCCACCGAACCAAACGGGCCCTAAGAGTTAAATTCAACAAAACCCTTAATAAATATGATGGGGCTTCGATTGGTGCATCTGACGATGGATGATGATGTTGCCTACTCCTTCAGCCCGGAAAACCCATCGACTACCCCAGTCGTCATTCTAATGAGTTTTTCATGTATTTTATCGGATGAAACAAGTACAGCATACATCAGAAAAATAAAAATAATAATAATAATAAAACATACAACATATAACCTCATTCACTAGTGCCATTTCAAATTTTAAAATCTACAGCATTCACCCCTCCCATTATTTACATATATATATTATCCAAGGCCACAAACAGGTAGGGGTCCATCATCCAATGTTGCTCTCATCTTCCCACAGATCTGCATTCAAAAACAAAGGCTTGATAGGCATAACAAAATAAAATAAATTCCATTTCTCCTTTGAGTATAGCTGATTTTTGCAATTTTGGTCCCAAAAAGTTTTTTTTTCAGTTTTGGTCTTTATTCGAGGTTTTGTATCGTTTTGTCCCTGTTCCAAGTAAAATGACTATACTTTTGGGACCAAAATTGCAAAAATCAGCTTTACTCAGGGACCAAAAATATTACAAGAGTCTCAAAGAATGGCCAAAAGTGCAATAGGAACCTTTTAGGGATCAAAATTGCAAAAATGAGTTATACTCAGTGTCCAAAATTGTAATTTACGCTTTTTACAAAACACAAAAAAAAAAAAAAATCTCCAATGCTTGCACCTTAAATTCCATTTAGGGTGACCACAACTTTACGTGCAGTAGGTGCATCACGATGCTCACACAGCCATATGCCCTGCACCACACCCACAAAATGCAATCTTTACATCTTTATAAAAAATAACTACCAATATTAGCATCAAGAAATCATAATAATAAGTATTAAACCAAAGAAATTCTTATTTACCTGCCAAGTTCCCATGTTAAGCTGTCCATCTGTAATTGGTATCCTGATAATTTGCAACTGTCAGTGGAAGTGATAATATACACAAAAGAAGAAAAAGAAATAGCAAGTGAGATATATGTGTGCATACGTGAGAGCACACCCAAACATTGATGACTTAATGTGTGCCGGCATATCATCTGGACCTGCATATACAACTCCACGTCAGCAAAGTCGGGAATCAGATGGGATGACATCAGCAAATCAAGAAGCTAACCTTCGATGGTATGTTTCCATGGTGCAGATCTTCCCTGAAACAACACTCACTCACTATTACATAATATATATATATATATATATATATATATATATATATATATATATATATATATATATATATATATATATATATAAAACTAAAAAAGAGGAGAAAAACAAACCTCCGGGACAACCCTGTTGAGAAAAGTCTCGGTGTCAGCTCTGACATCAGAGTCATAGTTTTCATTAATGGTCAACGATGCACTTGTGTGCTGCACTGTTTACAAGTTTTAAAGGATGAATTACACATGTGTCGAATGAATCGACTAATAGGTATAAAAGAAACTAACTTACAAAAGAGATTTGCTAGACCACATTTGAATCCGGACAAATCTCCTCCTATTTCCTTCAAGATCTGGTACAACCCATAAGTTAATATATAAAATGATTATAGCTACATAGTATGTCTATCTATTGTATTTCGTGTGTAAAAAGAAGACAGACAAAAGGTGATTTTGATTTTCGGTCTTGGGGTCAAACATTGTATAAAGAGAGTGCAATGTCCTGTGTCTTTAGAGTATAAGCCCTTTCTAATTGGACAAGAGTCCTTAATTGGAATATGAATCTTCTCCATAAGAATATTCTTTCACTCATTTCCTGGTACTCACAAGGGAAAGGGGTATAATTTAGAACCGTAATTCTATGGAAATGACCTCGAGGAACGCAGTGCAAAATCTCAATATGATGAGATTCAGTTGCGGTTTCAGTTTCTTCTTTCGAATAGAATATCCTGAAAACTACCACATAAGGTAGCATAAACGCACAAGAGACAAAAGATTGCACAGAAAACTTGATGTCGAAGATAGGAGCCCAAGAAAAACAAGAGCTATAACAAAATTAAATCACACTAAGATGTTACCGTGTGGAGGAATTGTACACGGAGAAAACAAAGCAGAGTGTAGTAAAGAGTATTTGCCTTAGGAGTTATAAGATGACAACCGCGTTTCTGAGGAGGGAGGGTTATTGTCTTCTGAGCCCATTTCGGAGCCGCCATGACCGAAGGATCGTTTAAGGTGCTCGGCGTAGGACTATAGAGAGATTTTACCGGAAACGAAGATGTCGCAGACTTTTTTATCCCACCGAACGGTGCTGCGGCTGCTGCTGACGACAATGACACGGATGATTGCATTTCCACCGATTGCCCTTACCTTTCAACACACTCGCTGGTTAGCGAAAAAGAAAATTTGGGCTTTGCGGCCTAAGAATGATACACGCCACTTCATTTAATATTTGACCACAAAATAACGCATCAAACCCATAATTTTTCAAGACCCATTATATGTATGGTTATGGTTCACTATGTTTCCTGTTCCATCATTCTTTGATTAAGATTTTTGTGTATCGTTTGAAAGATTTAATTTTTTTTCACGAATGTACTCTCTCTAATAACTAGGAATACATAGATATTATACGGTACTAATATGCTATATGTGGCCCTGGGCTGGGGTGTGCGGTAGATGCAGTCACACGGGCCTCCAATCGTAAGGGGACTTCATATTAATAGAACTTAAAAGACAAAAATAATAACTATTCATTAAAGAATAATGACATGCTACTAATCTCATTAATGTATTATTGTTTATTATTAATAAAGTTAGGTTTGTTAAATATAGTCTTAATATCGATTAGCATTTAGATATCAATATAAAAGACATTTACAAAGAGTATTAACCTAAAATCTTTGTCAACTACAAGGTGTGAAGGAATTATAGAACGCGTGAAAGCAATAGTGTTCTTGAGATGGCATAAGCTCTACATAAAGTTGGTGATAAGAAGATATATTTAATTGATTAAAAATGAAGTTACTTGTCTAGCTGAGTATGAACTTGGAAGATTTTTTATCACTGGTATAGTTATATGGTATCATAACTTGTGCATGCAGCTATAACATGAAACCATCTGTATTGATGAGGCAACGAGTGGTGTGGTGGGAGCACTTATTGAGTTTTTAAAAATTATCCAAAGCATAGGTTTGAGAAGACTTTGAATTGTGCCTTTGTTATTGCCTTTGATTTAGGAATTAACAAGGTGTTTGTTAAGAAAAGTAAAATAACATTTTAACGAGAGTGGCATTGAGTCATCAACACTAATACATTAACATTCACCCCAAGAATCATTATGGGTTCAATATTTGTGTGTGCATTGTCAACAGTATAAGTAGAGTATGAAGATATTTTTGGTTTCTTATTCATAGAGAAAATGTAAAGGCACGGAATACTGATGAATTAAAGACAAGTTGCAAAAATCTTGAAAATATATTGCAAAATTGACATATGTCATACATGGATCGTGATAATTTATTTAACAAACTATAAATTGTTAAAAAAAGGTTTTACCATTGGAACATAATATAGCTTTATGTGTCTCCTAGTATGTATTGACAAACTCTCTATCAATTGGATGACTTGCTTTTTACTCAAAAAAGTTTCCCCAACTTCGAAATCTGGTGCATGACTGTGCCCAAAGCTACGAGTGGTTGGTTTTCTAATATTCTGCAACAACTACTGTCTCAAATTTTCCTCACCACCAATAGACTCAAATATCTATGTGTTTATGACTTCTATTTCTTTGACTTAGACGTTAGTGTTGAAAACAATTTCCCCATCCCTAGTATCAAGTTCAACCACATGATCCACAATACTATGAAACTCGCGCATTTCCACATCCACATCAATAATCAAATACATCTCATCCACATCAAAGTCACTTTGTGATGAAGCTTCCATATCATCGTTGTTAGATATACTTCCATCAACAAAATCCTCCAAATTCATTTACTCTACCTCTGTTGTAACAATCTTCCATTAGAGACTCATACTCGGCAAAAAGGTTGACCTCATAGTTGACACGCCTAGTTCGTCGTGCGGTCAAAAATAAGAAAAACCTCACTCTCACTAGTACAGTGGTAGTCAGGGTCGATCCGCAGGAGTTTGGCGGTCAAGATAGAACGACTGTATACCAACTGTAGTGTCACTCTACAGTCAGAGGATCTAGTTTCCGACTTTTACCAAAAACAATCCCGAAATCACAAATCTAACAAATCCAAAAACTAATTCCAATCCAATTCAACTTCTAAACTAACATGAGTTACTGAAATCAGAAAGTAAAGTCTAAATTCAGAAACACAATAACCATCCAACACAATCAAACATCCAAAATTCATCCAAAAGCATAAAATACCGAAAAGAGAGCAATTAACAATAACCGAATGATTAACTATTAAAAACTCAGATCTAACTTGTTCCAAAACAGAAAACATAAAATTTAGAAACTAAGAACTAATGCCAATGGTTGTCACACCCAATACACTAGCCAAATCTACCAAAGCTACTAAACTAATTGAAAATTAAAAGAGAAAACATAAAATACCAATTATGGTTGCTGAAAAGTGAAACTCAGAGTCAAAGAAGCCTTGAGAGTCGTTCCTATGTCAGGTCTTTGCTGCATTTTTTGACCTAGAACCATCTATTTATAGTTGTGAAAAATAAAAAGCCGCGCCGCGCGCAAGTAGAATCCGCGGCGCGCGTGCTGGTTTATCTACGTTTTCTCGGCATTTGAATCTTCTACACCGCCTCATTGCTGACTCAGCGTGCCGCGCCCTTCTCATATCCGCGGCGCGCGTGCGAATTCGACTGTTTTATCTTTATCTTCAAACTTCTTCCATTTTGTACGCTTTTAGTCCCTGTTTACATCATTTCTTTCCAAACAAGCACTGACACAAAAAGTGAGAATACCACAACATATATGATATAAATTCACCAAGAATAGGGCTCAACAACGACTAAAATACTTGATATTACTAGGCATTGTCAAACATCCCATACTTGTGCCTTGCTTATCCCCAAGCAAGAGAGTTTTTAACAAATTCTAATAAAGACTCAAACAATTTTTGAATGTGTTCAATTTCAAAGCTTATTGCCTCAAGAGTTAGAGTGAAATAGTTTGTGAATACATAATCGGAATATTCTTTGGAATTCTTGACTTTCTAAAGAACCCTTGGTTACAAATTTTCTGTGCACAATGAAGTGTACATACTCATTCAGATTCTAAAGGCCATTAAAGAACTGTCCATGACTTTTGATGTTGTCCATATAACGAGCTTTCAGAAATATCATCCTAGACTAGACGATCTTAGATGGCAAGGTGCATAAGCCCCACCCATTTTAGACCTACCGGCTCGAACAACAAAGGTCACTGATTGACAATTCCTTCCTAAATTCCAACCCTAAAACACTCCAATCTGCTAACTCTTAAAACTCAACTTATTTGACTAAACTTATAGCATGATAATAACTAAACAATATTTCTTGAAAAATACCACTGCTATAAACATTCAGAAAGTATTCGTTTCAAAATTACAACCTATTAAAAATTTTTGAAAAATTGCTAAAAATTTTGAAAATGACTCATTTCCCGCAAAAATTTCAAAAAACTACTCTTTCGACCGTCCACACCCCACACTTAAAACCGTACAACGTCCCCGTTGTACAAAAAATAATTTCATAACAAGGGAGAAAGAGTTACCCCTTTTGACGGTAGATTGCTCGATTGTCACAGGTACAAAAACACGAACAAAAGTCCTCGACTCAGAATTCAGGAGTTGTAGCGCAACAGTGAAACACGCCGGTGGTCAAGGCAAGAGGAGGGGGCACAGTGACCCCACACTTTCCTGAAACAACTCCTCCATTTGGTATTACATGCAATACTCACAAAAAACATTAAATGCAAAAAGAACAAACAAATAAAATATAAACAAGCAAAAGGTAAAGATAGTGTCATACGTACAGTACATATGTATCCAAAAGAAACAGAAAAATACATCAACCGCCACCGGGTGGCCTAGAAGGACCTGCCTCGTGATCGTGGGCTCGGGCTGGGAATTGTCGGGGGCACTGTCCCTGCCTGGTGGCTATCTCCAAAAGTACCTCCCCGATCCATGCCAGCTGGTCCTCAATACCAGCGACCCTGTCCTCCAATCGTCGGAGAGCTGTCATCTCCTCCGGCTGTGGCTCTAGCTCAGGTGGTGCGACCCTCTGGCGACGCCTCGGTGGTCCCGCCTCACAGGCTGGTCGTGGCGCTCTTGGCGCCTCCGTCATCTCTCTCACAAAATGCCCTGGTTGTGGCTGCTGGATCAGGTGCATGTTCTCCAGTGCTCGCGCCGATGTGCGGACTGGAGGGATTGCCGTCAAGGAGGCCATGGTGTCAGCAGTGAGTATCCGGTAAGAGCGGGCCAGACGAGTAATGTAATGACCGCCTGCCAAAGGACTGCTAGTAGATGCACCTGTTTCCCGGGTGGATAGGGAAATCGCCAAGGCGTACGGCAGGTTGAGGAACCTGGAGGAATCGAGAAGCACCCACAAAAATGTCAAGTCATCACCGGACACCTTCTCGCCCCCTCCCTATGCATGATGGAAGTGGTGACGATGCGGTGCATGAGCCGATGAAGCGGGTTGCGGAGCTGGCTCTCCCTGGCCGACCCCGCCTCATAAAAAATGTTGGACAACGAGGCCCAAATCACTGTATTGGCATCCATGGTGGGCTGCCCCCGGATATACGCATGAAGGAACGATGTGAAGTGCTGGTGCTGGAGATCCGCCTCCGTATAAATGCATGTGCGTCTCCCAAACTCCATGAGACTGCACTCCCTGGGGACTCCCCCTAATCGGAACCGGACTAGCCTGGACCGGGAATCCGTCAAGCGTGGTAAATAACAGACTGTGGAGAGAAACTCCAAGAGAAGCTCGGTGTAAACAATGTCGTCCTGGCTGGCCATGAGCCTGTCCCACCCATGACACGTGAAGGTGGCCCCCTCGTGGGACCACGTACGATGAAGGAAAGGCTCGATCTCATCCCAGAGTCTAACCGTCCTGAGAATATCCCGGTCGATGATCGTCGCCTCGAGAACTCGGCGACTAATAAGTGCATCCCTCCTCGAAGCATACTCGACAGAACTCTACAGTCCCTCGGGGAACTGGAGAAAAGGATGATTACGTTTGAAAGACATCTGCATAAAAGAAACAGTCACAGAAAATTTTTGCAAAATCAGTCCTCATCTCTCCCACCGAGCCGCGGCGTGGCCCAAGAACCACGGCGCGGCGCGGCGAGCGGCTATTTCGAAATCCAAGCCCTATTTCACTGATTTTCACCTGTTAACTCGATCCAAGTACACTACAAGGTAGCCTAAGCACCGACTAGCCCCTCTAGGGTGATCATTTGGCAAACAAAACACCCTACGGGCCAGCATTGCCGATTTCTAAGTTTTTCATTTTTTAGAGAAATCATCCAATTTCTCAGCCTAATTGCTAGTTCTAACATGTAAAAACTAGTTAGAATGACGTACCTCGATAGTGGGAATGAAATGAACGAGAAAAATGCGAGAAAAATGTCGGATGATCGGAGCTCTGAGGTGCGGCGTGGGTTTGTGTGTGTAAATAGTGAATGTGACGTACCTTTTTAAAGAAGAAACCGACTGATCGATTCCCGCATCGTGGGAAAGACGTGACTACGGTGCGCATACTCCCAAATCAACCCCTGCGCATCGGGTTGGTTTACGACCCCGCAGCGTGTAAAACACATGACCGCGACACGGTCTTCAAAAATTCAATTTTTCTTTATAACAACCCCACACTTACCTTGGACCAATAACACCTGAAATGACGATGATAATATCTTCCTAATTAATCCTAAGAAATATAGTATCTACATATAAAAGACGGGTTGCCTCCCAACAAGCGCTAAGTTTAACGTCTTCATCCAGACGGATTATTCTTACTCCTACTCTTCTTGGTTTTCTGGTGGCCTCATCTTATAGTCTGGCGCGAAATTGTGGACCATCATTGACAGTAATGAAGTGAGTTGCGTCATCCTGTCACTAACCTGGCTAATCCTTTGCTGATGTGCTTCCAGAAGTTGAAAGAATTTCGCTTCCCTATCCCTTGCATCCTTTTCATATTGTTGATGCCTTGTCTCCAGCATTTCCATCATATCCAGCAGCTACTCCTTGTCAATGGTTGACAACGGGTGCTATTCTGTTTCCTTCAAAATTTCTTCTTCTACGCCTTCTCCTGTTCGGGTCCATAATTTTCCTTTGTCTCTGATCCCTGGTTCCATCAGCGGACTGCTGCTCCAGCACTTGTCATCGTACCCTTGAGGTAGAGATATGGGACTCCCAAACATATTTAACCTTCGTTTCCTCGACCCAAAGAAGATATCTAAGTCTCCTGTTTTGCAATCAATAAAGGCGCCGGCTGTAGCTAAAAATGGACGTACTAGAATAAGTGCAGGCGCGTCCTCCTGACTCTCGTATTCCATAACTAAAAAGTCCACCGGGTAGAAGAAATCCCCAACTTTCACTATGACATTGGTCAACTTACCTCGGGATACTTTTGTTGACTGGTCAGCCAGCTGTAATACTATCTTTGCCGGCTCTAATTCCTCATTTTTGTATTGTACAAGTATCCCGGTAGCACATTCACACTTGCCCCCAAATCTAGCAAGGTATTCCTAATGATCACATCTCCTACCGTGGCAGTAATCAGTGGCGATCCAGGATCCCTCTCCTTTTTAGGCAGCGTTCCCAACAATGCCTCACTGGCCTTGATTGTCAACCTCACAGTGTCAGGTGTGGGAGTCTTGCTTTTTCCATTTTTCTCGCACATCTCCTGAAGAATTCTTGTATCCTCAGGAGCGTTCTTAAGTTCATCCCACAAGGGTTGGTTTGTTGATGGCCCAGTTGATTTGTTTGGCACTTCCTGCTTTTTCTTTTCCTTCTTACCCTTCTTCCTTTGTTTAATTCCAGCTACCAGTGGCTGCTCCTTTTCTTAGACATTCTTGTCCCTCTTTAGTTGAGGTTCCTTCTCAACCTGAATTTCCTTTTCTTCCTTTTCAACTTCAACATCAATATCTTCCTTGCTTTCACCTTCATCCTTTTCTTCATTCTCTTTACTCTGACACTTATTGTCACTTTCATAACCTAACAAATCTTCCATGGTCACCTTCCTCCATTCTGACTCAACAGCATTGACATGCTCCTTTCCTGCTCGCTGAGTATGGTTTGGGTTGATTTCCGTGGTGCTAGGCAACTTACCACTATCTCTCTTTCGTTGATCCTCAGCCATCTGAGCGATCTGCCTTTCCATGTTGGCGATGGCCTTGGCATTGGCCTGAGACTGCTGCTACGTGGTATTAAACATCTCATACATCTTTGCGGTCAAATCTTCCTGAGTTCCTGAGGCATTGTTATTACTGGCATTAGTCGGCCCCCTGTTATTGTTATTACCGCCCCCACTTGCATTATCATTGTTATTTGATGGTTGATACTGTCTGGACTGATTAGATGATTGGCCCTGATAATTGTTCTGCCTTTGATTGTTGAAATTTTGCCGGCCCTGGTTGTATGGTCTATATGGTCGTCCGTTATTGTATTGACCTTGACCCTGACTATAAACCTGATTTTCCTCCTGCATCCTTTGTCCTCCCTGTTCTCCTTGTTGTTGAGTCTGAGGTCCGTTCTATAGAGTAGACACCAGTCTGTCAAATTTCTTGTTTAGCTCGCTTATTTCCTTCTTGACCTCTTTCCTCCAGTATGCATCAGCTTCCACTGCTGCAGCTGTATCTACCGTCTTTCTAGTAGAGAAATTCGCCTTGGATCCATTGCTCAATTGCTCCAAAAATTGCCAAGCCTCATCAGGATCCATCATCATGATAGTGCCACTAGACGATGCGTTAATCATTGCCTGATTTGTCTCACTCGCCCCTTCAAAGAAATGCCTGACCAACTGCCACTTTGGAATATCGTGATGAGGTCACGACCTCATCAACTCCTTCAGACGATCCAAAGCTTCGTGAAAAGATTCTCCAGGCTTTTGTTGAAAATTCTGAATGGCTCTCCTAATCTCCGTCGTCTTACTTGTCGGATAGAACTCTTGCAAGAATTTAGTTTTAAGTTGGTCCCAAGTAGTGATACTATTGGATTGAAGCGACGTGAACCAATACTTGGCCTTGTCCTTCAAAGTGAATGGGAACAACCTTAACCTAAAAATATTCTTATTCGTGTTCCTAGGGGTATTAGTATTTGCTATCGCCATGAACTCATACAAGTGATTGTATGGATCATCCTGTTTATATCCCCTAAATTCAGGCAATATTCCTAAGAGTTATGGTCTAATTTCTACTTGAGTATCTATATTATTAGGAATGTAAATGGGCGATGAATCATCGTACTCCCGCGGTTGGAAGTGCGATGCAACCGACTGCCTTCTCGGTTGTGCAAAGTACAAAGGTCTAACTAAATTACCGTTATATTGATGATCATTGTACCCTTAGTATTCGCCAAGCAACCACTTATAATCTTAATTATACATAATCACAAAGAACTCGTTATGTGATATGTAAACCTTTCCTCAAGTGGACACGAGATTCTCATCTCGATATCGGTTACTACACTTTATAATAACAATTCTCTAACACATGTAATTTCAATTGATCTTTTATGTGTCCACATTTTACACATATTCTACTACATGTATTATTACAATTTAAGACACGCAACACCTTACAACGAACATGTTAAGTAAAGTTACTCACATACCTCATAGCAACAAAATCACATCTCCTCGTTAGCTAAAACTTGCATACTTCGGCTCTCAACTCTTGAGTGTCATCGACTACACTCACATCATCAGTTGGAATTTTCGCATCAACCGGGATCTCATTTTATCTTCAACTGGAATCACACCATCAGTCGGAAACTCATTTCATCATCAGCTGGAATCTCATCTCATCATCAGCTGGAATCTTGCCATCAGCTGGGATCTCATCTCAATTAGTATCTCATTTCATATTCAGTTGACATGTCATTATCAACTGAAGTTCTTGTCTCCTCGTTAGCTGATATCTCATATCAATCAAAATCTCGTCTCATCATCCGCTGTAAGTTCAACCGACTGTGACCAATTTCTCAACTCATCATTCACCTGACTCGATACATGTATTCACACACAGAAGATAACAAATAATAAATATAACAAAAGAGTTATACTCAACGCATACTCTAACATCTGCAGCAATATATTTTCCAAGCATGTGATAGGGGCTCTCTCCTCCTTGGTTCAAGTCTAGGACTCTATACTCAAATACCTAGTTCACTTAAACCACGCTCTAATACCAACTTGTAACACCCGGTTTCTCATACGAAGTACACCCGAAAATTTTCAAACAATAACACATTAAAAATGGGTATACTTGTACTTAAACCACGGAAACAAGATGAATCAACATAAATAATTACACAAAAGGTCCTTATAAATCCGACCAGGCATTACAAATAAAATCTAACACGACTAAAGGACAGGCTCTAAACTTGTCCGTCTTTCTTTATCACATGCCTTCCCCTATCACAGCTACAGATACCTGCAAAACAACACAACACTCAAGTGTAAGCTTATAAAGCTTAGTGAGTAAATCTCAATCACTCTCCACGAATCTTTATCGATAAACATCCTCCTCATTCTCTTTTGCTAATCTCATTATCAACATCCATCTTCTCTTAACTCAGAAACTTGCAAACATATTAGCTTCACGAACACCAGCTAAATATTAATAACATTCACTCATTAGTAAGTACCACACTCGGTACTACTTATATACTCTATCATAATCACTCATTTAATAACAAACTATACTCCAGCTCAATAGCCCTCATGGCTATACAATCCCACACAAAACTCTATAACACAACCATTTCAACATCTACCCTGATTATACAATCAATATGTACATTTAGCTCGTCTATTGTTACTTACATATATCAGTTCACTCAATCAGAAGTTACAACAATAACCATAACATAGCACAACCACACACACACATACATACATACAAACACACACACACACACACACATATATATATATATATATATATATATATATATATATATATATATATATATATATATATATATATATATATATATATTACATGTATCTCAACAATCATTAAACATATCTCTACTCAAGTACAAATGGGTACTCACCTTTTATCGACTTAGTACGTGAAATTCTCAAATACTTCGTGTACCGGGATCCTGTCCGCTAAACTTTGTTGTACCACCATAGTCTATATCAATTATCCAACATCCAAAATCATCTCAACAACATCTAACTCAAAAGATGTAGTAATTGAAAGAGGAAAAAAGAATATAAACGGTAAATATCAACTCTATATTTACCGAAACCCCCAAATCCGTGGTTCTACTCATTCAACCGTAGAAACTCGACAATAATCACACCAACAACTCTAGAGGCATCTACTAACAATCTACTAACAATGTATATAACAATATATAATTAAATCACGAAGATTGAAAACTAGGGTTTAAAACCCCTAAAACCGAGAGATACTCATCTCGACGAATTAGGAAGCAAGAATACGTTTACGGGGTTAGATCCACACTTCTATATGCATCCCCACGAACCTCTAGGTTTAATTGGACCAAAAATCACCATAGTTTTGCTCTGAATCAGATTTGGGGTTGTTTTATTCGAAATGAAGTTTTCACACTTAAATAGGGTCTACAGGCGTAACCCGGCCCGGATTAAGGAACACGACTCGGGTTTCTTTTACGAAATTTATTCCGTTTGTTCAGTAGATACAACACGGCCCTGGTTTTAGAACAGGACCCGAGTTGGTTTTTTTTGACATTTTTTAAACTCAAACTTCTCCCAAAAGGTCCTGTAACCACACTAACACATATAGCTACTTAACTAATCTTAATTAAACCAAGATTAGTACATAAGAGGGATTCCAACCTCTTCTCACTCATCAACAACTCAAAACTCGAAGGCAATCACAAGGATCGCCACACCTTTACGCTAAGCAAACTCATAGCTAGAATCACACCACTATAAGGTAATACCTCTGCTTACCTTATAAAGCATCTCAATTTACAAATGGTCTTACATGTTACAAAAACTAGGGGTGAGCAACGGGCGGTTTTGCGGTTTCGCGGTTTCGGCGGTTCGGGTTAGGCGGTTTGGGGATGAAGGCCAAACCGACCGTAAACCGAACCGCTTAAAAGCGGTTTAAACGGTTTGCGGTTTGGGCGGATACGGTTTGGGCGGGTACGGTTTGGTTTAAACCATTTAAGCAAAATCCCATTTTAAGTTGTATTATTAGTCTTTTTTTTTTTGCCCGATCATACTATTAGTCCGTTTATTCCTCATGTTAATCAGAGAAGGAATGTTCAACTATTCAAATCGCCACTGTTAATTGCAGTCCATCATGGGATCATGGGGAAAGAAGTTTGGCTCCCGATTTCTTCTGCAGCGTAAGATCATGGGGAGCGGCCGTCTAACAACTTAAAGGTTTTTTATGAATTACAAAAGGTGTACATCATGTTATAAAAGTTGAACCTCTTTTACTATTTAACTTCATTTATGCTTTAAGATTTGTACATTTGTGCTTAAAAATTTGTAAATTGAGTAATATGAAAATATGTTCTATAAGGAAATAAAAATACAAAACACTTCAAAGTTCTTCCATATTGGTTCTCCTCTCTACGTCCTGATAAATCAACTGCAAATCTTCGTGAAAAGGGTCTCGACGCTTCCTTATTTTACCAACATGGTAATTGAATATATCAATAATATATTTTATATATATTTAATATATACCTCTTAATCGGTTTTCGGGCGGGGCCCGTTTAATTTTTCTCAAACCGCAAACCGAACCGTAAACCGCTTAAGGAACCCGCTTAACCCGTTAACCGAACCGTAAACCGTTTAACCCGAAACCGTAAACCGTATAAGGTTCGGTTCGGGCGGTTTCGCGGTTTAATTCGAATAACGCTCACCCCTAACAAAAACTAAATGGGTATGGGTTGCTTGTGTAGCATATATGGTAAGGGTTTTTTATTCAACCAGTAAGTAAAGAGTTAATGATATATGAGTTTTTATGACAAATAGAGTATAATACACATGTTTAATGTAAAATGGATTATTGGTAGAAGTAATGTTGTGAAGTTGTCTTCCACGACTTCGTGAGTAAAGAAGGGAGCAACTGAGAATAAGTAAAGGCGAATATATTAATGATGTTTCAAAAGTAAATAATATTCAAATGAGCATTTGTATAAATATATTTTAAGTCCAAATTCATGTAATCACGAGACTTTAAGTCTTACATATATGTGCTTTATGTTTTGTATTCCAGGTATACATGGATTAAAGAAAATGAAGTAGAGCGAAGTAATTATGTATTATAAAGTAATTGTATTTAATCAATATTTAATGTGTAAGTTCCGATTCAATGCTATGGTTGTATTGATATTCAGTTTGTGATTATCCGGATTTTGTTAGTTGTTATAATGTAAAAAAAATCACGGGTGTTACAATAAAAGCCCTAGGAGGGACGTCTCTTATCACCCTCAAGCTCTATAAAACCCTAAAAACGGCAATATTGCTCTCTTTTGGTGAATCTCACTCCTTTAGATCATTTTAAATGCTCTTGGAAGAAGAAGGATGGGTGTGAAGGTGCAAGTAATCACTCTTATAAGATCCATCAGCCCCATTTTGTGCTTCTGGACCCTTGTAAGTGCTCTGTTTCTTAAGGTTTTTTCAAAGAGCAAGGATATGAAGCTTTTTACTGATTTTTTAGGCAATGATGGTTAAATCTTGATGATTGGGGGGACATGAGGGCTCGAGGACGAATCTTTTCCTCTCCTGGAGCTCTTGAGTCCTAAGAAATCCCAGACGTAGCCTTGGAACCATTGTATGGATGAGATAAGCTTCGTTCTTACTCTTTTTGACCTAGATCTTGATCATGAGCGTGCATGGTCATGTATAGGCGTGAAAGTTTACATTTTTATGGATCAAGAGACTGTTTGAGAGAGTTCTGGAAAGTTTTAGACCTTGGCTTAACGTATTAAGAGTTGGATAAAGAACTGGGCTAAACATCGGATATAACGCCGCTATCAATGCAGATAGTGGCGTTATCTTTGAAGAAGAGTCTGCAACCATTTTGCATTTAGCGACACTATCCATAGGAGATACCAGGGCTAAGTACGAGTTGAGCTTTGACCTGTTGACATTTGACTTTTAGGGCAGTTTGACTTTTGGGTCAAACGTTAGGGAATGATGGGATTTGACCCTAGGAATGGCCCGATAAGTTAGTGTTATTGACTTATACGATTTTTTGAATTAGGAAGTTCGGGAGGATTTATTACCAAGGCTTCCTTGTTTTCGTATAACTGACTATCAGTTGAGTCTCCTCACCTTATTGTTTATATTAATGCATGATTGATATATTCGTATATAGAATTACTTGTGAATGATCACTGACGGATTGAGGCAACCCCGAGAGTCTAAGAATGAGTTGATTATTCGCCGATCGGGACAAGCCCGAGAGCCTGGTCGTTCGGGGCAAGCCCGAAGACTGTACTTGGCATGATCTATAAATCGAAATGTATAGTAATCTGAGGAACTCACTAAGTGGTGTGCTTACAGTTTGTTTGAATGTTTCAGCTACTTACAGGGATGTCGGGAAGGGCACGATGTGACTACACGACATCTGCATCTACATTTTATGACTTCCACTGTTATCTCCTTTTAATGTTTAAGGCAGAATTTGCTAAACCTAAATGAATATTTTTATGAATAAATGGTTGGAAACTTAATGTTTTGTTGTGTAAATCAAGAAAAATTTTGGCTTGAATTTTTGAGACGTTACATAAAATCCCTTGTTGATCAAACAATGTTTTGTTAGTAAACAATGTTTAAGCAAATACATTTAGGGTTAACGAACGTAAAAAAATACTTACCATATACTTCTTTCAAATCCACCACACCATGAGTCGTTCGTACATTCTACATACTCGACTGTAACATCAACATTACCAACTTCTTTCTTCAGTGTTGATACGAAGCGGAGTGTCATTGTCTTCGTGTAAAAAAATGATCGGATCAAGCGTGTAGAAGGGTTTTTTGGGAGGATGGGGCTACGCCACATGACTGTTCCACATCATATCACGAATCTGACGGCAAGGTGGTAGTCATGAAGTGAATTGACCATAATACCCCCACATTTATGTCTAATACTAAACTAACGGGACCAAAGAGACATCCGTTAAGGCCAGGGACCTCTCTCATGCTTTTTTGCAAACCACAGGTAATATCCACATCAAATTTTCAATAGTTGAACCGAAATTTAAACCTTATAAAAACCACAAGAACCAACGGTGTAATTTACTCAAGAAGATATAGCGTTATGTGATAGTTCCACGTGGCCGTTCAAACGGTACGGTATATACCAATTCGTTAAGTTCTTATCCCGAAAGAAATTATTGATATATTTTTTTTGTAATGATCCGAAATGACTTGTTTAATTTATACGAAAAACAAAAAATAGTTGCTTATATAATTATATAAAATGGGAGAAACGGACCAAAGCAAACCGGAGGTAAGATCCTAGAAAGGAGATCTAACCCAATTACCCAAAGGCCAAAAGGGCATCGCTTTTCCACTTTCCCTTTTTCTTACAGAGTACACAGGCGGTGAAGTTCTATTTTTTCGTTTTCAGTGCTTTTTGTGTCTTCCATCATTATATAAACCGTCTACAAGCGACGTTGATCACGAACCCCCCTTTTCCAATATAACTCAAACAGATTCAATTTCTTGATCGTATTCACTAATAGTTATTGTTTAAGCTTGAATAAATGGCAATGGTACTGACGTGGATGGTGATAGCAACAGTGTTCAGTTTCAGTGTTGCTGCTCCTGAAGAAGCTCTCATCTCTCGAATTGCATTTGGTTCTTGCGCTAATCAGACCTCTCCACAGGTACAATCTCTTTCTTTTCGTGTGTATTCACAAATTCAGTGCGTTACTTGGCTCGGCCATGTGAACCTGACACGTGAAGCCAGAGGAAGAACAAAAGGAGAGACAGTTTGATTTTTGATGGCAAAACGGTTTAGTTTTTTACGTCAAATGGTTTAGCTTTGATGTGGAAATTGACGTGAATACAAAAGCTTTTCAATCATCAATTGCTGACTACATACTGCAAATAGAATGATGTTTGCAACGGAATCGATACATACACATACCTTACTACTAGTTTTGAAGTTCAAAATCAAGGCATAGCTTGTATTTTTGAAAAAAGGGTTAGTTTTCCTAATCCGAATTTAAATCTATTATTTGCAGCCTATATGGGACGCTATAGTAGATTTCAAACCTCAAGTTTTCATCTGGCTTGGGGATAATATATATGGAGATATCAGGCGACCTTTTAAATTGTTTGGTAATGAGAGAACTATTGGACCATGGAAGAACGTTCCTAGGTTTGTTCCTTCTTCAGTGGATGAAATGCAAGCCAAATACAAGATTGCTAAGAACAATCATGGCTATTCCCGTCTACGTGAGATCACTAAGGTGCTTTACTTACTTAAGAAATCCGGGCGGGCCTTCATTAACACTGAGTTTTGGAATTGTTTCATGGTGCAAGTACATTGTAGGTGATTGGCACTTGGGATGATCATGATTATGGATTAAACGATGCTGGGAAAGAATTTAAAGGGAAAGATACCAACCAAAAACTCATGTTGGATTTCTTAGATGAACCCCATGATAGTCCAAGGTAATCTTCATTTCACAGTGAAATACTTTTGTTTTGCCTATGTTATTGTTGATGATGGTGATTATATTTTAGACGCAAGCAGGCTGGTGTTTATGCATCTTACACATTTGGTCCTGAAGGTAGACAGATCAAGGTATTATTTGTTATAATTCTGGATTTGTTTTCTCATTATTTAATGATTATAGAGGCATAGCATCTCTCACTTATTTGGGTTTAGGTGATTCTTTTGGATACTAGATACCACAGAGACCCTCTACGCAGTGATGGAACCATTTTGGGGACTGCACAATGGAAGTGGTTAGAAAAGGAGTTGACCGGTCAACCATCAGCAATAACAATAATTGGTTCATCTATTCAGGTATATATATATATATATATATATATATATATATATATATATATATATATATATATATATATATATATATATATATATATATATATATATATATAAATTTACTTTCTTATAGTTATTACACAAACAATCATCATTTGTGTATGTAATATGTATTGTGGAGTGAGTTATTTTTGTAGAATACAATCACACGTTTAATGGTTACTACATATTCGAATGCATGTTTTCTAAATTGTTGAGTTGTTGCCTCATTCAGGTGTTATCAAATCTTTCAGCATGTACGGGTCCTTTATTCTACTTGGAGAGTTGGGGACGTTTCCCAAGTGACAGAAAACGTCTTTTCAACATGATATCAAATAGCAAGGTAAGAAATATATATATATATATATATATATATATATATATATATATATATATATATATATATATATATATATATATATATATATATAATGAATGATGGTTTGTGTGGATAGAGAGACGGGGTTTTATTCATAAGCGGAGATGTACACTTTGGAGAAATAACACGATTCGATTGCGGGACCGGGTATCCCCTTTATGACATCACCTCAAGTGGTCTGACGCAAGCGGTTGAGAAGGTGATCCCTTCATTTCTACATTTTGGGCTTAGATTCTTGGCATGGGTCACACCTACCACCATGAGAGTCATGAACAACAACTGCAAATACAAATCATGCACATACGGTATTTCATACTTTTTTTTTTCTGTTTATCATGAGGAATTGTTTTGACTTAATTTTATATAGGACAACCGAATTTTGGAGTTATACAAGTAAATTGGAATGCAAACCCGGTGAGTTTGAGATTTGAAGTGAGAGGTGTAAGTGGAGAGGTGGTTAATAGTGTGACCACCTCATTGCCAGAGCTTCAAACCAAAAACGGCGGTTTAAAACCCTACAAACACTGCGCCCTTGAAGTTGATTTACCGTGGCTTACAAGACACCGATTGGCTATACTTTTCTCTTTTTTTGTAGCCGGTATGTTTTCTTCACTGCCTATAAAAGTGTAACAAACTCTGCCTTTTGTCCACCCCAAAAAGAAAAGTTTTAGTCACCTTGCGTAGACAAAAAGCAGAGTTTGTATATTTTAATGAAAATTGAGAAAGTGGTGATTTTGGTTTTTTTGTTTCTAGTGATGATTGTGGTGCAGGTAGGAGCTTTATACATGGTCATATCACTCATGGTTAAATGCCTGCGTAAGTACAAGCTTGACTGACTCACATTTTGTAGAAGAAGAAAAGACTACTCGCTTCCCATTATTTCATTCCAAATATAATTTCAGAATTAGCTTCTTATTCCTAAATATCCAAAAACTATTATAAACTCCAAGTTATATGCTTATAACGAATTAATCACATTCACTTATTTCTTTCTCACAACTCAATACGACTTAGGCTATGACTGTTTTACTTTTAGCAACTCAGATTCATCTGTTGTTTCATCTTAATGGTTGGGTTTTACTTTTTAGAAAGAAAAAAAAAAAGATTTATTTGGCCTTTTGAATATCTTGAGATGTTTTGAAAATCATCAAAATTGAATTATACGTTGGCATGTATTATATGCTTTCTTGGGTAAGATTTGTCAAATCACAATCTATTAGTGCGGGTGAGCCAAGATTTTGAATCTCAGAATTGTCAAATCACAAGTAATTTTGTACAACAGGTTTCCTATTTGATCCGTTTTGAACTAACTTTTTTTCCACTTGATTGTGTTTCCGTTTGGTATGATTAGAGAGAGGCCCCATGTTAAAAGCAAGGCATGTTCGATTTGATGGGATTCGATTAAATCCAATAGGAAGATGCTTACTACATTTCATATCATGTTTAATTAAAAATATCAATAAATTGAATTCGCATGAAATCTGGACCATCACTTGAAGGAATTAACCAAAATACTTTATTTTCATTATTCATTTATTTGCTTTTCGTATTTATTACTTTTTTTTTTCTAGTTGTTATAGTGAACAACTATTATTGATATTTTATTATTACTATTATTATATTTTATCAGTGTTTTTCTTTTCATGTATATTATATATAATTATATATGCATTTTTATCTTTTAGCTTTTCCTTCTATTGTTATCATTACTATCATTATTAGTTTGTTAATACAATTCATTATTGTTATTCATATCCTTCATTAACAAGACAATAAATTACAGGGGTTGAATTAAGCATCATTTAGAGTTTCAGACTATCATCATTATTTACGACCCGAATTCAATAAAGTATTTACAACAAAACATGAAATCACGAGAAACTAATTTACAATTTTATTCCACTACATGCCAACAAAATATAAACAAGATGCAGTTCTACTTCAAACTCTTTAAAGCTTTGGTTCCTCTTATAAATTTATCCCGTCCATTACAGTTAATGAACAATAACTTAGTTAATGCTGCCAAAGGCTTTGGTTAATTTTTTATGCAACTGTATCGATAACTACTTAATGTCTAACAAACTGCTATATTTCTACAAGTCAAAATAAGTCTTAATGTCTAGCAAACTAGTATATTTCTACAAGTCACAATAAGTAGGGTTAAAAACCAAGTCTCGATGGATTTTTGGGTGAAAAACTGTATATAAAGCTACTCCCAAAAACCCGTGTAAGAATCTTGGTAAGCACCAATTCAGTACCATAACTTATCTAATCCAATAATAAAGGTGTCACACTCCTTGGATAGCTTAACATATGTACCACAATTTGGCAAAAAAAAATAACAAAATAACAAGACCCATACCATATCAATTATCATACACCTTCAACAGCATCTCTATGAATCACATAGCCAAATATCGAACTTTGTGATAACCAACAAACGTACTTGTCAGCTTTCCCTTTAACGTTTTTTTCAATTACTCTCCGTTGACTTTCCGGTAGACAAGCATTGACCGTTTCCAAAAGTCCAGGAACAGTCAACGCCATATCCTTTGCAAAGTAGTATAAGATCTTGGGTACAGATACCTTTGAATATTCTTTATGTATATGCACATTTGATCGTATAAACTCTTGTTTAGCAACTCTAAGATCCCCAAATATGTTCTTCGCCTTGTAGACCCGTACCTATGTTTACAATGAATAATTAGAATACCAAGGGTAGTTTTGTCAATCTACATATAATTCAGGGTAGTTTTGTAATATTCGCATACCACTGGATCAGAGAATGCCCCTAAAGAGAGTGCAAAATGAACAAGAGGCTCAGGGTATTCAATGGCATAAACATGTCGTTGAGGCACTGTGGATGACTTTCTTCCTGGAGATAGCAGTGATTGTAGCCACTGTTCACAAAGTACGTTGCTATTAAAGATAATAGTTAAATAATTCATAATGTAAAAGATTGTGAGATAAATATAAGAAGCAAACCGAGGCTCGAAAGTGCGATCTGATCCCTAATATAGAGCTTTGTATGATATATGCGTTTATACAGTGTCCACCCACGTTATAAGTTGCCTGAAAAATCAAGGGGCCAAAATGGTCAATTTACATGCATGTAACGTTCATTTAAGTGGTCTCCATGCCAAGGACTTAAAGCATCAAGAAAAAAAAAAAAAAAAAAAACTTTCCAGGGATGAAAAAGGTTAAATATGAAAAGAACGGACAATACCCGTAGAAAGAAACTAACTACAGGGATGAAAATGTAATTTACCCAAAACTTAGAACAGTATAAGCTTTACCTTCAAGATGGAATTCGTTCTTGAGTTGCTATGAGTTCCATAAGCTAAATGTGCCTGCATTAAAAAAAAAAAAAATCAGATAGCATTACAAAATAGTTTCAAGAGTAAATTACATTTGTGTCCCCAAATATAACTGATTTTTTCAAATTTGGTTCCAAAAAGTTCTTTTGCAATTTTAGTCCTTATTGAGGTTTTTGTTAAGTTTTGTTCCAAATAAAACGACTATATTTTTGGTACCAAGATTGCAAAAATCAGGGGACCAAAAATAGTCATTTTACTTAGAATAGGAACCAAAAACGTTACAAAAACCGCAAATACGGACCAAAGTTGCAAAAGAAACTTTTTTGGAACCAAAATTCCAAAAAAAGTACATATACTCAGGGACCAAAAATGTCATTTACTCTAGTTTCAATAATGCAAGAAAAATGTTTGCAGGGCGAGGTTAAACGACTTACATGCATCACCAAAGCATTATGAATGTTGATCCAAAATGCAAGCTTTTGTTCCCGCTTCATTTTCCCAACATCAATGTTCTCAAGTTTCTTTATCAATGTTCTACAACGTTTAAATTCTTTATTAAACAATTGAAAGATATTAAAAAATGAATAATTTCAATTAGTAACCAAGATACCTGAAATGTTTTAGCATCTTTGCAGCATACTTGAAACTCTCATCATCCAGCCCTAACTTCAAGACTTGTATCATCTCACCATATGGCCCTCTTTCCTCATTGCAATAAGGACTCCACGTGTCAGAAAGATTTTTGGTGGAAATTGTACTCGAGGAAGATAATGATGAATCAGAAGAGTCAGAAGGTCCTTGATGAGATTGAATTGAGTCCCCAAGCTTACAGTAGATAGAAGATATACATCTAACCATGTCTTCAGAAAGTCTATCAGGAAGGGCAAAATCGGTACACGGAGTTCCAAGGTGATCCCCAAGGCTACGATGACCGCTTTTTCTAGATGATGATTTTGCAATGGAACAACGAATCTCATCATTTGAATCGGAAAATCCCTTCTTCAATTTGGCACTTGACTGATCGGCGATTGGTGGAAACTGTGATTCTGTCGTACGTGTTGAAGGCGTTTCATGGAACTCTGTATTGTGATGACGTGGCTTAAAAGCTGTGCGATAGAGTGAAAGCAGATACCGTTCTAAATGAAGTATTTCTATTTCGATGGAGGTTATCTCTTCAACCAATTCCACATATGACTATACACGAATACAACAAAGAAAAGATAGGGTAATTAGAATGTGAATCCATTTGTGGTGTTTGCGAAAAATTTCTCGAATTATAAACGATTCAAATCGATTTCAAGGTGTTTTAATGCAAGCGCGATATACAGGGTTATGTATAAAAGGAGAAATAAATTAGAAGACTGACTGGAGATAAGTTGGAAGATGAAGGCATCGGTGACATATTTAGAACACCACGGTTATCATTGAAGTCCTGCGCATTATTCCCAGAATCGCTGCATCACAAAATCGCAAACCAGTCTCATAAACAAAAGCAATAGAGAGAGGACCCATTTACCAAAATAGCGTCGACAAATTTCGAGAATCAGGTCAATAGTTTATGTATATTAAAAAGAATACACGATTTTCCAACAAAAATCCCTTGAAGACTCGAGTTAGTTTTCGAAAACCAAACGAAGTAAGAACGTAAAAGTTTGAATCGAGATGAAACCTTTTTAAAATGTATGTCGGAATCAAGCATACTAACGTTGTTGAAAACAGAAGCAAACAGTATTTGATTGATATGAGAAAAGAATAAATGCTTAAACTATAAAGTAAGAGAAGGGTATTTGAGACTGTTGTCGCTACAACAAAAACTGATTTACGAGCGAAAAGTGAAGTTACCCTTGGCGATTCGAATCGCAATTGAGTCTCAGCATCGTCTCCTGAAATGATAGACACAGAAAGAGAGAGCAGAGGAAGGTGAAAGAAGATGGCAGTCACCGACAGTGTATTATATTACTTATAGCGGTCATGAAGTGTATGTGCAGAAAGAGACAGAAATGGGTATCACGGAAGACGGGGTTGAACGGACCTGCTGACTGCTGTTAAAATATAATTCAACGGAGGAAGAATGGGAGTGAAAAGGAAAGCGACAGATTGGTGAGGAAGGCCACCCGACCCATCAATATCATCAATGAATGTACAAAGAATCGAGAGATATTGGGGATTTGGAGGAACAGGTAGGGCCGATGACGTATTGGAATAGAATGGTGGTTAATCAACAACAAACACACTTTGTGTAGAGAGAGAGAGGGAGATGCAATACTGACAAACTGTGGGGGAGGGTAGACGGTGTGCGACTCTCTATAATCTCTCTCGTATTATATGGGGATAGTTAAACGAGAGATTTTATTCGAGAAAGTTTGGCACAGCGGCTTTTAAATTTTAGTTAAAAAAAAAAAGAATTATAAATTTTCTTTTGTCGAGAAGCATGACTTTTTAACATTTACATTAATTTTAATCCAAAAAATTATTACAACTAATTTTTAAAAGTTTTGAATTTTTGAATTTTATATAATTTATATATTTAAAAGCTAACAATGTTATGAAATATTATTTGGTGAATGATATTGGATTACTCATTGTCATATTCTCTCATCTCTCCCTATGGATAGTGAATATTAGTAACAAATATTATTATGAGTTTTATGAATGTAGTTATGCAGCATCATAGAGTGAATTTAAATATATCTCACATTTCATTTTTTTTGTTAGTATAAATAATGAGTAATATGTATTGAAAATTTGATGATTTTACAACTAACGAAATAAACTTGTAACATCTATTTTTTTAATTAAGTATTTATTTATTTAATTGCTTAATTAAATCCTATTTTAGAAAAAACGATTAAATAATTAGTTATTAACGTACGAAAATAATAATAATAATAATAATATAAAAGATCATGATGAATTATAAAGATTAAAAATAAGTTGAAGGATAAAATAAACATTTTAGAATCTTTTAACGTTAAGTCTTTTGGCTTAGATGTTGTTCTTGTCATCATGAAAACTAGGTGGACTTAAAATGCAATTGTTTTTTTTTTTTTTTTGGCTCTTTAACCATCAGCTAACAAGAGACTAGTCTTTTCATTTGCTCATAATTCTCACCTTTAAACCTACGTTTTTTTTTTTTTTTTTTGCTCTTTAACCATCAGCTAACAAGAGACTAGTCTTTTCATTTGCTCATAATTCTAACCTTTAAACCTACATTAAACCTCATTGAGATTCATGAATAAATCCAATTTAACCACTACTTCAACCTCTTTGTTTCTATATTCTTCATAGAGAGTGAGAAATATAGACGTAGAGAGACCAGAGAGATAGAGAAAAAAGTTGTCGAATTTGTTATCAGCGAAGAGAAGGAAGGCAATGTTAGGTGTTGGTGATCGAGGTATCATACGTATTCCTTTTTTTCTCGTTGTTTCGCTTGTATTCTTGGTCAATAACCACCGCCGACCACCATATCATCACCACCATGCAAGGGGTGGGTAGTGGTTGGTTATTCTCTTAACCCTAAGTCTTGTGTAGTATGCTTAGTTCTTGGTTTATATTTTTGTTCCTTTTTAAGTTTTCAACTTTTGGTTGTGACTTTTCACCACCACAAACTGCCATAGTGCCATGAACCACCCCGTCATCAGCATAACACCACAACCGAGTGGTGGTTGTGGTTGAGTGATTTTCTTGACCTTAAGACCATGAATTTGACTCTAAATGAATTAGATAGAAACTTAACTAAAAAAATTAAACTTATGATTTTATGTTAGGTTGGTTGTTATGATCTCTTGTTTAAATCTTTGTTCTAACCATTCAGGAAAATTATTAATTTGCATTTTAACAATATAATTCAAACATTATGTCATTAAGGACTTAATAGATGTCTTATTAAAATATTTGCTAATAAAACACCTAAAATGGTAGAAACATGCACCAAAGTTCATAATAGCAAGTATATCTGAACTTGCAGACCGTTTTGCTAAAAATTGGTGCGGAATCAGGAAAAATTTTATGAGATAATGAGTGTAGGAAATCAAGTCTACTTTTTAGAAATGTATAAAATATCGTATTTGGAGTTACGATCCAGAACTTACGGACTGAACAGTGAGCAGTGGTCTAAAAGGGGTTAATATGAAAAACTTTATAAAAATTGGAGTAAATTACACGAATGGTCCCTGTGGTTTAGGGTAACTTGCACGTTTGGTCCCTAACTTTTTTTTAACCCGGACAGTCCCTAATAATCGATTTTGTTGCGCGTCTGGTCCTGTCAGATGTAAAAAGACAATTTTACCCTTCATAATTATTTTTTTAATTTTCTTTATTATTATTATTATTAAATTAAAATAAATAAAAATATTTGATATATCCCCCTTCTCGCTCATATTTGAAAACCTTAAATACGCAGCCCCTCCCTTCCGTCTCTCCTTCCTCTCACCAGTGCTGGAAACCGCCTCCACCTAAAGATCCATCTCCGTCGCCACCACCAACCGCCATCTCACCAATATCGCCACCACTCATAGTACCACTGCACTGCACCTGGTGTCCAGTTCTTCACCGATTAAAGCACATACGCCAGGCTGGCCCCACCTCGATCCAAAGCCACCGATTGGCATTTCTTAAGTCCGCCGGCGGAATCGGTGACCAATAGCAAGCCGGTGCCTTGGCACACCCTCTTGAACTTCTTTCGTCAACCAGCTCCTGCCGGTCAAACTCAAAACCCCGAAACCAAGAGATGACCACCAATAGAACCAACAGAATTTAGTCAACCAGCTCCTCCCGGTCAAACTCAAAACCCCGAAAAGAAGCCTCATTTGTCGTCGTCGCCTTTGATGTTTCCCAAGTGATCGGAGTTCCAATTTGACTACCCTTGTGCTACCCCTGTTTCTTCTTTTCATGTGGGTATTTAATATTTTCTCTCTATTGCTTCCTACTGTCTGTTAATTACTGCAATTTTTTTCTTTGGTTATGTAATCCTAACCTTAGTCTTATGGGTATTGAAACAAGTGCGAGAAAGTTAAGAATTTTATAAATGTTGAGGATGATAGGCGATGAACTGGAGGTGGTCGGAGGTGGGAGGATAGGAGAGGACGATCATCGTCGCTTCTGTTGTTTTTTGAGGATTGTAACGACATTACGATCGAACTGATTGGAACGGCATAGGCGATGAACCTATTGGAACATATCTGTACAAGGAGAAGCACATCAGTTATATCGTTTCTAAATGCACATCAAGAACCAATTTGGGGGCAGGAGTTGCGTTAAGAATCGCGCCACCAGACTCAAATCCTCCGGCGAGTTTGAGAAATAAATCTTCCAAGGAGAAACAGTGGTCGTCGTGGGTGATTGTAGGTGGAAGGAGACGAGGATGATGAAGCTTGTCGAGGTCATGGAGGTTGGGAGGCTGAAAAGGGGAAGAACGTGATAATGAGAGAGACAGAACGTGATAGAGAGATAAAAGGAGATGTAGTTATTTTATTTTTCGTTTTTTAATTTAAAAGAAATAAATAAATTATAGAAAAATTAACAAAGAAACTAGTAAGTGTAACATAGTCATTTCATGTATGTCAGGGACCAAGCGCGCAACAAAATCAAATAGTAGGGACTGTCCGAGTTAAAAAATTAGGGACCAAACGTGCAAGTTACCCCAAACCACAGGACCATTCGTGTAATTTACTCTAAAAATTGTAATATGAGCCTCTTTGCACCAAGTCCTTAATGTGCACTCTAAAGGCCCTAATTAAACCTTAATTATTAATAACTTTATGATTTAATACCTTTGGCTGAGGGCTTAATAAATGGAAAATAAACGAAACAACAAAGGGTACTTAATAAAGTGTAATGAGAAGCAAGCTAAGACAAAATCTAAATAGTGTCTATAGATAATATTGTAGGTTATGCTATGGCCTCATTCGGGTCACTGGTGGGTGTTATGTCAGAATCAACCTTTCTCGAAAATCCTTGGTTAGACTGTCCAACTTTAGCCCTTCCCTTTCTTTGGGATGAGAAACTTTATTCTTCTTAGCATCACCATGACGAATGGCCAAGACAGGAGCGGTGGAAGTTGAGCTACATGATTGCTTTAAACCAGCCTTGGCAGTTTTCAGCATACCGTGCAACTCTATCAAGGTCATGTCCAGATGGTCCTTGTCATAGTTCATAATGAACTCGTGATATAAGCCGGGAAGCGAGTTAAGCACCACATCCATGGCTAACTCCTTTAGAAAATAGACACCAACATTATCCCATCTGTCTATGTACAATTTCATCTTATAAACATGTGTACACCCAAACATTCATTTTTTCTAGTTTATATAGCTTATGGGATTTAACGATCTCGAATTGTTCCTGCCTTGCTTGTACCCCGACACTCTTGAAACCATTCTCGAGTTCGGAGGACATGACAGCAAACGTCAAGTTATCGATCTCACTAGATCTGGATTGTAGTGGAGGAGGAGGAGGAGGAATATGATGAAGGTTTGTGTTTAGATTTACAGAAGACATCTATAAAATAAGTTTTAGTCTGATTTAATCCTTATAAATAATTACCCAATTTATTATTTAACAATGCTAGCATCCAAAATCTTCCACTTATGATGTGAATAGGGATGCCGTAATCACACCATAATGGTCATTAAGATAGATAAACTTTTTATCAATTTCAGTCACTATGAAATTCCTAGATATTTGAGATTCATTGACTAATGACACGTTAATCTCGATTATGCTCATCTCAATCCATGAAAGGGATGTTGTGGATCATGGATTAGATGGTGAATCAACCATGCAGAAACCGGGTGATCCCCGACTCAAGATTCACTTGAGAATCACGAGTATCACATCACCCTCAATTATAACCCTAACTAACGTGTCGGTTAACCACACAGCTTCGTCAGCAGATCATATATATATACTAGGTGAATACCTACGCGTTGCACAGAAAAAATTATTAGTGAAAATATAAACAAATGCATGTTATTCCTATACCAAAATAAAATAAATTATATAGAAAAATATCTTCATTATTTTTAACTATATGATAATAAATACATGTGCCATAAATTTGGAAGACAACGAATTTTAACAATTTTAATAAACAATACATCAAATTAAAATCAATTTAATATGGTTTTAGATAAAGAATTATCTCAAACCATATGATTTTAATAATCTACCAACAGGTTGTCCTTGGATAAAATTTTTATATAATTTCAAATTTACTTTTACTTTTATCTATTTTAGAGTAAATTTAAAGATTGCGTATTTAGTCATGTTTTAATTTTGAATATTTAGTTTAAATTAATAGTATGCTCTATGGTGGATAATAGAAGAAAATGAATTGTATTATATAAAAGAAATAGAAAATTTTATATGTATGAAGCAATGTGGGATAAAAAAAACTCAAATTAATGTGGTAAAATATAAACCATTTATCTTGAACCACATAACTTCTTATATAATAAAAATAGATAAATATATATAGTGAGAATACATAAGTATATTGATTGAATGACCTTTGAGAAAATTAGAAATCATCGTTTTTAACCATCAATATTGCATAAGAAATAAAAGTTCAAAATTACATTATTCAGCATAATGCATGCAATTTTGTGCAACTTGATGAACGAATCCATAGTTCATCTCGAATCGACTCGCTAAAATTTTAAAAGTCAACTTCATTAAAAAAATAAGAAAACTTAACTATATATTTACTTGAACTTTAATATTTGGAAATGTTTCCAACCGTAAAAAAATATCTAATGATTTATATAATTGTTTTAACCTGAGGGAGAGCTTTATTTATAGAATAAAAAAGCTTCTTGAGTTGGTTTATCATGACGATGTGTGATCAAAATTTTCTTCATAGTGTGTTATTTTGTGTAATTTTCTTATCACACATCGCTTAAGGAACACAATTGAAGAGAAATCAAACATCTATAAGTAAAGAGACTAATACAATTCTCATCCCACATAGCTTAAGAAACAAATTTCAAGGAAAAGTAAACATCTATAAGTAGAGAGACTAAAGTCACTTATCTCATATATTTGGTTTCAGTTTTAGGACCGTTTTTGTAAAATTTGGACGGATACTCACCAATGTCCACACTGATTTGTTTTTTTTAATAAATTCAAATTAATATGGTACATGATAAAAATTCATCTTGAACTATATTGATTAAATGACATCCATTATAATATTTATATATATAAACATATTAGTTTAAACTTTGAAGAATTTATGTTTGAAAGTTTTATGTGCATAAATCTTATGAAAGCGAAATAAAATGTTTACAACATTGCTATCACACATTGAACTATGACACACGACTTACTATGAACTTGCAACTCAGTTGGTTTTTTAATAGTTTTAACTCTTTTAAATATTCATCTTTTTAGTTTCAATGGTTTTGAAAGTTAAAATGAAATAGGATAATTGTTGAAACTTTGAGATAAAAACATGTTTTAATAATAAATTGACTATAATTAATAATAGAATTTGAAAACGATGATATGATCAAGATTGATAAGAAAACCTAAACAGTGGTATTATATAAGGGAAAAATTAAATTTATATATGTGCAACGGAACATACTTGTCATTTTTTAAGACATACTTTAATCTTGTAACTTAGTCAGTTTTCAAAAGTTTTTTTAGTAATATTCATCATTCATTTTTGAGTTTTAATATTTTTGGAAACTAAAACCTATAAACAAAAGCCTTTATTACTTTGATAAAAACATGTTTCTACGATAAAACAGTGTTTTATTAATAATAGACTTTGAAAGTCATATTATGATCAAGATTGATGGATAATATAATCAAATTAGTGGTATTATATAAGTGAAAGATGAAATGTTAGATAAATGCATGAAATGATGTGAGACAAGATAAATATCAACATAATATGGTGAAGAATTAATTATTAATGTTGAACCACATTGTTTTGAATGATCTCATTTATAATAGATAGTTAAAACCAGGGGCGGATTCAAGGGGGTTCCAGGGTATGCCCTTGTACCAGCTTAACTTTCGGGCGACTCTATCATATAGTTTATACTCTTACCTTCGCGTGGATATATAATTCGTCTTCTAATGATTTTTCCTTGATTTGATATGATTTTTACAAGTTATGACCATAAAACAGACTCATCAAAAATGATCAGTGAGAAATGGATCTTTTCACACACTTATGTTCATATTCAACTTTCAGACTCAACTAACCAAAGATACTAAACTCCAATACGGAACTTTTGGCACCAACCTCAACCTCATACGACTTTTCTAGAATTAGTTATGATTTTTACAAAATAGAGAGATATTGCAACAAAATCAGAAAAGTTTACCAAAAGATGTTCAAGCTAGGGTCTCTATCCGGGAAATTTTTTTTGGATGCACCCCTAGTAATAATTCTTGGATCCGCCACTGGTTAAAACATTAACAATTAAAAATTTCTACGTATATACATATTTGGTGAATCGAAAATATTTATACCGGTGTCACTTTTTACAAACGACATATTATCAACTTTCAACCTAATCAAGTTTTTAAAAAATTTAAGTAATATTAAAATTTCTACGTATATACATATTGGTGAATCCTAAAGTGTTTACATCGTTGTCACTGTTTAAAAACGACATACTATAAACTTCCAACCTAGTCAAGTTTTTAAAATTTTTAAGGATTTTAATTTTTAATTTTAGGTTTCAATACATTTTAGAGTTGAAACTAAATAGTCAAAAATATTTTAAAACTTGCTATAAAAAATGTTTTTATATTAAAATGATCATTAATTAATAATTGACTTCAAACACGAATTCGTCGGTCATCTGTTGTAACTTTGTTGTTTGCTATGCAACAGAAGTTAGGCAATCAATTTAAAAAAATATATGAAAAATTAAATAAATTCTCAATCTACAAAAGAAGACCAACAAACAAATAATCCTCTGAGTAAAAGCACGAAATCATGACTTAAATTGCAATAAATCTAGTTATAGAAATTTGTTTGGGGCCAGCCCGGCCAGGCCACTTAGCTGGGGTTGACATAACGACGTCAACTTTATTTACGTGTGATGATGATTCTTGGAACAAACGACTTTGGTCATGATTATGAATAAAATTATGATATTCGAGTATGATGTTAAAACAAAGTTAATATTTTTTGAAAACGACCCTTTCAATGTTTGCGGCACCTACGAGCAAATAGATTTATGTATGTAAACAATTTTATATGCTTCTATGCTAATTTTTGAACGTGGTTCTAATCTTGAGACTGTTCTTTTTACCTTTAGCCCAAATTCCGTAAAGCAAGTAAAAACGAGTCGGTCCAGGGAGTGACGCTCATTTGACTGCCGGCCCATCAATTGGTACACCTTGACCAAACGTCGGTAACTCATGGCCCAAACATAATAGCCCAAGCATATGGATATGTATCGCTTAAAGATCCGATTTCTATCACCACTTTTTCAAGAACTTTGAAATTGCTACATTTCATCACCACAAGAATTAACATGAGGAAGCCACGTCACCATTACTTTGACTTCTTTAAATCCCAATTTCAAGTTCAGGAAAAACCTTTGATATAATTTGATAAAGAGTAAATTACACATTTGGTCTATGTGGTTTACTAAAAATTATACTGGCAGTTCATATTCTAAAAATCACGTTTATGGTTTCTGTGGTGGTAAAAAAATAACAGATTTAGTCCCTGATCCATATGAAAAAACCAAATTTCCTTTTTTAATTTTCTTTTACTCTACTATTCATTATATTATTTAAATAAAAAGAAAAAGAAAATCACCCCACCTCCTAGCCTCGCTCCCCCCCCCCCCAGTCCCTCCCTCAACCATCTCCACCCTTCTAACAATATTCAGAGCATTCATATTATCTCCACCCTCCCAACAATATTCAGAGCATCAATTTTTCAAATACACGATGAAGTGGTGGTACGCCGGAGCAATTGGAGCTGCAAAGGTAAACAAGAGCGTTGCCCTAGTTCTTGGAGTTAAAGGAACCGTCGGCAACAACCTCGCCGAAATCCTTCCTTAGCATCTTGATCATCTTATTTGAATTCACGGATTTTATTGAACTAACGTATCATAAATATTCCCCCAATAGCATATACCCAGAATTAAAACGTTTCTCACTATCGCTAATGAAAGAAATCACATGAGAATAGTTAATAAGAAGCCACATCAGATATTCCACTTCCGCTACATGATTTCTTGATTTCGAAGACCTCTGAAACCAGAACACAAAGCAGATCCAATAAACACGATGTACGATGTGCAACTTGATCTGTAAGTAACACATAGGATACATAACCAAATAATTGGACAGAAGTTACCGCTAGGGTTAGGAGGTTTTGTGAGATCAGGTCCAGATGAGGTTTTGCTTAATTTTTGAGCTGTCCTCTTTTGACGAATTTCTTCCGACTGTAATGAACAAGTTCCAATTAATCAATTAAACACATGTATGTTGATTAATAACAACAACTGAGATAGATCGCTCCAATATCGTTCGTCGACCGAGAGATGCACTTTGCCATCTTCTTCATTATCAGACCGATCAAAATAAAAAACACAAACAGACTAGATGAGATACCGGCGAGTGCTTGCTCCTCTTCATTCAATTATTTGTTTGAGATGGACTTCAAGAGACAGTGATCGGGATGGTCTTCACATCGTCGTCCTACCGTCCATGGAACTGAAAGGGAGAAGCAATTTTGGGGAAAATCAATCTAAGTATTCTTTGCCCTTTTCCATCATTCTCTCTCTGTGTGTGTGTGTGTGTGTGTGTGTGTGTGTGTGTGTGTGTGTGTGTGTGTGTGTGTGTGTGTGTGTGTGTGTGAGAATAAGGGGTAACGGGTGGGGAGATTTTTTTTTCTTTTTTAATTAATATAATAAATAATAGAGTAAAAAAATGAAAAAGAAATTAAAAAAGGCAATTTGGTCTTTTTACATGGACCAGAGACCAAATATGTTATTTTTTTCCCACCACAGGGACCACAGACGTGATTTTAAAAAACGTAGACTGTCAGTACTCAGTATAATGTCTGGTAAACCACAAAGACCAAATCTATAATTTACTCTTTGAAAAAATTCCAGCCACGTTATCTACTATAAATCAGATAAAAACTTTCTTTTACTTTTTTTTTTTTACACAACTAATGGACTTCACAATTATCTTTTTCCCCCTTTCGCTATCTGTTTTGATTAATAATCATCGACTTCAGTAATTTTCTGTTCATCATATATCCTTTTGCAAACTGATCGGCTTTGATTCTTTTCCATTTAGATCACGGTTACCGGCTTCTTCATAGAACTTCGACAGTATAATCAGAATCAGGTTATCTTTTATGCTTTTTGAATCAAACTCAGCCATCTCCTTCACCTTTTTCTTTACCGGCGATTGCTCTTCATCTCCACCCAACAAATCTGCATCGACTTCATTTCACTGAAATAACGGAAGTCATCGATAAACTGATTGCCAAATTGCCTTTTGTAATTAAATCCAAATTGCCCTCAACGGTTTATCGATAAATAAACTTCACCATATGCTCATCACATCTCAAAACTTTTCCATTTATATCATCATACGTCTATTTTCTAACCAAATTAGATTAACATCTCGAATCACAAACACATTCAGATGGAGTCACAACTGGATTGAAGATCAAATTGGGTTTTCGTCAAGAGTTCATCGTCTAGGTCAAAAACATCATCGAATGTTCAAGAACAACATCAAGTTAAGTCTTCAATTAACATCAATAATGAATTTCAAATCATCAAACGAACCAATAAAATCTTCAAATACGCTTATGAACATCAATGAAGAACCTTCAAATCTTCAACTATATAGATTTCTAGAAAATTAGCGTTTGATCTTAATTGATTCCAGGATTCACACCGATTTCACATCCTCAATCTCGCTAACATCTCATCAGTGAACCACAAGTCTAATCTAGAAAAGAATATCAAACCACTATTTAATTTTACGAACCTCCGTCAAATTATTTTGTGACCATGAACCATAAAGTGATGAACATACTAATCGAAATCACTCCTAGAATCGGAAATTACATGTAGAATCAGAAGCAATGCAAGAAGCAGACTTCTGTATCAACTTTGACTGCTGAAGCTGAGTACGTCAGATCAGCTGATTGTGCTTCATAGATAATTTGGATGCAGAATCAGCTTAAAGACTATGGTTATTCAATGAAGCGAATTCCCTTGTTATGTAATTCTAGCAATGCAATTTGTATTTGCCATAGTCTAGTACAACATTCAAACACAAAGCATATTGATATTCGATATCATTTTATCAAGGATCGTATTGAATATCGAGATTCATTATGTGCCTATCGAGAACCAACAAATAGGCTGATGTCTTTACCCAAAAGCTCTATCGGAAGCCGCATTCAATCGAATAAGGTGGTGCTATTGGTGGAGGTGGAAGTAATGGTGGCTGGTGAAGTAGTGGTGGCTGCTTGTTAAAAATAATTATATCGACAATAAAATAAAAATAATACGATAAAGAAAAATAAATGTGGACACAAGGATTTAACGTGGAAAAACCCTTACGGGAAAAAACCACGGGCACAACCGATGATAATCACTATATGAGAAAAATGAGGAGGTTACAAGATTTGGAACTGAAAAATATATATCTCTCTTTTTCTTTTTAATACATAGAGTCTCACAAAATATATCTATGTATATATATCACTCAATGTTTTGTATGTTATCAGTTTGCAATATAATCATCCCTATATATAGGGATGAATGGCAGGAAAACATTGCCGAGATTGTTGAAAAACAAATGTGAGCGCCGTAATCAAATGTGTGCGCTGCAATTGTTGAAAGAATCATCACGTGCAAAACTCCACGTTCAAACTCAATTGAAATTTGTTTTTTATTACTATTCATGTGGGGCCCACATGAATTATTTCATTTTCTTTTTGCTTTTTGAAGGCAATGATTCACAATCTCCACATTGACTTTAAAAGCAATAAGTAATCAAACAACTCCACCTTGAGACGAATTTCCACTTGTGGAACTCCTCATTATAAAATCATCGTGTGCCGACAATCTTTGGAATTAGATTGTCATACCAACCAAGCTTGAGCAAAGCTCAAACTTAGTTGCTGGAACCGGCTTCGTCATCATATCCGCCGGATTGTCATGAGTGCTAATCTTTTGAACTTGAATATCACCTTTGGAAATAACATTTCGAATAAAGTGATAACGTACATCAATATGTTTCGTTCTCTCATGAAACATTTGATCTTTTGTGAGATAAATAGCACTTTGACTATCACAAAAAATCTTTGTGGGAGATGTGTCTCCACAAAGTTCACCGTATAAATTTCTTAACCAAATAGCTTCCTTACAAGCTTCAGAAATTGCCATATATTCTGCTTCAGTTGTGGATAAGGCAACAATGGTCTGTAGACTTGCCTTCCAACTCACAGCACATCCACCATTGGTAAAGACATAACCTGTCAAAGATCTTCTTTTATCTAAATCTCCAGCATAATCAGAATCTACATAACCAACCAGTCCTTCACCAGAATTTCCAAATTGTAAACATGCATTGGAAGTACCGCATAAATATCTAAGAATCCATTGAACAGCTTTCCAATGCTCTTTTCCTGGGTTAGCCATATATCTGCTAACAACACTTAAAGCGTGAGATAAATCAGGGCGAGAACATACCATGGCATACATTAGAGAACCAACTGCACTAGAATACGGAACTTTCGCCATGTTGTTAATTTCATCATCTGTCTTTGGACAATATGCTGAAGACAGTTTGAAATGTGCAGCTAACGGAGTACTCACTGGCTTGGCTTTATGCATGTTGAATCTTTGAAGAACTTTCTCAATATACCTCTTTTGACTTAGGTATAGTTTTCCATGCTGTCTGTTACGAGTAATTTCCATACCAAGAATTTTCTTGGCTGGACCTAAGTCCGTCATTTCAAACTCTTTGCTTAGTTATGCTTTCAGTTTTGCTATCTCTAGTTTATCTTTTGCAGCAATCAACATATCATCAACATAAAGAAGCAGATATATTGATGAACCATTGACTGACTTAAAATAAACACAACTATCATAATCTGATCTTTTAAAATTCTGAGATAACATAAAAGAGTCAAACCTCTTATACCATTGCCTTGGGGACTGCTTTAACCAATAAAGATATTTTTTCAATCTATATACCAAGTTCTCTTTTCCAGGGATAATAAAGCCTTCAGGTTGCTCCATATAAATATCTTCCTCCAATTCACCATGTAAAAATGCAGTTTTGACATCTAACTGCTCAAGCTCATAGTTATGCATGGCAACAATATTAAGTAAAGTACGAATTGAGCTATGCTTAACAACAGGAGAGAAAACATCAGTAAAATCAATGCCTGGAATTTGGCTATAGCCTTTAGCAACTAACCTTGCTTTAAATCTTGCTTCTTCATCAGGAGTAATACCTTATTTTCTTTTGAAAATCCATTTGCAGCGGATAGGCTTCTTTTCTTTTGGTAATTTCACCAACTCCCAAGTGCCATTTTTTTCAAGAGATTCCATTTCATCATGCATGGCAGTTATCCATTTGTTGCAATGTTCTGAAGTAATGGCTTCCGTGTAAGTTGAAGGTTCTTTGATACCTGTCAATTTCTTCAGCAACGTTTAAAGCATAAGCAACAATATTTGCTTCTTCTATCAGTCTCTTGGGAGGATGAATGACCCTCCTAGGTCTATCAGTTGCTATAGAACGTTGTGGTTGGTGAGTAGGAGTAGGAGTAGAAGACTCTTGCTCAACTGATTGATTTTGATCAATAGAGTTTTCTTTTTCTGGTGTATGTTCTGAGTTAACAGATTGCTCCACCTGCACACTTGTCTTTTGTTGAATCTCAACAGGAATATTAGTAGGTGAATCTTTATGTAGCATAGCTGATTCATTAAATACTACATTTCTACTAATCACGACCTTTTTAGTTTCAGGACACCATAACTTATATCCTTTCACACCAGACTTGTAACCAAGAAAGATACATTTAATTGCCCTGGGCTCTAATTTTCCATTATCAACATGAGCATAAGCAGGGCAACCAAAAATTCTTAAATCTGAATAGTTTGCTGGGGAGCCAGACCATACCTCAATAGGAGTCTTTTTATCAAGTGGAATAGAAGGTGACATGTTAATTAGATAACATGCAGTAGAAGCAGCTTCTGCCCAAAAACGCTTAGATAATCCTGCGTTAGATAACATACAACAGGCTTTTGAAATAATGGTTCTGTTCATACGTTCAGCTACACCATTTTGTTGAGGTGTGTAAGAAACGGTGTAGTGTCTAACAATTCCTTCTAGTTTACAATATGAATTAAATTCATTTGAACAAAACTCCATACCATTATCAGTGCGAAGCTTTTTGACCTTCTTACCGGTCTGGTTTTCCACCATGACTTTCCATTCTTTGAATGCAGAGAATGCTTCAGATTTAAGCTTCAAGAAATATGGCCAAACTCTTCTTGAATAATCATCAATAATTGTCAACATATAACGAGTACCTCCTAGTGATGCTTCTTGAGATGGTCCCCATAAATCAGCGTGTACATACTCCAAAATGCCTTTTGTAGTATGTATTGAGGTGTTAAATTTTGCCCTCTTGTGCTTGCCAAAAATACAATGTTCACAGAATTCCAGTTTGCCAACGCATTGGCCATCAAGCAATCCTCTTTTGCTTAATACTGTTAAACCAAGTTCACTCATATGCCCAAGACGCATATGCCATAGGTTAGTAGTATCAGAAATAGAAGATGAATTTGAAGTAACATTTGAATTACCTGTTACTGTTGTACCCCGAAGATGATACAGGTTTGCTGATTTGATATCGGCTTTCATGACAATCATAGCGCCTTTTGAAACCTTTAAAACTCCACCTTCACCGGAATATTTGTACCCTTTAAGGTCAAGAGTACTTAAAGAAATAAGGTTTCTTTTCAAATCTGGAATGTGTCGAACATCAGACAAAGTTCTGACAACACCATCAAACATCTTGATTTGAATTGAACCGATTCCAGTGACTTTATATGGTGCATTATCACCCATCAATACGGAGCCACCTTCTATAGGTTGATAATTTGTAAACCAGCTTCTGTTTGGACTCATGTGAAAAGTACAAGCTGAGTCAAAAATCCATTCATCATTGGTTTTTAGGATTCCTACAAAAGCTACAAGAACATCTCCATTAGAATTATTTTCAGCAGCATAAGTAGCTTTTCCTTCATCATCTTGATTTGGTTTGGGGTTTTGATTAGCAGCTATTTTCTCCTTGTTCTTCAACTTGTAACATTTAGAGATATCATGTCCTTCCTTTTTGCAATAGTTGCATGACTTGGAACGTCTGGATCTAGATTTGCTTCTGGAATTTCTTTTGTTCTTGCCTTTAGAATCATTCTTATCTATTGGTCTGCCACGAACTGCCAGACTTTCTCCTTTAGAACTTGAACCTTCAGTGGATACCATATCTTTCATCTTTTCTTTTGCATGCAAAGCTTCATAAACTTCGTGAAGTGTTAAAGTATCACGACTATATAATATGGTATCTCTAAAGTATGAATAAGAACTAGGCAAAGAACATAAAAGAATTAAACCCAAATCCTCTTCATCATATTTTACCTCCATAGCTTCAAGATCAGTGATGATCTCTTTAAATGTTGAAAGATGATCCATCAACGACCTACCTTCTTGCATCTTAAGCGAAAATAATTTTTGTTTAAGGTGCATCTTACTTGTGAGATCTTTGGTCATACAAATTTGTTCCAATTTTAGCCATAAAGCGGCGGCAGTACTTTCTTTCATTACTTCCTGCAAAATATTGTTAGATAAATGAAGATGGATATGAGAGAGAGCCTTACGATCTTTACGATCCTTTTCTTCATCTGACCAAGACGCAGGCATTTTGTCTCGGCCTAACAAAGCATCATCAAGGTCCAACTGAGCCAATACAGCTTGTATTTTTACTTGCCATAATGAAAATCTTGTATCTCGATCCAACAATGAAATATCGTATTTCAAAGTAGCCATGTCGATATAATACTCAATAAATTGAGAATGAGTATAGAAAACAACGTGGCTCTGATACCACTTGTTAAGAATAATTATATCGACAATAAAATAAAAATAATATGATAAAGAAAAATAAATGTGGACACAAGGATTTAACGTGGAAAAACCCTTACGGGAAAAAACCACGGGCACAACCGATGATAATCACTACATGAGAAAAATGAGGAGGTTACAAGATCTGGAACTGAAAAATATATATCTCTCTTTTTCTTTTTAATACATAGAGCCTCACAAAATATATCTATGTATATATATCACTCAATGTTTTGTATGTTATCAGTTTGCAATATAATCATCCCTATATATAGGGATGAATGGCATGAAAACATTGCCGAGATTGTTGAAAAACAAATGTGAGCGCCGTAATCAAATGTGTGCGCTGCAATTGTTGAAAGAATCATCACGTGCATAACTCCACGTTCAAACTCAATTGGAATTTGTTTTTTATTACTATTCATGTGGGGCCCACATGAATTATTTCATTTTCTTTTTGCTTTTTGAAGGCAATCATTCACAGCTGGTGACGAAGGTGGTAGCGGTGATGAAGGTGGTGGTGGCGGCGGTAGGCAGTGGTAGAAGTGGTAGGGGTGTTGGTAGCGGTAGTAGGGGTGGTGGAAGTTGTGGTAAAGGTTGTAGTGGCGGTGGTGATGATGGTGATAAAGGAAGTGGAGTTGACATTAGCGGTGGTGGGGGTTGGGGGCGATGGTGAGGTGGCGGTGGCGGTGGGGAAGGTTGTGAAACTGGTGGCGACGGCGGCAACGGTGGTTTTTGAGATGGCGGTGGCGGCGGTAATGGTGGCAATGGCGATAGTAGTGGTGGTAGTGGTGACAAAGGTGGTGCAGGTGCTAGAAGATGTGAAAATCATATATGAATAATAATATATCTATTTCGTCATTAGAACGTCAGCGCCGGCCGAAACACTAGAGCGACATGAACAAAATATGTGGTCCAGAATTAGTCTCGCGATTTCAACCTTTATTTCATTTTCAATGGAACCTACATCTATATATATATATATATATATATATATATATATATATATATATATATATATATATATATATATATATATATATATATATATATATATATATATATATATATATATATATATATATATATATATATATATATATAGATGTAGGTTCAAATACATTTTCTAAATACTGTGTGATTGTAGGACTAATTCTAGACCGATCATTTGATAGGGGCAATTTGGGAATTCAATCAATCCCTAAAAATACGGTAACGAGCGTGCCCTAATTCAAAATCACATCTCTGAAATTAAAAATTGAAATCGCAACTGATGGAGGCGGAGGCAACGGAGATCGGCGGTGGTCGGTAATGGAGGCGGAGGCAGCGGAGATCGGCGGTGGTCGGTGATGGAGGCGGAGGCAGCGGAGATCGGCGGTGGTCGGTGATGGAGGCGGAGGCGGAGGCGGCGGAGATCGACGGTCACCATTGTATCCCCTAAAAAATAACGACAGCCTTCGCCAGGAAGATCATCGAGAATGGAAATTATCTGCGCCTTTTTCTTCACCGTCGTCAACCTTTCGTAAAACAAAAATGATTTGTGCTCATAGACATTCTCAGAGAATGGACATCTCAAAGGCATTCTTAGAGAATGGGCATGCGTATCACAGTTTACTAACTGGGCATGCGTATCACAATTTTCAAAGGCAAGGCATTCTCAGAGAATGAGGTATGTGTATAACAGTTTTTTTGAGAATGAGGCATTCTCAGAGAATGAAGTATTCTCAGAGAATATGAGGCATTTCTTTCCCGTATTCCTTTTTTCTTTTCTTTTTTCCGTTTTTGTGTTTTAGTTCCTGTATCTTAGTGTTTGCATTCTCAGAGAAAGAATGAACGTGTAAAATTCATTCTTGCAGAATGGTTTTCTAGGTTAAGAGTTTTGCCACATGTAAAATTCATTCTTGAAGAATGGCATTCTACTTTCTTAATGGATTTTCTATACGTTATGGTTTTCTGTACAATCTTACTACCCATTCTCTGAGAATTGAATTTGAAAACTCTTACTTAACTATTTTTTTTTTTCGAGAATGCAACTTTACTTATCCGATAATGCATCTGTACTATCCTCCGATGTTGATTGTGTATATTTTGATTATTGATAGTATTAATTGAAACCGGTCATATCATGTCCGTGATTTTAGCATGCGAAGATTACATTCCGTTGTTATGGGTTTGTGGGTTTTGACTGTTTTACCCTTAACCTGGGTTTTTTCAATTAAAAACACGTGAATTCTTTGATTTTATTTACAAGAATGCCCTTTGATTTAATCCATTGATTTTGTTGATCTAACGGTCCACGTTGAGTCCTACAATCACACTATATTTAACAATTTCATTTAATACTAACTCTCTCTCTCTCTCTCTCTATATATATATATATATATATATATATATATATATATATATATATATATATATATATATATATATATATATATATATATATATAGGGATGGGTTCAATGCAGAACCAAAATATATTGCCTAACTGCAGAACCAAGTTTCTAACCGTAAGATTAAAATATAAGTAAAGGGTACGATCGTCAACGTAAACTGTTATGTTCAGTAATGAACATATGTTCATCAATGAATATATGTTCATCAATGAACATATGTTCATCAATGAACATATGTTCATCAATGAACACATGTAAATTACATGATCAAAGTTGTGTGTTCTCTCCTGTATCTTTGCGTTTCTCTCTCTCTTTGATCAAAATACAAAGAAAGCTTCAATCACAATAAGATCAACAAGTACATTGATCAAAGTCTCAAACAATTACATGAGTAAAGTTAAAAGATTAAGAATACATCACGAGTCAGTATCAAAGTATCAAACAAACGAAACAATATTCATATGTGAATCATGTTCATATATGAACATGGTTCATATATGAACATTACATATGGCGGTTCTCAATCACTCTGTTCTTGCTTCTATACTTCTTCAACATCAAACAAATCCTTGTGTGCACATCATATTGTTAATTGACCTATGAGCAACGAAACATCAAAGTTGATTAGGTTCTTAGTGCTAAAATCATATTCCCTAAAATACATAAGATTTCAACAAAATTTCGAGTTGTATATTTAAGGAATCGATCATTTAATACCAAAAAAGTAAGAACCCTAACCTGTTAACAAACAATGTTGAAAATCAAAATATGTTCATTTATGAACATATGTTCATATATGAACTTATGTTCATATATGAACACATGTTCATTGATGAACACATGTTCATTTATGAACATATGTTCATATATGAACCAATTACATTGATTAAACATAAGAACATGAAAAAAAAAGGATTAAGCGTAATGTATGAACTGTTCATAGATGAACATAAATGCAGATGCTGATCAAATCATGTTGTTACAAGTGAGAATCACAAAATAGACCTTGTTGGCATTTTAACAAGCACATGGTGTGCACCTTGATTAGTCACGTTTTGATTAGCATCCAAATTCAAGGAGAATTGATTAATCACAGCTGAATCAAGATACAAACACCATATGTTCATAAATGAACATATGTTCATAAATGAACATATGTTCATAAATGAACATATGTTCATAAATGAACATATGTTCATAAATGAACATATGTTCATCTATGAACATATAACCAACTAAACAAAATAGATACCGAAAGCAGAATAGATATCGTAAACCAAATACCCAAACATAACAGGAAAACAATCACTTCCAAAATTGAGGTTGGGAGTAGGAATCGAATTCACAAGGAGAGGTGAGGGGTGCCTGGTAATTGATTCACAGAGAGCAAGGGAGGAGAACCAATAATGGAAACATTTGAAGTGTTAGACATCAAAACCAAATTTGATTCACAGTGGGCACGGGGAGACCCACCAAGCATTGAGCATCGATACTCATTCCTTGGTTTGACAACCCTTTACCAATCACTGCATTAAAAATTCCACCCAAATAACCCAAATTAAAACGAATAGCCTCTAGTGAAGTAGTAATCAGACTTACCAACTGCGCATCGTTTGGGATTGAATCGGGACTGTAGCAGGATTTGACGAACTCAACAGACTAAAATCGCCATCGATGGATTGCGTTTAATCGCAGACGCAGACATCGTCTTCTCTCTTCTCGCCCTTCCAATAATCGAGGGGGATGGATCGATTTCTGATTTCTGATTTTGTGTGTGTATAATCGATTTCTGATTTTGTCTCCTTCAATCGATTTGCGTAGAATTGTGGAACTAGTTGATTTGGGAACGGGTAGTTGTGAACTCGCGCTATCAAACGATATTAGGGGTTTATAGGAGGAATCATTAGGGTTTCTCTAGACGGGAAACATTTTATATTGACTCCCGAGATCCCAATTGAAGATGTGATAATCGCTTTATCAAGTCGATTTTGGTGGAGAATGGAATGACGATAGATGGTTATGAGGTAATGAACATACAAATCCCCATTGTACCATTGCCTGGACGTAATCCCCTGAACAAGCGTGTATAATCTTATTGTGCACCCTGTTAATCCAATCCCTTGATATAATGATCGTAGGGTTATAAAGGTGGTTCTGTGGTTAGCCGATATATATTTGGTTCTGCATTGAACCTCCCTCTACATATATATATATATATATATATATATATATATATATATATATATATATATATATATATATATATATATATATATATATATATATATATATATGGCAAAAGTTCAACAATAGACTAATATAAATCATGGTACCAAGGGACTAATCTCATCCACACGATTATACACTTTACCGTAGACGTGCATCTACCGGATTATAAAAAACCCACTTTGTTTTTTTCGTTTTTTTAATTTTTAGGGCTTATTTTTTATCGAAAAAAAATCTGAATATATAGAAATTTATAACTTTTATCCTCTACAAATAGAGATCTATATTGATATACAAAAAATGATTTTTTTTTGAAGTTTCCGCTAGTTGAGATTCTCATGTGAATCTGAACTGTTATTTTGTTCACTGTTGACATACACAATGACATATGATATTGTCATGTGAATTTGAATAAATTTTTGTGTGAATGTGAAAGGAATTAACTTATGAATCATAGTATATTTATTATAAATGATTAAAATGTTGAATTGTTTAAAATTTTCTAACTAAATTAATCATATTCATATTTCAGAGTATATTTAAAATACTATATGATATTGATATGTGAATCTGAGTAAATTGTTGTGTGAATGTAAATAATTTATATTGTGAATGAGAGTAAAATCATTATAAATGGTTAAAATGTTGAAGTAGTAAAAACCTGTTAAGTAACTTCTCAATACTATATGATTTTGATATGTGAATATGAATAAGTTTTCGTGTAAATATGAGTAAATCTATTTGTGAATAAAGTATATTACTTATAAATGGTTATAATATTGAAATAGTAAAAGTTTTAAAAGTAAATAATTACTCATATTTAAATTTTTACAGTTCAGATTCACATTTGAATCTGGACTGTTATTATGTTATTCTCTGTTGGCATTCACAATGACATATGATATTGTCAAGTGAATCTGAATAATTTTTTGTGTGAATGTAAATGAAAATTTTACTTATGAATCATAGTAAATTCATTATAAATGATTAAAATGTTGAAGGGTTAAATATTTTCTAAGTAAATTAATCATATTCATATTACAAATTATATTTAAAATATCATATGATATGATATGCTCATCTGAGAAAATTGTTGTGTGAATGTAAGAAAATCCAATTGTGAATCAGAGTAAATTCATTATAAATGGTTAAAATGTTGAAGTAGTAAAAAACTTATAATTAAATTCTCAATAGTATATGATACTGATATGTGAATATAAGTAAATTTTCGTGTAAATATGAGTAAATCCACTTGTAAATCAAGTACATTACCTATAAATTGTTATAATATTGAAGTAATAAAAGTTTTAAAAGTAAAATAATTACGCATAATCAAATTTTTACAGTTCAGATTCACATTATGAATCTAGACGAGCTGTACATATAATTTTTTTTTATTATTTTTATATCAATATGGATGTCTATTTGTAGAGGACAAAAATTATGAATTTTGGTGTATTCGGTTTTTATTTTTGAAAAAGAATAATGTCGAAAAATAAAAAAAACAAAAAAAATGAAGTGAAAATTTTATTATAATCCTCTACATGTGCGTCGACGTAAGAAATTTACAACCTATTTTTGGCCGCTGATGATTTTGATTCCGACGATCGAGATTAGTCTTTTGGTACCATGAATAATTTTAGTCCCTTATTGAACATATATATATATATATATATATATATATATATATATATATATATATATATATATATATATATATATATATATATATATATATATATATATATATATATATATATATATATATATAGTTCAAATACGGATTATAACTATTGTGCGAACGTAGGACTCAATCACGACCATTTATGTAAGGATACGATCGGTATTTCTAGTAGATTTCCTAATTTGAAAATAATTTCTTTTTACGACTAATTAAGATTTACAATATATAATCGTAACCGACAACTGTATTATCATGAATTCAAATTTGATTTCGTAATCAATAAGTTGTTCTTCAATCCCGATTTTGTTCGTGTCAATTACGATTTTGAATAATTGTTCGTTATTCCATTCTGATCGTATTAGAATTTTTTTTATACACAGTAAGTGTTCGTATCGATCATATCTGAATTGTATCCATGTATAAACTATATTCTATTATGTGCTAAGAATTGGATTGTATGAAAATTGTTTCAATTTCGATTTAGAAGAATTGTATCAGAATTGTTGTCGTATGTTTTTGTCGTTCGTATGAAGAAGGCCATTCTCTGAGAATTTGTTGATATTTTTAGTTCTTATTGCCATTTTAAGAGAATGAACTCAGTTGGTTGATAGTATATATAAAAAGTTTATTCTCTAAGAATGATTGATAGTTTTGGTTGTGTATTGCCATTATAAGAAGGTCATTCTTTGAGAATGGGTTAAAGTTTTAGTTGTGTTACTGCAATTCTAAGAGAATGAAGTTATTTTTGTTATTTTCAGTAGAATATGGATTATTGGACGTGTGTTTGCGTTTTGATGGTTGTAGAAGAGGGATTGTTCTGGAAGTATTGTTTTGAAGATGTAAAGAATAAGAGATATTGCAAATTTTGTAATAAGCTAGGTAATCATGATAAATTGCCCGTTTAGATTATTTTAGATTTTTTTTTGATTCATTCAAATGTTCGTTGTCGTATGTGTTGAAGGATTTTGTGTTTTTGTAATCGGATGTGGAATTTTATAATTGTCATGGTATTAGATTTTTGGGGTATTGTTTATTGAATCATTCTCTAAGAATTACTATGATTTATTGTATTTTTTTTGAATTCTGTAGTTTCATTATCTGAGAATGATTCAAATATGATATGCGGAATTATTAGGAGTTATGGTTCAATTTTTTTTGAATTATGTAATACCATTATCATTGTTTTTTATTGTTGGGTTGTTGTTTATTATATCATTCTTTAAAAAGTATTATTAGTTTATGGTAAGATTTTTCTTGAATCATGTACTTTCATTCTCAGAGAATGAGAGTAAATACTCTTCCTTTCTAACATAAATATACTCATTCTCTGAGAATTTAACTACGTACTCTTACCTTGAGATTATACACATGATTGTTTATGAGAATGTCATCAATTTTTTCTACGTATTCTCAGAGAATGTGTTGCACTTATCATAATACTACAGTCATTCTCTGAGAATACATATATGTAATATGTAAATAGGCATTCATTCTATTAGAATGAAACTCTAAGAATTAAAAACCAACATTCATTCTTTAAGAATACACATAACTGTTATAATAAAAGTATCATTCTTTGACAATATAAGTGACTACAGTATTTTCCAACAAACAATATCACTTCTCTGAGAATACATATATGTAATATGGGAAACACATTTTATAATTTGTAGACATTTTACATTATGATAGAGTAGTTTACATACTATTTTCCAACAAACAATATCACTTGTTTCTCACATATTTTCAATGAATGAAAGTAACTACTCATCCTTTCTAACCTCAATATACTCATTCTCTGATTCTTCCTCATCTTCAAGTATCTTATTTTGTTAACATCAATCATGTTTACTGATGCTTATTACTTCTGGTTTATGCTTTCTTGACTTTTTCTTTTTTGGCTTTGAGCTTGAAACATCAATCATGTTTACTAGTTGTTTAATGTTATCACCTTTGTCAATTACTGTTGTTGATGGTATTCCTGATAATAGGTCAGAATAACTGTAATGTTACAAATTTAATACAACTTGAATACAAGAATAGTTTGAGAATGAATGTCTATAATGAATGTCTATAGGGTATAGTTTTTTCTTATTACATTCTCAGAGAATGGGATGTCATTATGATATGATACAAGAATATTGCAAATCAACTGTCATAATAGAACTAACCTCATTCTCTGAGAATACAACTACTTTCTATTTGTTTTTAACCTCATTCTATGAGAATAGAACTAACTTTCATTCTCAGATAACATAAATGTTAACATATTCTAAGAGAAGGAGATTCTTCATTAACTTCGTCTAGGTCAAATTAGTCAAATTAGTATTTGTACTCCCATTCTACTAGAATAATCAAGAATACTCTGTTTTTTAACTGTTCTTAGAGAATGGGTTCCCGGAAATTAGATTAATTATTCACAAGCAATTTTCATTACTTAACATTTTGTTAAAATGTATGCATTATCAGAGAATTTGATTGCCCTAATGTTCTTTTGTACTCCCATTCTACAAGAATATGCCTAAATTGCATACGATTTACCAGGTTTTTATGATACCATTCTTAAAGAATAGTGCGAAATCAGTGTTTCACTTAACATCCACATTGTTTTGAGAATGGATATAAATACGTTTGCATTTGTTATTATCTATAACCAAAACCCCCAATTTCCGATGAATAATAACAAATCTTAGGTTTTTTTCAATTCCATTCTACATGAATGTATGTGTATTCATGTAGAATACAATTTTTCTCTATGCTCGGAGAATGAGTTTACGGTATCTCACATTTTAGTCGATCAACGAAGTCGTCTAGGTCATCTTCTTCACCATCTATTGTTACTGGATTGTCTGGAGTGTTGCTGAATCTGGACTCGACATTATCTCATATTCATGAAGTTCTTCGTCTCCCAGTCATCGGTGATTCCTTGTGAATGCAGGTTACGAAGAATGTAGTATCAACAATTTATGTCGCCGTCGTTGAATCGAGTTGATAAAATATTTTCTGTTGATTTTGTACGTTTTTATTCTTTGATCTTGATTCTTGTAACTAAACAAATAGTGTCCGTGATATTAGGATGTGAAAATCACATTCCGTTGTTATGGGTCTGTATTTTTTAACTGTTTTACCCTTATCCGTGATTTTTAATTTAAAAATATTGAAATTCTTTGGTTTTTATTTACGAGAATGCCATTTGATCATGTCCATTGATTTTGTTAATCTAATAGTCTAGATTGAGCCTTACAATCACACTATATTTACCAATTTCATTTAATACTAACTATATATATATATATATATATATATATATATATATATATATATATATATATATATATATATATATATATATATATATATATATATATATATATATATATATAAGTGTTGTAAAAGTCGGCCAAGGCGGCGCCTAGGCGCTAGACGGACGAGTTCTGCCTACGATTAATGTTAGGCGATCAAGTTAGGCGGATTTGGTCAACAACGGTCAAAATCGGGTTTAGGAGGGTCTAGGCGGCCAAATTTTCAAATTTTCAAAATTTAAAATTTTCAAATTTTCAAAATTTAAAATTTTCAAACTTTCATAATTTAAAATTTTCAAATTTTCAAAATTTAAACTTTTCAAAATGTTAACAATTTTCAAATTTTTTATTTTATATATAATTATTATAATTGGTGACTAAGTTACGATTATTGATGATTAAAATTGTCAAAAATATCATTAATTTGTCTAAACATTATGCTTTTTGATGACTTACATATTTAAACACCTAGATGTGCCAATTTTTATGCTTATTTATTAATTTTGTAGGGATATAGGTAATATTTAAATTTTAAAAAATAAATTTTATTACAATTAATGCTCCCCGCCTAGGAGCCCGCTTAGTCCTCGCCTAGACCGACTAGTTCTAGGCCCCAGTCGACCGCCCGCCTACCGTCTAGCGACTTCTACAACCTTAATACATATATATATATATATATATATATATATATATATATATATATATATATATATATATATATATATATATATATATATATATATAGTAAGGTTTCATTGGGGGTAGATGATGTGGAGAAGAAAGCATTCCGTACTCGATACGGGCATTACGAGTTCCTAGTGATGCCATTCGGTCTTACTAATGCGCCAACGGTTTTTATGGACTTAATGAATCGGGTCTGTAAACCATTCTTAGACCGATTTGTTATAGTATTTATCGATGACATCCTTATATATTCAAAGAATAGAGAAGAACATGCGAACAACCTGCAGACAGTGCTTGAAACTTTGAAGCGAGAACAGCTGTATGCAAAGCTCTCCAAGTGTGAGTTTTGGATGCGGGAGGTGCAGTTCCTTGGACATGTTGTTTCTATCCAGGGTATAAAAGTTGATCCGTCAAAGGTTGAAGCAGTGATGAAATGGGAACCTCCCAAAACGCCAACTGAAGTTAGAAGTTTTCTCGGACTTGCCGGGTATTACCGCAGATTTATTCAAGCTTTCTCCCGTATAGCTGTGCCACTTACACGACTAACCCGAAAAGAAGAGAAATTCAGATGGGAAGAAGAACAAGAAAAAGCTTTTGTTACATTAAAAGAGAAGTTGTGTAATGCGCCTGTTCTTACGTTACCAGATGGGACAGAATATTTTGAAGTATACAGCGATGCCTCGCATCGGGGGCTTGGCTGTGTGTTGATGCAGAGGGGGAAAGTTATAGCATATGCTTCCAGACAGTTGAAAGATCCAGAAACAAAGTATACTACTCATGATTTAGAGCTTGCAGCGATTGTATTTGCCTTGAAAATTTGGAGTCATTACCTGTATGGTACAAAGTGCAAGCTATTTACTGATCACAAGAGTTTACAGTATGTGTTCTCTCAAAAAGAGTTGAACATGAGACAGAGAAGATGGCTAGAGTTGATCAGTGATTATGATTGCGAGATTGTATACCATCCAGGTAAAGCAAATGTAGTAGCAGACGCATTGAGTAGAAAAGTTCCTGAGAAAAGAGTCAAGGCAAGATCGATGCGAATAGAAATAGTGTCCATTATTATAGAACAGATTAAAGCTGCCCAACAAAAAGTTGAAGGGAGCGGAGATTTAAAAGATGAGAAACTAGGAAAAGACATACTGTTTGAAACAAATAGTCAAGGGTTGAAGACTTTCAGGAACTGCATTTGGGTACCGAAAGTAGGGGGATTGAGAAAGTTGATTTTAGAAGAGTCGCATAAGTCTAAGTATTCTATACATCCAGGGAGTACTAAGACTTACCAAGATCTTAAGAGACAGTATTGGTGGCCTGGAATGAAGAAGAGGATCGCTAAATACATATCCAAGTGTGTCGTTTGTGCACAAGTCAAGGCGGAACATCAAGTCCTGCATGGAGATGCTCAGTCATTGCACATTCCAGTAGGAAAATGGGAAGATGTAACCATGGACTTTATCGTCGGATTACCAAGAACGAGAAGAGGTTATGAGTGTATATGGGTTATAGTGGACCGATTGACCAAGAGTGCACTGTTTATAGCCATAAGAGAAACAACTCCATTGGAGAAGTTAGCCCAGTTGTACATAGATGAGGTGTTAATACGATATGGTGCACCGCTGTCCATAGTATCAGATAGAGATCCAAGATTTACTTCTAACTTTTGGAGAGCTTTACAAGAGAAAATAGGGACGAAAATTCAGCTAAGCACAGCGTATCATCCACAAACAGATGGTTAGAGTGAGCGAACAATTCAGACAGTAGAAGACATGTTAAGGTCATGTGTGATGGATTTTGGAGGTAGTTGGGATGAACACTTGCCACTAGTGGAGTTTGCATATAATAACAGTTACCATTCTAGCATTAAAATGCCACCCTTCGAGGCATTATATGGTAGAAAATGCAGGACTCCTCTATGTTGGTTAGAGGCGGGTGAGACTAAGCTTACCGGACCAGACATTGTTAAAGTGACCAATGAAAAAAATTGGAGTGGTTCAAGCCAATATGAAAGCAGCACAAGATCGACAGAAGAGTTACTCGAATCTAAAGAAAAGACCTTATGATTTACAAGAAGGTGATTTAGTGATGATAAAGGTGTCGCCATGGAAGGGCGTAGTCAGATTTGGCAAAAGAGGAAAGTTGAGTCCAAGATACATCGGACCTTTTAGAATTTTGAAAAGAGTGGGATTGCAAGCATTCAAGTTGGAATTACCACCAGAACTTAGTGGAATACATGATACCTTTCATGTATGCTACTTGAAGAAGTATTTTGGAAAGGAAGAGTTGGTTATACCGTATACAGACTTGAAAGTGGAGACTCCTAATAGGTTGATTGAAGAACCTGAGGCAATCCTAGAAATGCAGACCAAGAAGCTAAGAAATAAGGAAGTTGACATTGTACTAGTCAAGTGGAAGCATCCATTAGGGTCAAACCTAACTTGGGAGACATTAGAAGAAATGAAGAGAAGGTATCCAGATTTCATGGATTACAAAAAGATTCCGAAGACGGAATCCGCTTAAGGAGGGGTGACTGTAAGAACCCACAAAAAGTTGTAAAAAGGGTAAAATGGTCTTTTGTCATATTATAAGACCATTATGTAAAATAATATGTAGTTAGTGAAATAAGAATGTGAGAAATAAAAGTTTATGTAAGATTTGGAGTTTTACTGGGTGGATAGTGAAATTTGGCCAAAAAGGGCAAAATGGTCATTTGACATGAAAATGACCAAAATGTTAAGAAAATGTTAAGTTGTTAGTTAATGGAACTTTGTTTGCAAGATTATGGGCCTTAGGACCATTTCTGTAAAGAAGTTGGAAGGCTAGGGACTAAAGTGTAACTATTTTATATAAATTAATTATATATATGAGAGTTATCCAACTCTCATTGTCTAGAAGGCAGTAGAAGGGTCGGGAGAGAGCGAGAGAGTACGGGAGGAGTAAGAGTTCTAGCAGCTTTGCAAAGGAATCAAAGGAAAACACTTGGAATTGGTGATTCCAAGCTCCAAAAGGTAAGATTTCCAAGTTCTAAGCTCCAAACCTTGAACGGGAATTATGTTTTGATTTCTGATTTCCCAGAAATCATGATTCTAATGAAATCATCCAACTCATCTTGCTCAAAATCATCAATTTAACATGTTTAGTTGTTGAATACGTTGAAATACAAGAAAAAGATGATTTTGGTTCAAGAACATTAATCATGGGTTTGGATGAACAAGTTGTTTTGATGAGTTTAATAGGTTAGAAATGATGAAAGAAACTCATATTAACAAGTAATTCAATGGAATTGAAGTTTTGAAGCAAGAGTGGTGAAATGAGTTTTTAGCTTAAGAACCCTAGAAATGGGTTCATGAGTTGAAACTGATTTCATATGGTTCTAATGGTTCGGTTAAGTTAAAAATGTCATAAATGAAGTAAGAAATCAGTTCACAAGCTTGAAAATTCAATAAATTGGTTTTTGGTAAAAAAATGGGGATTTCAGAAGATTTTTCAAGTTTATAAAGAAGATTTGATGATTTTTTTGTTTAAAGTCAAATATAAGTTGGTATTTAGGGCCTGTAAATGACCCTAAACTGATTAAGTCAAGTATTAAGAGCTTAATGGAGTGAATAGTGAAACTGCACTTTGAAAAATCGCCAAATATAGCAATATACTTATGATCGCGACGCGACCTGGCGGCAGGAAGTTGAGAAGCTTCTGTCCAATTTTTGAGATTTGAACTCGTTGCTTGACATGTCCGTTTGACCTATAATTCATACCATAGGCTTAAAATGGTATGAAACCACGTGGAAAATTGTCGGAACCGAAATACGACCTCCCGAGGGTATTGTAGTAAAATACGCGTATTTTGGGAAAATTTTAAAATGAGTTAATAAGGGTTATACACTTGTCATGACCTGAAGTTGTATCATATGAGACCCTAGAACTGTAGAGTCAGTTGTGGTATGTATTTATTAAGTATATATATATATATATATATATATATATATATATATATATATATATATATATATATATATATATATATATATATATATGATACTTGTATAGGTGGTGCTTCAAATACTGTTGAGCACGGAAAAGGAAAAGGTGGACGAGAAGCTTAGTAATCCATAGCAGAAACAAGGTGAGTATATGTGGACTTTTTGTACATAGCATAAATGATATTTTCAGAAAATAAGATTTCCAAATACTTTTGAATACTAAAGTTGGAAATAGTTTTAAAGTAGCTCTATACAAGGGCTAAGTGTTTTTAAGCAGATTTTAAAGTAGTGCAGTTTGTAAAGTTTCTTGAAAGAAGCTCCATATGAGAGCTAAAGATATTGAAGTTAGTTTTGAAAGTATTTTTGATTAAGAGTTAAAAAGACTATGAGTTTGAGTTTATTATGAATTGCGTCCTTTTTGACCAATTTGAGATGAAATGAAGAAAGTAATGAGATAAGAAGTAACATAAAGAAAGTAATGAGAGTTAGTTGTCCGGACTAGGATCACCCACATAATCGGGAGATCTGAAGACACTACTGGGGTGGTACCTCCCGTCGCGAAGTAGTTGTCTAGCTTAGCATAACATTGTGCTTGGATCTGTTCCAAGTCACGAAGGGGAGATAGAGATAGCATAACCTTGCGGGTGGATCTGTTCTGTCCTGCGAAGGGGAGTTAGTAGAATGAATTAAATTAAACTAATTCATGAGTTTCAGTTGGTCACAAGAAAATAAGAAAGAAAACAGTTTTTGAGAAAGAAAGCTGTTTTTGAGAAAGAAAACAGTTTTTGAGAAAGAAAGTATTTTTGAGGTTTGAAAATAGAAAAGAAAAGAAATTTTGAGATTTGTTATAAAAATAAGTTTTAAGTAGTTTACTTGTTAATATTTCAAGTTATGAGCAGAAAAGTTTTGGGTCTAAAACCCATATTACTCACGAGGCTTTATGTCTCACGTATATTTTTTTCTAAATGCTATGTACTTAGGTGAGAGGAGCAAGAGCTGGAGTTGGGACCAATGTATAATACAGATAAGTTTAAATTATGGCTTTTGAGTTCAGTCTGTAATTACCCCTTAAGAATAAATTTGTAAAAAAAAAATAAGTGACTTTTTGATAGTCACGCGTTGTAAAATATTTTGTAATATAAACTATATTAAATTATGGTTTTAGAAAGGGGTGTTACAGTACCAAAACGTAATATGTCAGTAAGTTGTTTTTTAGTGTTTGGATAATAGTGGTTATGCGTGTAATACAGAAATGACTTATCAAAAACTGCCATGATAAGTCAATAAGTAAGGAAGAATAAGTCAATAAGTAAGGAACAAGTAACTTATCAAAAACTGCTTATTTAAGGAAATAAGTGCTTATAAAATATGTTCATCCAAACACTTAAAACTGCTTATTAACGGTGTCAAACCGCAATAATTCAATAAGCATCTCAAATAAGCAATCCCAAACAACCCCTTATTTCGACTTTATGACAGAAATATGGAAGGTATTTTCTTGAATTCTTGAACCCTAGCTATTGAATTTTGATGTCTATGAATGCATGTTAGATTTTTTGCAAGTGTAGTGAAGTTATTGAGATTTTTGTGATATATGATGCATTATCTATAAATTGAGGTTTATTATGTTGCTAGACAGTCAAAATTTATAAAATTGGTTATCCTAAGGTCAAAGATGATGAATAGTTTCATTGATTTCTCTGATTTGGTTAAAGTTGACCATAAAATGGAATTCTAATTTGATTTTTGATGTAAATTGGTTCTTGGGTGTTGAGTGTGATTATATATTGTGAATAAGTTCAAGAAAACTCAAAGATTAAACATTGTGTAAAGATTAAATTAAGCTTAAGATGGATTTTTTATGTTACGATTAAACATCTGTTGGATTTGCTGTCTAAGCCATGACTTATAATTGTATTTATCTTGTTAATTGAAGCAAAGTCCATTTGGGTTGCCCTCATAGCTGGAGGATTAGTGTAGAGTTCAGTAGAGTGAAAAGTTGATTTATTAATTGTTTAATAAATCAATAGAATTAATTAAATAGTTTATTAATATATTTAAGTGTTAATATATTAATTAGAAACTATAATAATTAATTAAGATTTAATCTAGAATTAATTGGATTTAATTTTGTGATTAAATTAATTAATTAAAAGTGCAGGGACTAGTTTGTATTTATTCAATAGTTGAATAACTGGCAAAGAGAAGTCCAGGGGCCAAAAGTGGCGCCACCCTGGAGGCTCCTCTAGGGTTGGCGAAAACCCTAATTAGGGTTTGGGGATCTGGTCCAAGTGGTCAATAGGCTTGCCCACTTTGGAGGCTCCCTAGGGTTTCAGCTGTAACCCTAGGAGGCTATAACCCCCTGGCACCCTAATTTCCTGCGCCAACTTCACTCTAAGATTACTCTGCTGGACTCTCTTCTCCATTGCTTGGGTGTGACTTCATTTGAGGTAGGATCTCTTTGCTGCTAGCTTCAAGAACAAGATCAAAAGGTTGGTTAATTTCTTATTTGATCTTTAGAAATAAATGTTGACCTTATGTTTCTAGTTTATATCTTTATAGAAGAAAACATAGATCTTTCTAGGGTTGCATGTGAACTTAGGATTTTGTTTGTTCATTGATTGCTAGAAAACCCTTCAACATCAACGTTTATGATTAAAAATTGAGGATGTTGGATGACTTTTGGAACATTAAATTTGGTTATTAACATGAGATTTTGTAATGTATTTGATTTTTGGAATATTTTGATTTAAAAGATATGAGAACTGAAATTTAAAGCTTAATTCTTAGAATAACTTGTGTTATGACTTAAAGGTTTGATGTTTATGGAAATTTGGAAAATGGTTGATGTATTGATTGGAACAAAATCAAGGATTCCAACATTTTATGAGCAACATAATGGAATTAAACTAGTATGGGACAAGACTTAGTAATAATAAGAAACTATGTAATTGGAATGGAATTGTGAATTCCACATTTATGGGACGATTTTAGTTATTACAAGAATAGCATGAGAGCAAACATATAATTTGAATTAATGGATATTATGGAATGTTAGGAACATATTGGTGTTATGTGAACGCAAAATATCATGTTTTACAAGGTTTCTATTTTTAGAAACTTTATTTGAAGAAATTTGTAAAAATGGTATAAATGAGTGAAATGAGAGATGTTTTGACATCTAAGCAGTTGGTATTATCCTATAAACATATTAGAAAGATAAAGTTGTTTAAACTACATGTCAAACCTAAAGAAATTCACAATTAGTCAAATTTGGGACAAAAGGGGTAAAAGTGTCCAAAATGATTATCATGCTTTAAAAATCATACTTAATAGTTGGAATGGAATTAGATGATGTTAGAAAGAGTTCATATATGATTTAACACATATTATGTGTTTAGTTGTGTAATTGGTTCTAACCTCTTAATAAATTAATAGAGGTTGAAAGATGTTGGAAGCGATTAGAGTCAAGAGCTAGTGGATCTTTGTAGCTAAACATACCTAGCTACCAAAGTGAGTACATGTGGATTTTTCTGGATACATAGTAACCGAGTTTTTGTTTAAATGATTTATCTAATGAATTCTAGAACATGCATTGTGAATGATGTTTTGTGTGAACTATGAATATCCTTACATGTTGTATGATGCTTGATATGAGTATTGAATGGCTACTATGTGTTTAGCTAGTGGTGAATGTCAAGTAAGGAAAGAATGTGTTAGAAAAAGATGTTCGAACTAGGACCTTACCCACGAGAAGGGGGTAAAAAGACACTACTAGGATGGTACCTCCCGCTGCGAAGTAGTTCTCTTAAGCACACCCTTATGGATAGATGTGTTCTTTTCCATGAAGGGATAAACAGTATTACATAAGCACGCCCTTACATATGGATTAGTTCCATTCCGGGAAGGGAAGGTTGTACGTGGGTGCTCGTATATAATAGATGTTGAATTATGAATTGTGAATTTCGATTGACTTGTAATATGAAGAATGATTTATGCTTTTATGTTATAGCCACAGACTTTTTTTTGATGATAAGTAATGTCATATGTTTTGACAATAAAGTGAAGTTTTCATGATTTGAAACGAAAGTAATGATTTCCTGGTTTTATGGTAGTAATGTTATTCAAATTGTTTAAACTTGTTGAGGCTAAAACTCATGTTACTCACGAGGCTTATTGTCTCATGTATGTTTGTTTTTAAAATGCTATGTACTCAGGAACATGATGCTTTCTACCGAATGATAGAAGAAAAGGACTTAGAAGCTGTCATGTGGAATGTAGATAGAAAATAGGATCAGAAGATCGAGTTACCTTTAATGCGGTATAGTTATGATATGATGCGTAGTTGAGAGATATCATGGTTATGGTTTAGAATAACCCTTGTAGGAGTATTGTAAAGTTTTGCTTTGTTCTGTAATGCTTTTGGGCTATTTTGAATTTGAGTCGACTCAATATGTATTTTGTCCATTTAGCCCAAAGGTCATGCCAAATTTTTGATAGAATTATTGTGTAATTACGGGACATTAGCTTGAGACGCCATATTGCTTTACTATGGTTGTATAGGCATGGGTTTTGTAACCCCCAATGTTGTTTAAATATTTTTAAACTTATTTGTTTTGTTGGGACCAAATATTTAAAAGGCATGACTTAATGTCATGAGAAAAGTTTTTGAAAGAACGTAATTTTTACTTCACTATGTTTTATAAACGATTACACCTTTTAAGGTGTATGATAGATGGGGTGTTACAATTGGGGTTTATGACTATTCATATATGGTTTATTCATATATGATTATTCATATAAGCACTTACGAATAGACATATATGAACAATAGATATATGAATAATCACTTATGAATAGACATATATGGGTGTGGTGGTCGACCTGGTGGTAAAGGGTGGCAATGGTGATGGTGATGGTGGCGAAGATGTTAGTGATGTGGTGTTGTTGGTGAAGGTGGAAGTGGCAGTGGGTGGTGGTGGTAATGGAGGTGATGGTGGTGGCGGTGGGTGGTGGTAGCATTGGTAGAGGTGGTGGTAGCGGTGATGGTAAAGGTGGTAGTGACGGTGTTGATCAAGGTAGCGGTGATAGTGATAGAAGTGGTGGAGTTGACATTAGCGGTGGTGACGGTTGGTGGTGATGGCGACGTAGCGGTGGTGGTGTGGGAGGTGGCAAAAGTGGTGGCGGCAGCATCGGTGGTGGTTGTAGAGTTGGTAGTGGCGGTGGAGGTGGCGGCTACTGCGGCGGAGGTGGTTGTAGTAGTGACGAAGGTGGTGCAGGTTGTAGGGAGATGAAAATCACATATGAATAATAATATATTTATTTCGTTGTTAAAACGGGAATGCTCTAGCGGCGCCGGAACACTAGGGCGACATGAAAAAATATGTGGTCCAGATTTAGTTTCGCGATCTCAACATTTTTTTCATTCTCAACAGAACATACATATAAATACACACACACACACACACACACACACACACACACACACACACACACACACACACACACACACACACACACACACACACACATATATATATATATATATATATATATATATATATATATATATATATATATATATATATATATATATATATATATATATATATATATATGAATGTTCCATTGAAAATAGAAAAAAGGTTGAGGGTACGAAAATAAAGTTGTGTCACTAGGTGCGACAACGCTGTCGCACCGATCCACAACGATGAGAGGGGTTATTATTATTAATATATGAATTAGTCATATATGATTATTTATATATGGTTTATTCATTATGATTATCCATATAAGAACTTATGAATAGACATATATGAATAATCCTTATGAGCAAACATATATGATGATGGTGATGGTGGATGCGCTGTTTGTTAGGTGGTGGTATTGGTGGAGATAGACGTGGTGGTGGGTGGTCATGAAAGTGGTGGCGGTGATGGAGGTGGTGGTAGAAGTGGTCGGGGTGGTGGTAGGGATGGTGGAAGTGGTGGTAGTGGTAGTAGTGGTGATGGTAATAGAGGTGGTGGAGTTGGCATTAGCGGTGGTGGTGGTGGTTAGTGGCGATGACGAGGTGGCGGTGGTGGAGGTGGCAAAAGTGGCGGCGACGGCGGTGGTAGTAGAGATGGCGGTGATGAATGTAGTGGTGGCGACGACGATGGTGGTGGTAGTGGTGATGAAGGTGGTGTATGTGGTAGGGAAAATGAAAATCATATATGAATAGTAATATATTTATTTCGTCGTTAGAACATCAACGCTCCGACGGTTCCGAAACACTAGAGCGACATGAAAGAATAAGTTTTCCAAATTCAGTCTCGTAATCTCAACCTTTTTTTTATTCTCAATGGAATATATATCTATACTACATTAAAAAGGAAAAATGGTTTCTAAAAATAGAAACTCTTAAAATTAAGAGATCCATTTTATTATGCATAGTATACAAGTTTCAAAGCATATACACTTTCTAATCTATAAATCTCGTATATCCCAGCTCTGAGTAACAAAATTTAGAATGTGAATACCAAACTTCCTCCATTGTAGGATCGTTCGTGGACCCGTTCAGTCTATTATTGGTATTTAAGCTTTTGTTACTCTAAAAATCTTAGCTATCTACCGACACCACTACTACAACATAGCCATCTTCACGGCCACCACCACCACAAAATCCTATTGCCGGTTCATCGCCATATCAGTAACCGCCTCCCTTACTGCTCTGCCTCAACATCCTTCCGTCGGTTCAATTGTCAAAATGTGGTCAGCGGTCTTTATCGCCATATGGGGCTTCACTATTCTACACTTCACTATACGTCATCATCGTCATCCATTACCACCGCCATCCGTCGCACAATCGTACTACCGCTCCCACAAACCACCATTACCAGTCATGCCCACTTTCTCAGGCGGATAGAACGAATACGCAGGTAAACCAAAATTTGAAATTGAAATTCCAATTTTTGAAACCTAAAAGGCTCTCTCACTCTCTCTATTTTTAAGATCTCCCCCGATTCCTCTTTCCAGTCTCTCAACATTCAACAACCCTCATCTCTGCATCCACCATTTAAGATTTATGCCTCCTACCACTGCCATAATCGGCCATCATCGCCACAATCGGACCCCCGCCGTGAAAAACGCCTTTGGCACAACTTTCATCGCCATATCTATTGCGGATTTTACGACTTTCTGTTTTATCATTTTTTTTAATTCTGAAACGACTAACCTCTGATTTGTTCCCCGTTCAAAGCAAAAACCAACACTGGTTGATCAAGAACCCAATGGAGGTACGACGAAATCAGATGAAAAGACGCATTCTCTGACATCGATTGTAGATCCGAAAACAACCGCCACCACTTCTCTGACATCGATTGTGGATCCGGAAAAATCAGATGAAACAGGTATGTCGGGATGTGTTTATTTTGTGAAAAGTCAACCTATTTATATAAATCTCCATGATCCTTTCTTATCACGAACAGGTTAAGAAACAATCAAGAACCCAATGGAGGTACGACGAAATCTTGGTTGTGAGATTTTAGATTTGAGATTTCTGATTCATAGGGCTTTTGATTTTTATTTTTTTTACATTGGGCATGAATCACCACCGTCTGACATCACGTCCATCACCATTGTCGCTATAGCCGTCAATTAAACCATCGAGATCCGCCAACACTACTAATTTTTCCGTTAAACACAACCAATGCCTTTTATAATCTTACACCTAATCTACCAAGCAACCACTACTCATCAATTACCCTGGTAAACACCAGATCTAAAAACCACCATGTCCATGCTCCACCTTCAAGATATTATTTTTGGTAATAAGCTCTTTTTGTAGTTACATTTGCACATGTTCATGTTTTTTGTGATTTGGTTTGATTAGATCGGAGCTTTTGATGAAGTTTTTGGTTGACAAATTGTAAATAATAGAAAATCTTCAGTTTTTTTGTAGTCGGTTTTCTATAGATACGAATTTTTTATGAATCTTTTGGTTGGGAAGTTTTCCTGTAGATATTAGTTATGTATAGTCATATATGTTCTCTAGTTTGCTATCATAGAAAATCCATCAGTGTTTATGGTTTGCCCATCTAAGGTTTGATATTGACCATTTTATCCCTTGGACCAAAATTGAAAGAAATAGATAAAAAGAAATGATCAGTTTTGGTTCTTAATTTGAAATTGACCATTTTATCCCTAATTAAGGGTTTTTTGTATACAGTGCTCTATGTATAAATGATGTCCAGAAAAGTGTTTGGACTATTATTTCTAGCCTGGAGTATCTTATTGCAGCAACATTTGTGCTAGATTGGTGATGTTTTGGAAATTTTGAAGTTTTGCTATATCATTTCTGGATTTAAGTACCTTATTGATGTTGTATTAGTGTTTTTTTGTATATTTTCAAGTGTTGGCATCTTATTGTTGGTTGCTATACTGTGTTGCTCAGGTTTTTGGCTTCTGTATCTCATTATGCCAGTCCTGTTACTGTTTTGTTTTATCCCTGTAGAGTTTTGGTTTGTTTCTTTGTGTTGTATGCAATTTGTTTGCTTTTTGAATTTCAATGAATCAAACTAATTAAATTTTTTGTAAAAGAGGTGATAATGAAATTTCTGCTCTTCTGGCCCTCTTTGTTGTTTGTACAGGGAAAAAGAATGGTTGTGATTTCAGATTGAGCTTTTGGGGTATAAGTTCTTTCATATTGTGGGTTATTGACTTATAAACAATCTACTACTGTTACTTTTTTAAAATACAAATAAATGCTCATCGAACCAACTGCTATTAAAGTGTATTTTTTATTAAGATTCGATAGTGTATGATTTCGTGGAGCTTGCGGTTTTTTACTGTGTCTATATACAGGGAGTTTTCTGGGACAGGGAACTATGACACATAGTGCTGTTAAATTTTGTAAAGTGACCATTTAATCGATGGACCAATGCTCTTAAAGACAAATTGGCATTTTGGTCTAAATATATTATTTTGTACATTGATTTATTGGTTAGTATACTAATTTTAATTCATTTATTTTTACACAATGATTTGTTAATATAGTGATTTTCATTACGGTTGTTAAAAAGTGGGCCGAAAAGACGAAATGAGGATAGTGATTTTCATATCTTTATATATCACACATACGCTTCACACACATTCACATATAGAGGAAATTAAATTGCAAAATTTGAAAAGGAAATCAATTTTTTTGTATAAAATTATGTTTTGGTGAATTAAGGATCATCTATAGCATTCTACTTGCAGATTTTTTTCTAATTAGGACATTGCACATGTATATGCCATTTTACAACTTTATATGACCCACTCAACCTGTAACAATGAATTGTTGCCTCCCAAATGAAAATTTTAACTAGCTACCATCTTAATAGGTATAAAACCCACAAATGAAAATTTTAGACGAATTTTCACCCACCCTTAATTTTGTGTCCCGCCGCATTGCGCGGGTACACAACTAGTATATAATATATATATATATATATATATATATATATATATATATATATATATATATATATATATATATATATATATATATATATATATATATATATATATATATATATCTATACCATATATAATACATACATATAGTACAAGAGTCTTAATGCATAATGTCTTAAAAACTTTAAGATGTACAACATTTCATTGCATTTAAATAATTTGGAGGCATTTGAGCGGGTTGTTTGAAATTCAAAATAAATTGAGCGGATTGTTTGAAATTTGAATAGAAATCCCAGAAAAAAAAAAGCCGGATAATTCGCTAAGCCCATTACTCCAGGCTACATTAAATACGCTAGATATTCCGCTCCATTCTCTCACCCCTTATTTCCGTCTCTCATGGTAAACCCACCGTACAGCTGCAACTCGCTGTAACCAGTTTCTCCTACGTACACCACCACTACCCACACACACATCGGTTCTCTAGTCGTCTCTAAAAGAATCCTACATCAAGCAAATCCGAATTCAATTTGGTTATTTTGAAGTTGAACAACTCTTATTTTGGCTTCCGATTGTTCTTTTTTATTTTTTTGCAGGTTATAGATAAACCCAGATCTTTTGGATCAGTGATACCTTGCAGCGTGTATCTGATTTTGATGAAACTTTGCCACTCACCATCTACGACAAAACTCCTGAATTTGATGCCTTGATTTACAGATGCACACATGTAAGCCTTCTACTTATGTGATTTTTATGTATTTATGCTTGGTGAGTGTCTAATACTCTCTAAACCGTCTGCCCCCTTCTCTCTAAAATACCCTTACCGCTAACAACTGTGTCACACGCTTTGACACCTCCTTCACATCTCTGTCCATCATTCAAATTCAAAATTTGAATCCAGTTTATTTCCTTGACGAACCCTATACGACCCAAGGTTACCACCATCGCTGCCTGCGGCATTCGGAAGACTCAAAACCATATTCTCCATCATCTATCGCTACGATATCGTTCATATATTCTCAATGAAGCCTCTCCCTCTCTCACTTCTGTCATGAATCCTCGGTCATATTTCCTTAATGAAGTCATATTTGCAGGTACCAAAGCTTCACTCTCGATGGTTTCCCCTTGTTCACTTTCATTTGAAGGTTTAAGCATCTCGATCCCATTACACGTGTTGATTTCCAGTCTCCATCTAGAAGCCCTCCATCTAGAAGCCATCCTTATTAAATAAGGTGGCAAACTTTGATCTTTCCTTCTAATATTCAATGTGTTCATATACTATAGATTTAGTAGCTAGTTTAACTATAAATAGAGGCTTAAGTTTCAGTTCTTAGACATCCTAAAAACACATAAAAACATATAGAGTTAGAGAGAAACACTTAGAGGTTAAGTGTTAGAGAAAGGGTTGGTTTTTTGTAATAGTCGAGTGTGAGAGTTGCTCCTCCTATTATAATTCTGTTCTAGTGTTGAATAGAAGAATTTTCCAATCCCAACAAGTGGTATCAGAGCCTCGTTTCGGTACCGATCGTTTTTTGGTCGAAATTTTTTTTTCCCTCAAAATCGATTTCCGGGCACACCATTGTAGCAAGTTTCAGAAAACTACATTTGGGCCCCCTGAAATTCCAGAAAGTTGCAAACAGGTCCCTCTAATTCTATAAAACTCCGTTTTGGTCCCAGTTTTTTTCTGAAAATTACAATTTTGGTCTTTATACTTCTGAAAAGTTTCAGAAAGGTCCCTATGTTTCAAAACCTTCCAGTTTGGTCCCTGTAATTCCACAAATTACAGATTGGCCCCTATACTTCTTAAACATTTCAAATTGGCCCATAATTTTTCAGAAGTTCATTTTAATCTGAAAAAGTATATCCCACCTATTTCGACCCTTCCGGATATAACCGTGAGCTCGGCTTTGCCTAATTCCATCCCAAAATTTTACAAAATACAAACTAGAAAGTCTTTCTCATGGAATCTACAAGTTCGGATATAATGGTCCGACTTACGCCCACAAATTATAATATGTGGAAGCCGAGGATGGAAGATTTGTTGAATCTAAAGGATCTAGCAGAACCTTTAGAAACCAAGGGCGTAAAACCTGAAAAGACAACAGTCGACGTCTGGACGAGAATGAATAAGAAAACTGTGGCACAAATTCGACAATGGATTGACCACAGTGTTTTTCATCATGTTTCTCAAGAAACAGACGCATACAAACTCTGGGAAAAGCTTGAGAGTATGTATCAAGCAAAGACTGCACGCAACAAGACCCTACTAATGAGGCGCCTGGTAAACCACAAGTTACGAAGTGGTATATCCATAGCCAAGCATACGAGTCAGTTCCAAGATCTCGTAAATCAGCTCAGTTTTGCCGAATGGGTTCTCAAAAATGAGGAGCAAGCAATATTGTTGCTAAGTTCTCTACCTGTTCATTGGGAAACACTTGTTGTTACTCTCAGCAATTCTGTCCCCGGTGGCAAAGTGACAATGGAGATGGTCACGGACGCTCTCACGAATGAGGAAGCCAGAAGAAAAGAAGCTGGTACAGACCAGTCATTTGCCCTCGTAACAGAAAACAAAGAAAGAGGCGGAGGTAGAACTGGTGGCAGAGGAAGAGGTCGAGGTAGAGGAAGACGTGGTCAAAGTAGAGGAAGATCTCAAGTTAGAGGAAGATCAAAAGAAAGGGGAAAGTTTTCAAGTACATGGTTTGAAGGCCACTGCAACTACTGCAATCATTATGGCCACAAAAAGAGCGATTGTCGAAAGTTCCTACGAGAACAGGCTGAAACGAGTACTAGTTCAAGCAAGGAGGATGGTGAGACCATGATCAACATTTCACAAGACATTGCCCTTGTTGCATGCGAGGAGGATGCATGCCTACACGTAGGCGCTCGTGATGATGAGTGGGTGATTGATACCACTGCATCATATCATTCTACTCCGGACCGGGATTTATTTGCAACATATAAATCCGTAAACCATGGTACCGTGAGGATGGGAAACACCAGTTCCTCTAACATTGTTGGTATCGGTGATGTACATATAAAGACCAATGTAGGGTGTACATTGGTGTTGAAAGATGTTCGACATGTTCCGGAGCTAAGAATGAATCTTATCTCAATTGGAGCGCTTGACCTTTAGGGCTATGCCAACCACTTCGGAAATGGCAACTGGAAGTTGTTAAAAGGCATTATGGTCATTGCAAGGGGAAAGCTTTGTGGTACTATTTATAAGTCATATGCAAAGTTGATTCAAAAAAGTCTCAATGCAGTAGAAGAAGAGACATCACCAAATCTGTGGCATAGAAGACTAGGCCACATGACTGTGAAAGGGTTAACAACTCTTGAAAAGAATAAATCCATTTCCATGGAAAAAGATGTTGCCCTGGATCCTTGTGAATACTGCTTATTTGGGAAACAACACAGAGTTTCCTTTAGCTCCACAAGAAATAAGCACTCTGAGTTGTTGAGCCTTGTCCACTCCGACGTATGTGGACCCATTGAAGTAGAATCCCTTGGTGGAAACAAGTATTTTGTGACATTCATCGACGATGCATCATGAAAAGTATGGGTTTATTGTCTCAGGTCGAAGGATCAAGTATTTGATCGTTTTAAAGCTTTTCATGTAATGGTGGAAAGAAAAACTGGCAAGCAGTTGAAATGTCTCAGATCAAATAATGGAGGTGAGTACTATTCTCATGAGTTCTCCACATATTACACAAAATATGGTATCAGGCATGAAAAGACTGTCCCACGTACCCCACAGCATAACGGTGTAGCAGAACGAATGAATCGTACCATTGTTGAGAATGTCCGATGTATGATCAGTGCGGGTAAACTACCAAAGCCATTCTGGGGTGAAGCTGTATTGACAGCTTGTTACCTTATAAATAGGTCACCTTCAGTTCCGTTGAATTTTGAAGTCCCAGAAAAGATATGGACGGGTAAAGACATAGCATATTCTCACTTGAGAGTATTTGGGTGCAAGGCGTTTGCACATGTGTCAAGTCAATTGCGGAAGAAGTTGGACCTCAAATCCACTCCATGCATCTTTATTGGATATGGAGATGAAGAGTTCGGGTACAGGCTATGGGACCCAGAACTAAAGAAGGTTATTCGAAGCAGAGATGCTGTTTTCTATGAAGACCAGTATTATGATTTCAAGGCATCGATTAACGAGCAACAAAGCTTCAAAGTTCCAGAAATGATATCTGAAACAAAAGATGATGTTCCGACCGATGAACAGAATAATGAAGTTGATGATGAAGATCGAGGAGGTGTTGAGCAGGGGGAGCTTCCACCTCTTGATAATTCAGAGTCATTGCCAGATGTTTCTAATGAAGAAACTCAAGTTCGACGATCTGATCGAGTTCGTGTTCCTTCCTCAAGATACCCAACTTCAAACTACATCCTTCTTACCAGCAAGGGGGAGCCAAAGAGCTTTCAGGAAGCTCAATCTCATATTAACAAAGCCAATTGGCAGAAGGCCATGGAAGAAGAAATGAATTCTTTGCAAAAGAATCAAACATATGAGTTGGTGAAACTTCCTAAAGGAAAGAAAGCCTTGAAAAACAAATGGGTTTTCAAGTTGAAGAAAGATGGCAAAGGAAACATTGTGAAGTACAAGGCAAGACTCGTTGTCAAAGGATTCCAACAAAAGGAGGGAATTGACTTTGATGAGATTTTTTCGCCAGTTGTGAAGATGATGTCGATTCGAATCGTGCTCGGATTGGTAGCCAGTCTAGATCTTGAACTTGAGCAGATGGATGTAAAAACATCTTTTCTCCATGGTGATTTGGATGAAGAAATATACATGGATCAGCCCGATGGGTTTAAAGTCCCAAAGAAAGAGCATCTCGTCTGCAAGTTAAAGAAGAGCCTTTATGGTCTTAAGCAAGCCCCAAGACAGTGGTACAAGAAGTTTGACTCATTCATGGTAAGTCACGAGTACAAAAGAACTGTTACAGACTACTGTGTGTACATGAAGAAGTTTCCAGATGGGAAATTTGTCATCCTTTTGCTCTATGTGGATGATATGCTAATAGTGGGTCAAGATGCAACCATGATCAACAACTTGAAGAAGGATTTGTCTAAGTTCTTTGATATGAAAGACTTAGGCCCAGTTCAACAAATATTGGGCATGAAAATTATCCGTGATAGAGAATCAAGAAAATTGTTCTTGTCACAGGAGGAGTATGTTGAACGTGTGATTAAAAGGTTCAACATGGAAAACGCCAAGCCTGTTGGCACTCCGTTGGCAAATCACTTCAAGTTAAGTAAGAAAAATTCTCCTTCTTCTGATAAAGAGAAAGAAGAGACGAAGAAAGTCCCTTATTCCTCAGCCGTAGGAAGTCTTATGTATGCGATGGTGTGTACAAGGCCAGATATTGCTCATGCTGTTGGTGTCGTGAGTAGATATCTAGCAAATCCAGGAAAGCAACATTGGGAAGCAGTCAAGTGGATACTGCGATACCTGAAGGGTAGTTCAAAACTAAGTGTGTGTTACGGGGGAGCAAAGCCAATCGTGAAAGGTTATACAGATGCTGATATGGCAGGAGATCTTGATAATAGGAAATCTACATCAAGTTATGTTTTCACTTTGGCAGGGGGAGCTATCTCATGGCAATCCAAGTTACAGAAGTGTGTAGCACTGTCAACAACAGAAGCCGAGTATATTGCTGCCGTTGAAGCTAGGAAGGAGCTTATATGGTTAAAACGATTTCTTCAAGAATTGGGGTTTCCACAAGCAGAATACATCATTCATTGCGACATTTAGAGTGCTATGGACCTGAGCAAGAATTCGATGTACCATTCCCGCACTAAGCATATCGATATCCGTTATCATTGGCTTAGAGAAGCAATCGAGAGAGGAGAATTGAAGTTGTCAAAGATCAACACAAATGACAATCCTGCAGACATGTTGACCAAGGTGGTGACACAAGACAAACACAAACTATGTGCTGACGTAGTTGGGCTAAGGATTGTTCAACAGAGGCTGGAGGGGGAGATTTGTTGATTTCCAGCCTCCATCTAGAAGCCCTCCATCTAGAAGCCATCCTTATTAAATAAGGTGGCAAACTTTGATCTTTCCTTCTAATATTCAATGTGTTCATATACTATAGATTTAGTAGCTAGTTTAGCTATAAATAGAGGCTTAAGTTTCAGTTCTTAGACATCCTAAAAACACACAAAAAAATATAGAGTTAGAGAGAAACACTTAGAGGTTAAGTGTTAAAGAAAGGATTGGTTTTTTGTAATAGTCGAGTGTGAGAGTTGCTCCTCCTATTGTAATTCTGTTCTAGTGTTGAATAGAAGAATTTTCCAAGCCCAACAACACGAACTATGCATATTTCGTCATCTATTTTTTAAATAATGGATCTTAATTTTGTTTCTGTTTATACGGATTTGAAGTTTTATGTTTCTGATTTTATACGTGCTTCAGAAATTTGAACAGATAACCGAAGAAAATGTTGGCCAAAAGCAAGATTTATTTAATTTTTCTTCTTTATGTAAACAGGTGAGTTTATTGAAATTGTTAAGTTAGATTTAATAGTTTAATTCATTATAGAGTTAATGGTTAAACATGTCACTTTGAATGTTAAGTCCAAAACATTAAACAAATGTACTTACAACATTAAACAAAATAACAAATGATCAGTTAGATGAACAATTTTGTTAGATAAATTTTTTTCTTTTATGGTATATATATATCATCTATCGATTTATAATTTCAATTTTTTTACTAACCACAAGTTTATATTAAAAGTTGAAATAACCATTTTTAATCTTTTGGGGGTGCTATGTTCAATTTTGGTATAAATCTGTCGATGGATTCTTAATCAATCTGGAACTTTTTGAAGGATAACGAATTACGATATTGGAAACTCGAAATGCTACGGGTTCTATGTTTTTAATTTTCCACATGTTCTACTTTATATTTTTTATTATCATTTAAAACACCTCAAAATACGGGTATAGGTTGGTGTGGAGTTTGAAGATGCATCAAGCTATGGTAAGGTGTGACCAACTGGAAAGTGGAATTATAATGAACTTTTTCTTAAATTTAAACATGTATTATAGTACTTATGTTATTTGGGATTTGTATTAAATGTAATTGATCGTCTGAAACATATATTATGAAACTGCAATGATGTTTACAATTCATTTAATATAGACTCGAATCAAAAGGGAAACACAAAAGGAGTTCATCTGAACTAATTTGTATACGTATAATTTTGTCTAGATACTTAATATTTTTATATACTATGGAACTAAACCATATTTACCGATTTTATGGAAACTTCATTTTCTATTTGTTTATTATACAGATTACAATAATACAACTTATAATTATAAATTAATTTTTATGATTTAAAAATAAGTTGATAATATTAATAAATACCAATATGGATTGACCTTAATTAACACAGGTTAAATCTCTTTTCAACATTAACAAAATTTTATGATGTCAAAGTTTTATAAAAATAATTATACACTATATTATGTAGTATATTTTCAACTTTCCGAAATTAAGTATATTGTAAAAGTTTTTGGTAGAGAAAATCAGAAGATTATAAAGTTAGCCACATACATATCAATCTTTTGTACGTATGATTTTAAAATTTCAAAAATTCTAATTAATCAATTGGTTCACTTATTGTTTGAGTTGGACTCAAAACCAACTCAAAACAGATTTATACTTACAAACTTTAATCCGAAACAGATTATCTTTATTATTAAATCAATGCAAAATGTAATTATATTTAATCTAAAATAACAATGTATTTTAAGTTTAGTTTAAATAACAATCTACATTACAAATATATTATAGTTGTAAATGATGTTATTTCAAAGCATTACATTTCTTTGGAATATGATATATATCAAAAACTAATAATAAATAAACACAGAAAAAAACTATTTATTTAAAAGTATAATATTCTGAAGCCAGTTTAAAAAAAATTATCGGTGCAATGAAACTATTCGTCGAAAGGAAAATATTCAACAAAACGACAACGTAATTTTATTTTTAACCTAAAACTAAGGCATATTTTTCTAATTAACTAAAATTAGCACATTTAGAAAAACACAAATCGCCACCCCGAAACTTATTCACGGAAAAAAACTAATTGCTGCCGCCGCATTGCGCGGGTACACACCTAGTATATATATATATATATATATATATATATATATATATATATATATATATATATATATATATATATATATATATATATATATATATATATATATATATATATATATATGTGTGTGTGTGTGTGTATATATATGTGTATATATATATATATATATATGTGTGTATATATATATATATATATATATATATATATATATATATATATATATATATATATATATATATATATATATATATATATATATATATATATATATATATATATATATATGGTCAAGATCATGAGAGAACCTAAAAAACCCTAGGAACCTAGGAACTTTTTTTATACACAATATTTTTCAAAAAAAATTGCATCCAATTTTTTTATTTAAAGCGTCTAAGAGATTTCTAAACCTTAAACCCTAAACCCTAAACCCTAAACTTAAACCCTAAACCCTAAACCCTAAACCCATATGAAAAAAAAATAATAATAAATGATTTTTTTTTGCATCCAATTTTTTTATTTAAAGCGTCTAAGAGATTTTTAAACCCTAAACCCTAAACCCTAAACCCTAAACCCTAAACTCTAAACCCTAAACTCATATGAAAAAAAAATAAAAAAAATATTTTTTTTTTGAATTTTTTTTTGAAATCTCCTAGACGCATCATAACAAAAATTTTGGTATATTTTTTTTTGAAAAATATTGTGTAGAAAAAAAGTTCATAAAATGGGTTCTTAGGTTCCTAGGCTTTTTTAGGTTCTCAATTGAACTTTACCATATATATATATATATATATATATATATATATATATATATATATATATATATATATATATATATATATATATATATATATATATATATATATATATATATATATATATATATATATATATATATATATATATATATATATATATATATATATATATATATAGAATCAGGATCGGGTGAGGACTCTTCTTAAAGTGAGGACTTGCGAGGACACCTTAAAAAAAATTTTAAAAAATTTAAAAAAAATATAAATAATAAAATGGATCATAGTACTATATCGGAGAAAAAAAAGATTCAAAAAAAAACTTTTGGATCATTAGTTTTTTTATAATTAAATAATGATCCAAAATAAAAACAGAAAAATTGCATCATTACGTTTTTCAATGATCCAATTTTTTTTTTCAATTTTTTTTTTGATAATGATATAGTACTATTCTAGATTTTATGATTTGTATTTTTTTTATATTTTTTTTCAAATTTTTTAAGGTGTCCTCGCGAGTCCTCACCGAAAAAAGTGTCCTCACCGGAACCGGACCCTATATATATATATATATATATATATATATATATATATATATATATATATATATATATATATATATATATATATATATATATATATATATATATATAGGGCTGTTTATGAACCGAACGGACACGAATAGGGGCTTGTCCATGGTTGTTCGTTTAAGTTAGCTGAACAAACAAATGACCATGAATGGATAAACAAACAAGTTTTCTCGTTCATGTTCGTTCGTTTAACAAATTTTATTGTTTATGTTCGTTCGTTTATGTTTGTAAACATGCTAAACGAATATAAACAAACAAATATAAATGAACATAGATAAATAAACACAATTGAACATATATGAACATAAACAAACATATAATATTGTAATGTAATTAAATACAATTGAACGTATATAAATATAAAAGGTACTTAAATAAACAATTATAAACAAACAACATAATACAACTTAAATATAAACGAACACCATAAACGAACGTTCACAAATATAATTGAACGAACGAGACGATTGTTCATATTTGTTCGTTTAACTAAATGAACGAGAATTTGTGGTCGTGTTCGTTCATTTATTAAATAAACGAAATAAACGAACTACCTAACGAAGAGTTCACGAACGGTTTATTTACATACCTAAATATATACTGCTTGGCTAAGTGACCATTCACACCATACCTATAATTCACTCTAAATTTTATTAGAACGATCTATGACTTAACAGCAAGCTTTAAGAACGAGTTTATGAACATTTATGGCTTTGATGGCAATAAATTCAAGTTTTGCATACGAAAAATGAATGTATAGAAAAATCAAAACGGAACGCTGGACCCCATCGTCTAATAAAAATGGGCCGCTTTTAATTTTTCTTTTTGCTTCTACAACCATCTACTTTCATTCACACCAAAAAGACTCATTGTTGAACAATGTTTCTAGAGACGTTACATCCAATCTTGGACCACACGTAGGAAAAGTTAAATTATAATATCTTATTCCCAACTATTTGTATTCATAGGTAACCCATTTTTAAATATTAGCACAATAGTAAATTTTTAAATATAGATGTATGCTCTTTCGCCTACAACCCACCATGCATGATATTTTTGTGAAAAATAATACGTAATTTAATATAGTGTGAATATTACCCGCGTACAAACTAAAACCGATGGTTTGTGCGTGTCCAGAACTAGTGTTGTGTTTTCGAATTGTTTTTATATAAAAAAAAATGAAAGAAAATAAGAAGAACTTGAGAAAAAAAAAATGTTTTGTGGTTTTTTAAATGAAAGGAAGTGAAATGAAAAGAAACTTTACTTTTTAATAATTTTCTTCCTAACTTTCTTTTCACGATAGGGTTTGGAAAGAAAGTAATATAATGTTATCATTTACTATTTTATCCTTCAACTTAATATTAAAAACATCACATGACCTTTATAATCTTGATTTTCTTGAATGTCTCTCACTAATATTGTGTTTTTTATAATCGGACGACTCCGAAAATTCTTCATTGTCTCTCACATATGTTTTTTCCCCCTTTATTTAAACTAAGAAACACGAATATACAATATTTTTTTCATTCTTCTCATTCTTTCCTTCTCTCCTTGTTGATCCTTCTTTCTTTTTCATTATTAACTCAGGAACACAACTAGAAAAAAATTAAAAAAGCCTTAAAACTAGAAAAGGTGAAAAAAAGGAAAAACGAGTTGACTTTTCTTTGGACACGGGCCGTTATAATGACCAAGGTTCATGAATACAAGTTACATGTGAACATGCACATCAGGATCCATTAACACCGTAAAGAATATGGGTCAAAGTCAAACTGCATATACGGTACCTATAATTGAATCCATTCACAAGTTCTTGTGAGATTTTCAATATTTTAACAGCAATATTTTTTATATAATTTCTGTCTATATGTTGCCTGTCCAAAATATAGCATGTGATTTGATAATCACGTTCATTTTTCAATTTCCGTTGATACCGTATTTTTTCGGGTAATCACATAAGTAGCCAAAACGTGGGAAATTCATAATAATTATATATTATAATAGAACTTTCACAAAATACTCAATAATTTTGCAATATAAATATCATAGATTTATTCTTCTTAATTAGTTTCACCGGAAAAACGTATCATAATAATAAAAATTTTTTGCCACAGTGTTAGGAATAATGTTTTGTCTAAATTTAACGTCATGATGATGACTGAATTTGTTGCTCTCCAAAGCTAGATTTTGAAGAACTTGTTAAGCCGTTTTGATACCGAAGTCGAAGAGCTTGTGAAGCTCCTTCGGTAGTGTTTTGGACACATATCATGTAGGTTATGATGCTCCTAACGGAATGTGTATCTTAGTGTGAGCAAGTTTGTTGTGCTTTTTGATATATATATATATATATATATATATATATATATATATATATATATATATATATATATATATATATATATATATATATATAAACCATCTCCTGATGGCCGAGTTGGTAGCTTTCCCACCTTTCCATAGGAGAGGTCAAGGGTTCGACTCTCACCGGTTTCAATTAGGGATGGCCACCGGTATACCCAAAGGGTGGGTTGCCTGGCACATGAGTTTACCGGGTGTTCATGTTGCCCCGAGGTTGGGTCAGTCGGGTCGTCCAAAAGACGGGTCGGGTTGCTTCCTCGGTTATCAAAAAAAAAAAAAAAAAAAAAAAAAAAAAAAATATATATATATATATATATATATATATATATATATATATATATATATATATATATATATATATATATATATATATATATATATATATATATATATATATATATATATATATATATATATATATATGATGTAATCCTTTAGGGTTTAGTAGAGGTTTTATATAGCTCTTTGCATTCTATAAATTGAGCATTGTTTATGTACTAAACCTTTGTGATCAATATATGGTATTGAAAAGCTAATATTTGCATCGTTTTCTTCGTTATTCTAATATGCATTCTTTGCTATTGAAATTACATCTTTACAAGTGGTACAAGAGTAAGAATTAGCTCCTCGCTTGGAGAAATTTCATTTTGTTTCATTTCTCAAATCTAAATCGTTCTCAAATCCGGTTTTTGTGTTTTGAAACAATTTCCTCAATCTATTTGACTATTTGATCCCGGTTTTCAATCTATTTCAATGGTAACTTTTCAAAAAAAAATGCAATGATGTTTAACTATTCAAATTTTTTTGGATCTACAACAAAAGTCCCGATTCTACAGTCGGAACACTATGATAAATAGACATACCAAATGGAAGATTATTAGATCGGTATTGATGAAGATTTATGGTGATCTATTGCCGAAGGTCTATTGACAAATGTTCAATGTCATGCAGCTGCTGTCATCGCAACCAACAAAAAGAAAATTGATAATGACAATAATTGCATGCGATAATTGAGCAGTGGTTTACCACCAAACGTGTACGCTCACGTTAAGGGGTGTAAATCTGCCAAGGAGATATACGATAAGCTCAAAATTCACGACGAAGGAACCAAGAAACTAAAGAAAAACATAATCACGAACCCGATTCCAATGAGTGAAAACAAAAAGATGGTGAATCCAATATATCAGACATTTGAGCGCTCCAGTTCATTGATTTACAAATTAGGAAAATATAAGATCGAGAAGAGTTCAGACAAAGTTAATGTTATAGCTATAAACAACCTAATGAAGGAATGGAATAACATTACAATAATGTTGAAATCTCATGAGAACATTGAATCTTATTCTTTCGGTGAGTTATTCAATTTTCTCAAGTCTTGTGAAGGAGATGTACTTGATTTAATGGAATATAAGCCTTACGGTGAACCGATGGTATTGCTATAGAATACTTCTCAAGGTCGGAATGTTGAAGGCGAAGAGGAAGCTAAAGAAGAAGAGATAGAGTACGAACACTGTTGGATTAGGTGTTTAAGCCATAACTATAATTGACACATATACTTGAATTGATAGCAGCACAGTCCTTTTGAGTTGCCCTCAAACCCAGCAATGGACAGGATGACTTATAGAGAGAGAAATTGATTTATTAATATATTATGAGGATAATATATTAATCATAAATCACAATATCTAATTAAGGATTAATCAGAAATTAATTGGAATTAATTTTTAGGATTAATTGGATTAATTAAAAGTATAGCGGCTGAATTGTAATTGTTCAATAGTTGAGCGATATATATATATATATATATATATATATATATATATATATATATATATATATATATATATATATATATATATATATGTAGATTCAAATACATTTTCTAAGTATTGTGTGAATGTAAGAACAAATATGGTCCAATCATTTCACAAGGGTATTCTAGTAATTTTCTTAATTAAATTAATTATTATCCTAAATAACATCCTATATTTATGGGAGTTTATTTGATTGTCAAAATTAAATCCTAATATTAAGGTAATTCTACATCTTTATCGGCAATAACCTACCCACCGTCTATATCCTTCGTACGCCACACACCCGACTATGCAAGTGTTCGATGGAGAGGAAGAAACCAGGAGGAAAAAAAAGACCGAAAGGGAAGGACGAATCCCGAGTGAGAGTACATCTATTCGATGGAGAGGAAGAAACCAGGAGGAAAAAATAAGACTGAAAGGGAAGGACGAATCCCGAGTGAGAGTACATCTTCTATTCTTATCAAGAAACGGACTGCATCTTTAATCTGAAAATTATCACACCCGTCATCGTCTTCAAAATGGCGATGCTTAATCCGACGTAGCCTTTGAGGATTCCGGAAACTGGACCTCTGTTATTCCGGAAATTACGAATGCAAGTTATTAGAATTGCAGTGTAATTATAACCGGATATGGCTTGAATCCACACGGCGGTGATGAAGCCCATCCAATTTCCTGCTAGAGACGTCGGAGATAACAGGTAACCCATTTGGGGTTTTAAAGAAATAGCAAACGGAAAATACGTGGGAAGAGAATATCAATATTGGGGATCTTGGTATGCACGGAAAATTCATGAAAATTCAACATTATTAATAATTTAATCATCAAATTATATTCTTCATTTTGTTTTTTTTTGTACGGTACTCAGATGGGTGGAAGAAATCCAATAGCATTTGATATTCTCAATTTATTTGTTTTTTTTTGTTTAGTTTGTATTTATTTTCTAGTATTCTTAGAGAATGTAGTTCTTTACAGACCAACAAAAACTTATTCTTAGAGAATGCATACTTCATACTGCATGTGTAAATGTATGCAATATTATATACTGTGGTGTAAACGTGTATTGTTGCATTCCTTAAATTTCTTTGAGAATATACGCAATATTCTTTGAGAATGTACCATTTTAATTGACATTTGAAAGTTACAGCGGTTCCGTGGTTAATGCATTCTTCAAAATTTGTCATATGCACCATATATGCATTCTTTGAGAATATATTCAAAATTTAATGCATTCTTCAAGAATTGTAATATGCACAATATATGGAGTGCAGTTTCTCTTAAAATAGTGAACAGTCCAACACAAACTTATTTATCCTAGAATGCTATTTTTAAGCTAAAAAATAATATATAATTTAGAACAAACCACATACATATTTTTGATGCGTAATTGAAACCCTTTTACATTTTTAACATACAGAGAATGGTTAGTTTAAGAAGCATTGTACAAATTCTCCAAGAATTTGAATGAAAAACACAGTTAAACCAAAATACGGAAAAAAAATCTCTTTGAATCTAAATTGCATTCTTTAATAATGAAATAAATATATGATAACGAACTGGAAAAAAAGTTTTGAACGTGTCGAATGAAATTCGAATTTTGAAATCTGAATTAATTTGAATATATTTGATAAAATCTGAGAATTGATTTGACATATATTAATTAATTTGACTTAGTTGCCTAATATGTAGATAATAATTTAATTTCTCTCTCTTATTAAAATGTCATATTTGCCCTTATAATTAATTAGGGCAATTTATATTATATATGTCATCCCATGATAATAATGTGCACCCTCAAATCACAGCCTTTCATTTTTCTAATCTAATGGTCACAAATTGGTCTTACATTCACACAATAGATGCAATTCACATTTGATACTAACTTTATATATATATATATATATATATATATATATATATATATATATATGTATATATATATATATATATATATATATATATATATGACGAAAATTATAAGGATTCTTTATATCCTTATAATTTCGAAAAACATATATATGGGTATATTGGTTATTTATGGTAACGATAAGGTATTTGAATTATATGATAAAAGGCTTATCATATCTGAATTCAAATAAGGGAGTTATAAGCCTTATCACTTATCATTCTGGGGCTATAAATAGGGAGCCCCAGCACCTCATATTCTGCGCCAAATACAAGGGTTCTTCCTCCTCTCTCTAGTTTTCTTCTTGCTGGTATTTTGGGTGTGAACCATTAGAGACACGACATTTGTGGTGCTTGCTTCCAAGAGATTAAAAAAGGTATGTGGTTCTAACCTTCTCTAGAATTTCGATTATACCTTAGGTTCTTAGTTATATATTCAATTAGAGAAAATATAGATTCTTAGGTTGCATGTGAACTTAAGAGTTTAAGTTTGTTTGTCTGCCTTTTCTCGATCAGTGGTATCAGAGCTTTGATTGTTTTCTGTTGAATAGCTATAATTTTAGAACTGTTCTTAGGGTTTAATGAAATTAAACCCTTAGCCACCAAGATGTCGATTTGGGATAGGGTTTCTGAAACCCTAGCGTCTCCCCCTTATTTTCGAAAATCTTAAGGCCTCCTAGGGTTTTTCTATTTTCGGTAAATATGATTAATTAATAAATGGAAACCCTTAGCCTTATTTTTGGAAAAATTAGTGGGCAAGGATTAGGATTAAATTAATTATTTTAATTTGATTTGATAATCCTAAATTGATTTAATTCATTTAATTAGTTGAATTAATTTTTGGGATTAATTGGATTAATTAAAATTACAGGGGCTGAATTGTAATTGTTCAATAGATAAATATGCCATATATATATATATATATATATATATATATATATATATATATATATATATATATATATATATATATATATATATATATATATATATATATATATATATATATAAGGATTTATACCCTTATAATTTTGAAAAACATATATATGTGTATATTGGTTATTTATGGTAATGATAAGTTATTTGAATTATATGATAAAAGGCTTATCATATCTGAATTCAAATAAGGGAGTTATAAACCTTATCACTTATCATTCTGGAGCTATAAATAGGGAGCCCCAGCATCCCATATTCTGCGCCAAATACAAGGGTTCTTCCCTCATCTCTCTAGTTTTCTTGCTTGCTGGAATTTTGGGTGTGAACCATTAGAGGCACGACATTTGTGGTTCTTGCTTCCAAGAGATCAACAAAAGTATGTGGTTCTAAACCTTCTCTAGAATTTCAAATATACCTTAGGGTTCTTAGTTATATATTCAATTACAGAAAACATAGATCCTTAGGTTGCATGTGAACTTAAGAGTTCAAGTTTATTTGTCTGCCTTTTCTCCATCAAACACAACACTAATGGAGAAGATGTCGCCCTATATTCCAACAATAACCAAGGAAAAAGTTTTTGTAAGTATTCAAGAACGAATTCTGGTAACTTCTGAAACAATTTATCAAAAACATTCACCAAACCTGTCGAATTCACTTGAAAAAGGAAGCCAAAAACTGAACCTAAATCGGGGAAGAAGATTATAATGAAAGTGATGATGGAAGCGAATGTGAAGATGAATCGAATAAGGATGTTGAGAAGAAGATGTATTCAAGAGTTTGTTTGATAGCGAAGGGCTCAAAAGATGCTTCCGGTTCAAGGTTCACTATTCTCGAACATGTATCCCTTTTACTTCACCCATTTAATATACATGAATCATATTTTTCTAATGATCTAACTAAAATTGAAATTGATTGTTTTCATATGAATAAGATGGTTATCTCCACGAATAGTGATGCATGCAAAGCACAGTAAAAAATGGTGAGACTAAGTAATAAGATAGAGGGAAGTGTTAGGAAACTTAAGAGAAGAACTTTGATTTTAGAGGATGAGAGAGACTATTTGAGGATTGGGAACAATGTTGTAACACCCCACACTTTTACAAACATTTAAAAACCATTTACAAGTTCTTCAAAAGATTTTTTAACAAAAACCAAGTTATAAGTTTCAAAATATCGAAATAGGGATTTACAACTTCAAGTAACCATCAGCATAACTAAGTATAAAATACTACTAGGAATTATTCATGAGTAAGTACTTCTAATCTTCCAAAAATCTTCTAGCATCTATCCTTGCTAACTGAGTATATAACATTTTGAAAATCAATGTACATTAGACAAAAGTCTTGTGAGTCACATGGGTTTTTGACCCAACAAGTTTACAAATCATAATAATAACAATAATCATAATCTATAAAGGAAAACATTAGTTCATCATCAAAACATTGACTAATTGCTTTCATAATTCATTTTATTAACGTCTTTTGCTTACGAGCTACCCCGTATACTATCCCCTTTCTGAATTGGAACATATCCATCAGTACGGGTGTGCATTGCGTAACTTCCCCATCCCCTTCATGGAATAGGACACATCCATCTATAAGGGTGTGCATCAAGACAACTACTTCGCGACGGGAGGTACCACCCCAGTAGTGTCTTTGACCCATTTCTTGTAGGTAAGGTCCTAGTCCGGACAACATCATCATTACTTTCAGCTTTAATTATAAATTTTAATTTTCATAAATCATATGATAGCAAATTGTTCCTTACTTCATATACCATTCTAACATGTAAAATCATTTTAACTTTCAACATACATCAATCCTCTTTAGTTTAAGCTTTAGGAAAAAATTTTCAAATCATTTTAACATAAAAACTTGTTGCTATGTACTCGATAAAAACTCCTCATGTACTCATCTCAAGGTTAGTGAGGAACTAGCTATGCCTCCAAGGTCTCCTTGTCCTTCCCTTGGCTTCCATCAACTTGATTATGACCTATTGAATTCATATATAACATGTACTCATTAATACATATAACACATTCCATTCCTTTATCAAGAATTCCCCAATTCAGTTAATCCATTAAGTCACTTAAGAATGACCATGATGATATAATTTAATTCAATATCATGACTCTTATATTCTTTCCTACAAACATATTTACTACCATTAACACAATCATAATTCAATTCCATGAAGTAACTCACTAATAAATTCATAACTTCACTAGCAATCTATACCAAGAACTTTAGTAGAATGTTTCTTGAACAATTTAGCATTACAATGTTAACCTTTGGTTATTCATGACCCAATTACATCATTTCATCACAATTTATCCATAACTTTGGTCAATTTGAATAATACCAATCTTCATTCATATGTATTAACCCAAATTGATAAATTAATGATGTTTATCGTGGGAATTTTGTTAACTAAACATCATCCAACTAATAGTAACATAATCCCATCACCAATTTCATGAAATCTCCAACTTCCCAAAAATTAAGGTTTATGCTATAATTGAATTTCCATAAACTTAACTTAAATAAATGCAAAGGAAACAATTCTTACCTTGCAAGGAGTAATTTGTACCAAAAGCCCTTTGATTAACTTGAATTTAATAGCTTGATTGAAATCACACACACTAGAACACCAAGAACACACCTAGTGTTCTTGGAGAGAGTTTTCTAGAGAAAATGAAGGGAAATGGCTGAGAAATGCTCAATTCTCGTCCATAAACTCATGATAACATAGTGGATTCCATTTGGCATCAAAATGGAAGCTTAGTGGCAAAAGTATAGCTGATTTGGACCATACACGCGCCTTCACGAGCCTCGAAAAAAGTCCAGTAAGACAACACGCCCCATGCATTTTCTTCATAATTCTCATGCGGCCCGCATAGATCCTTCTTCCTTTTTATGCGGCCTGCATAATTACTCATTCAACACTTAGACAAATTTTCAAATTTAATGCAATTTTCTCTCATTTTCCCAATGCCATAACTTCTTCATAAATTATCCCGTTTTTACAAACTTTATATGTACAGATAGCTTAAAATGAGAACTACACTTTACCTTTACCGAAGTTCTTACAGTTCTTGATGCATTTTTCTATATTCTTCTTGAACTTGACCATTCCTTGATTTTTGGCTCTTTTTGTCCAACTTCAACCTTTCAAAACTTCTTCATTCTAATTCCAATTTCTTACATTCTTTTTCACGTATTCTTATATCTTCAAGGACTTCATTTTTCTTAATGTGAATATTTTCCAATTCCAGACCTATCTTGCATTATTCATTCATAAACTAATACAAAAATCATAATTTCTTTAATAACAATCATAATTAGATTTTTATTCTTATTCTCATCTGTTTATTGCTACATCGGTGAAACCACCACTGTCAGTGATGGTGGTGATGGGGTGCAACGGGGGGAGTTGGAGAAGCTTCTAAGTGGTCCGATTTGTGCAAAATAGTGACCTTTAGCTCCCGATTACAAAATTTTGGACAATAACTCAAAGGTAAAGGTTGATTATTGGAATCCTAGTTTACAAAAACTGAAAATCCATACATGCATGTTGAAATTGAAGTTGGTTTCTGATTTCTAACACTTTATAGATTCAAGAACACATATGATTGTAAGGTTTTGGTTGTTTGACTTGGATGATTATGTGTATCTTTGTTAATAGCTGCAAGAATCAAGAACACAAGAAATTGTATATGTTTGGGTTTGACTTGGAATTGTTGAATGCATGTTAAGTATTTGTTGGAAAGTATTAAGAACATTTGGTAAAAGTACGAATTTTCAAAGAAACAATAATATATGAATTTTTTGTTTGGTATTTGGAAAGGTTTGACCTTTTGTTAGTTAAACCTACATGTTTACATTGAAGTGATATATGATGAGATTTAGGTACCAAGAATCAAGTTTATGTTAAGGTTGAATTGAGTCAAAACTAAAATTTTTGGTGTTTTTGCATCATAAGAAACTCAAACATCTAAAGTTATGATTTATGGAATTTGAAATGGTTAAAGAAGGTGAATAAATGTTGACTTTCTTGTAACACCCGACTTATTAACAAAAACACCCCAAAAATTTTTCATTTTTCAAACCAAATATCTTACAATAAAAACCATAATTAGGGGTATTAGTTAACAAATACGAGGACAAGTGTATCACGAAGTACAATACATAAATATTATACATTCTTCAAGCCGGGTATTACTTCAAATGCTAAGTCCTCAGTCACGGACTTTGTCTTTTCCCTTGGCAGGGTCACGCTCACCTGCAGGGACATATCAACAAAACTGTGAGCTATAAAGCCCAATGAGTAATCGAAACAACAATAACATGTATAAGAATAAAATTTCTCTATACAAAGTCAAATATGTATTATCACACACTACAAGATCAATTGTGGCTCACGGGTAAGCCCGCTGTTGCCGTGGCTCACGGGTTAGCCCGCTGTTGCCTAGACTCACGGGTTAGCCCGCTGTTGTCTATATAAATCTGGCTCATCGAAATAAACTGCGGCTCACGGGTTAGCCCGCTGTTGCCTAGACTCACGGGTAAGCCCGCTGTTGTCTATATAACAGTTTACATAGATATATTGACTCACAGTTCCGTTCTTGTCTATACTAGACTCACGGCTTATCTGGTCTTGTCATATCTTAAATCATGAAATTCTGTCATTTCTGTCCCTCAAATCATATTCATCTGCAGCTGCTCATATAACATTTATCACAACAGATAACAGTGAGATTACTCACCTGAAGGATTACTACAACTAGCGTTTGTTGTTCCTTGCTTTGAAACAAACTTTGTAAGATTTTGTCCCGTACCTATAATTTCATTATTTCACAATGATTATAGGTTAATATACCATTTCAGTTGGTTCTAGTGCACAAGAGTCTATTATAAGACTAATTCTAAGCATTAACCATTGGTATAAAAATTAATACACTTCCCAAAATACACGTATTCTACTACAGTACTTTCGGGAGATCGTATTCGTATTCCGATAATTTTCCATGAAGTTTTACAACATAATAAACCTATGTTTAAAATTTCAGGTCAATCGGATAATCCTAGCACCAAAATCACATTTGGAAATTGCACTAAAATTTAACAGAGGAATTCTGCATTGCTGCTGCACCCTCGCGTCGCGACCGAGGCCTTGGCCGTCGCGTCGCGAGCGCTGGGGAATGCAGACAGTGAGCTCCGATTTTGTGCTTGAAAATTCCATTTTCCTTTATTAAGTCCTTATTACTCGACTTAATCACTAGGAATTGTTCCAATACCAAAACCTTTAACTAATAACAAGTTTTAAACCATTGGGGAATCAAATTCAAACCCATTTTCACAAAATCCCGTTTTTGCATTTTTGATCCAAAACCGAAATTATTGAATTCTACTTGCTTCTAATGATTTCTTTCAGTCAATATAGCATCCAAAAATCGTTATAATCCATTAGAACCAAGTTTATTACAAGAATTCGTCCTCTAGGGTTTTTGGTCAAAATCTCAATTCTTGAACAATAGCAACCTACTTCCATTTCCTTGAATTAAGTCTTTATTAGCATGACTTAATGGAAGTATTAAGCTACTTATCACATGATTTCATAACTGAAATTGTACATTTCAGTTTCTATAAAATTCCTCAAGAACAAACACTCAAGAACTTGGAATACTTACCTATCAAGCTTCCAATTCCTCACTTGAATGCTATAACCCGATTTTCCAACTTAAATCTTCAAGAACTCTTCAAAAATTGCTCCAATTTTCTGCCACAAATCTTCTCCCGTAGCTCTCTAAATTCTGCACACAATGGGAGAAGCTTCCAAGCTTATATACCTCCAAAATTTACATTTTGGTCCTTGAAGTTGCATTTACTAAACTTTTGCCACAATCCATACAATTTATGACAAAATAAGATTATTATAACATTTTAAGTCCAAGACTCAAAATATTATTACCAAACAAGTCCTTTTCTGTCAAAAAGACCAAATTACCCTTTTGAGGTAAAATGACCAATTTGCCCTTTTATTATAATTATATAATAATTACATTTTTGGCGTTACATTTCTGTTTTGGTCAAAGTTGACCATGAAATAGGATTTTTGAAATATGTTTAACGTTTGATATATGCTGGTTTAGAAATATGAGAAATGAAGTTTAAAACTTGATACTTGAAATATCTTTATGTTATGACTTAAAGATTGTATATGTGTGAAATTCTAACGTGCTACTCTAAAAGTAAAACCAAACTTGATTTGATTTCGTTAGTCAAATTTGAAGATTGGGTTGGAATGGAAAATTCCATCATGTGATGTTAAAGGAATAATGGAATCAAATTTTCTAATGTACAATTATGAATAAAAAAGTAGAACAAAAGCTAGTTAAGAAAAACGGTAGAAATACTAAAGACTATAACGACTAAAATAGTCACAGTCGAAACTAATATTTTCTATTTTAGCCTAAATTGAAACCCACAAAAATAGAATTGATCTGGAATAGAACTTATGAAATGTTGAGAACATATTGGTGAAAATTTGACGAAAAATATCAATGTTTTTTATAGTTTCTATTTTTAGAAACTTTATTTGTTGAAATTGCCAAATTGACATAAACAAGTAAAAAGAAAGATGTTTTGACATCTAACAATTGAAGTAAACTCATAGAGATATAAAAAGTATAATGTTGTTAAAATAACCTTGTAGAACCCGAAAATGCCATTTTTGGTCAAATTGGGACAAAAGGGTAAAAGTGTCCAAAATGGTTATTATGCTTTAAGAACCATACGTACCCCTTGGAATGGAATTAGATAGTGATTAGAAGGGATTCATGAATGATTAGAAAAGTGTTGTGTGTTTAATTGTGTAATGATATCTACTCTTCTATTAAATTAGTAGAGATTGAAGGATACTTGGAAGCTACGAAAGGCTAGAGTTATGTAGACTAGTACAACAGATATGTGGATTATTATAGCTAGACATACCTAGTTACTAAGATGAGTACAAAGTGTTATAAAGTTTTATGTGACTTTCAAATGTGAATCGATATGCAAGTTTTACTACTTACACCAAGCTTATCAAAGTTGACTATTATGTTATGAAAGAATGTTTTGGCACCAAGCCTATAGTGTTTATGAAAGAATATTTTGGTAGCAAGTCTACTATATGTTTATGTTACGATTTATTTTCAAAAGAGTAATTGTTATACATGTTACATGATTTATGATGACAAGAATGCTTTATAAATATTGCTTGAAAGTCTTAGAAGAAGTATGACATGATTTTTATACAAAGTTAATGAAAAATCAAATTATAAATGTTTATGTCTATTACATGCATTTCATGGAATGAGTGTGATTGACTTGCATAAAAAATAAGAGTGGGGATGCATGCATACATAGAATGTGATTGCATATGAATTAAGCGACGTTCAGATGCGTCCCCGTAATGAGACAAAAAGACTTTAGTGGGATGGTACCTCCTTTCGAGAAGTAGAAGTCTCTAATGATGCCATTATAGGAAGATTTGTTCACTTATTCTGGTAAGCTTTTTGGTCTTTATAGACTCAATGATGCGGTATATAACCGTAAGAATTGTCATCAAAGTGATCTTGTCTTTTAGACCAAATGATGCGGGCTTGCTAACCAGTAAGCCACATTAATGTGTGAATCATGCATCGCATATTTGCATTTTGCATGAGCTATGTTAAGGCATAAAAGAAAAATAAATTTTCTTCTACTTAGAAAGTGTTATTCGCATGAATCGACTTTTAAAGAGTTTTGAAAATAAACTCTCGCTTATATGAGTTAATTTTGCAAAGAGTTTTGGTAGTAATTTTCATTTATATGACTTGATTTGTTGAAGTTTTTGGAAAGTAATGGTCAAATATATTACTTCAAGTTGCAAAGGATTTTGAAAACAATTTGTCAAATATATGATATTGATTGTAGAATCTTTTCAACAGTGTTTTGAGTCTAAAAACCCCAAGTAACTCATGAGACAAGTTTGTCTTATATTTTTTATTTTTTATGCCATGTATCGCACAAACAGATGACTTAGCATTGTATAGAAGGATTGAAGGATTTAGAAGTCATATGCAAGTTTGTTGATAAAAATGATGATTGGGTGATAGCTACCTCCCTATTTACTATGATGTTGTATTATGTTAAGGGAGAGTTATATGATGAATTTTGCAATACCCTTTTTGGTATGTTGTAATGATTGTTCCATGCCCCAAGTTTCCTTGTCAAGTTTTTGTATTGGATTTGAGCCAGTATGGATTATATCCAATCGCTTGAAGGTCATGGCGAAATTATGGTAGATTTGTATGAATAGTTAGGGTATGTGTGCACGTGATTGCTTTTGCTTTATATGATTTAGTTTTGATATGAAGTTGTAATCTCGAAGTTATTTAAACGTTTTTAAAACTTATTTGTTTTTGTAGGACCAAAATTTTAAAATATGACTTGATGTCGTAAAGGAAACAATGTTTTTGTAATATTTAGTTTTATGAAATATTACACCACTTAAGGTGTATGAAAGTTGAGGCGTTGCAGGCCTTACAAATATCCAAGTAGTAAAAGCTGCATTTTTGGGTAAAAAGTGATATAAGTGGTACTTAATGGTTGAAATTCTAAAGTGACATTTGAAATTGTACAACACAATGCATCCATATATCCATAGAAACATAATGATGCATAATAATGACATAAAGAGATAATGATGAAGCGAGGAAGATAATGATGAATCACAAGATTATGCCACAACACGACACGTTTTTTCAACCATTGCGACATGTTCTGAAGTCAGCATAAATGCTTTAAATACGACTTAAATATGCATTTTTACAAACCTTTGGAATTCCTGGATTGAGGAAAACCCTTAAATCGATGTTTTGAGAGCCCACGGGGCTGTTGGGAGGCCAAAAGGCTGACATAGAGTAGAATTCAAAAGGATTAGAAGCAGAATCGTTAAGTTACTATTTTGTTGCTTTACTGACTAATTTAGCACTCATTTTGGTTTCTTTCTGCATTCTAACTTAAGACTTAGGGTTACACCTCATTGTTTTTATTTACCTTTAATGAAACCTAATTTTATGAACTGATTGTTATTTGGTTATTAAGAAGTTGTTTATTTTATCGTGTTAGTTTAATTAAGCATCCCTACGTGTTAAAGTTTGAATATTTATTGCTCAATTGCTGAGTTATTTCAATCTAGAGGACCAATCTGATTGTTTAACTTGAATCATAAGTCATAACTATACTATAGCCATTAGTCAGGTATGACTAGAGATGGACCAAATTCTAGGGTTAGGACAACAAAGCAACAAACTTTAATGTGTAAGTTGTATTAGATGACCATTTTGTGCAGTAATTAATTATCATGACCATCGAGATTGATTTGCTCGATTTAATCCGGAGGATATGAACTTAATGATTGATAATATAGAAAACTGGTTTGCATGACCATTGTGACTAGAAGTCTTTAGAACCATTAGGATTATTGAACAAAACCAGGGAACTAATCAACTTATGAATAAAATTAGCGACAATTTAATAATTATTGCACTTAATAGAACTCAAACATAATTTGAGGATGAATTCAAGGTTAAATAAGAATAACTTTAGAACTATTTCCAAATCAGTTTTCCATTTTAGTTTCCCTTTGTTCTCCTTTTCCATTTTATATCAAATTCCCCCTTTTACTTTCTATTTTCAGTTCAACTAGTAATCAAATAACCTAATTTGTTTCAAACTCGTTCTCAAAGAGTTCGACACCATTTTTACCACAACTATACTACTACATGATTAAGTTAATTGCCTAATGTGTGATAGCCCCTAGTTGAGATGAGATTGGTTTTATAAATTTAAAACGAGATTTGTCACATGATTTTTTGGCATCTTTAAGGGATTGATTTATACGCATCAGTAACCCATGAAGAATATTCTTCACGAATGGGAATGGGTGCACGTGAACCAAACCCAATAAAGCTGGTAATACAATTATAATTATTACTTAAACTTGCCATTTCTAAACAAGTGATACTTAAAATATTTCTTGTGAAAAGTTTTTTTTTTAAGAAAACAACAATAAGTTTTTTTAGTGATTCTTAGAGGTTTACCTTGAAAATATGAAATAAAGTAAGATTTGAAGGAAAACTCAAACTTAGAAAAACATAATCGATCAAGAAATCGATCAAATCACACAAGCTCTAATACCAACTGATAAAATAAAAAACAGAGAATCCAGAAAACCCTTGGATTTAGATTTTGTTTTAAACAGATCGTTGACTCCTCAATGATAACGACATATGCATAAATTAAAAACAAGTTATAAAAACTATGAAGAACAAGTAAATATTAAAACTTTGTCTAAAAATTTTCATTATAATCTTATATAAAGTTGAGAATGGATAAATCAATCAATAAATACAACTTTCAATAATAAGACTAATAGGAGAAAAGAACATTTTAACTTGATTGATGTGGTACTATAATGCCAAAAGTGGAAGTTGCTAACATTTTCTTGATATATTCTTCACAATTCCCTCACATGGACATTCACAGACCTTCGAAATGATATTCTCAAATGATGTAATAATGGTGTGTAAGGTTCTTGGAAATTATGAAAAAGCTTACTATTTATGGTGATTAAAAGTGGTATTATGGTAAATAAGTTGAAGTTTTGGAGGCTAGGATTTTTAACTTAATTTGCATAGGATGGTGACATGTGTCATAAAGTAATCTCAACCCTTGAATCTAAAGATTTTTCTCTTGCTAAAATGACCCCCTTAACTAAAACCCCTTAAAATGTATTGAAGATATTTTTTAGAAAAATTTACTGTTTGACCAAAGTGATGACATGACACTTTTGTTGACGTGGTAGTGGAATTCATGATCTGAGAATTCCTGATAAGAACACCGGTGAACATGGGTCAGAGTACTGAGGAACAAGGGCCTGAGTAGTGAGGAACATTGTAAGTCCCTCTTCCCAGAGTAACCAACTTTAGATTTGAAGAAGTTGGTTTTAGGAAAACTGGGAGATAGCGATGCTATTTATGGAGATATCATTGCCATCGATAGTGACGCTAACTCAGGAGACAACGACGCTTTCTGTCGTTGTTTGCACAAAACCCTAGATCTCGGTATTTGGGCCATATTTAAGGGTTCTAAACCCTAGGCAGCCGTCATATCTCCTTCTCCAGCCTCCAGAACTCTCTCTCTCTCTCTAAAACCCTAGCCTCCTTTGGTAACTTTGGATCCATAACTCATCTTGGAAGGTTTCTTAAGGAAGAAGAAGGTGTGTAGAGGTGCAAGGTGGTCTTCCTCACGCTTGCTTCTGCAAGATCTACCCATTCTGGAAATTTGTATCTGTAAAGCTTCTATCTTTTTGGTATTTAAAGCTAGATCTTGTTGTATGAGTTGCATTTGATGGTATGAAATGGGTGTTTGGTCCCTTTGTTGCTTGATATTTGGAGTTTGATATAAAAATTTAAGATCTCAATGTCCCTAGGACTATCCCCGGTGCTTTGAGCCTGATTTAAGAGTGAGCCTAGCTCTGTAGGTGTTTTGCATGCTGGTTTTGGTTAGTTTCAAGCCTTTGAACTTAGGTTTTAAGATTGGACACTTATTAGACATACATGACCATAAAGGTGGCAACTTTATGAGTTTATGGTCGTGTGGGGGTAAGTTATGGAAAAGCTTGACCCTTGGTTGAATGGATTAAGTGCTTAATGAAGTTTTGAAAAAATTCGTAGATAGCGACGCTATCTATGGAGATAGCGACGATATTTATCGCGAAGGCCCAATCAGACATATGGTGATAGCGATGCTATCTTGAGGAGATAGCGGCGCTATTTGGACTGTTGACCATTGACTTTGACTCTCACCTTTGACAGTTGGCTTTTTGACCAGTTTGATTTTTGACATGTTAACGTTCAAGTCTTCTGTTGGTTAATGTTTGATTTAACAATTATGGTGTTAAATATTTTAAATACTGAACTTGGATCAAATAGTTTTATTTTACAACCTGTTTTATGTACTCGAACTACCTTTAAAAATGAAAATTTTACTCTGGAATTTGGGACATTACAAACATGATCGAGGAGCATGGTCGGAGTAACTGGTCGCTGCTAAGGAATGTCAGCGAGGAGCTTAATTACTGGATCAAGAAACGTTGTCGAGGAACTTGCTCGTTGGATCAAGGAATGTTGCCCAGGAACATGATCGTTGGATCGAGGAACGTTGTCGAGGAACATGATCGTTGCATCGCTGAACGTTGCTGATGAACATGATCGTTGTATCGAGGAACGTTGTTGAGGAACATGATTGTTGGTTCGAGGAATGTGCTGAGTCATCGTGAGCGCTCCCCCAGGAGTATTCCGAGGAACCTTGGTCGCTCATGGTGGAACGTTCCAAGGAGCATCTAGTCTTGATCAAAATTTGGATTTTTCACCTTTCGATTTTGGACTTGATATTTTCCAACTTGGGATACCTAATAATATTTGTTAGAAAATTTTAAAGGATTTTCATCTTATTTCCGTGAAATTCACATAAAAATATCAAACACACTTTAACTATGAAACTGATTCAGAAGCTATTCAGAAACCAAGAACAATGTTCGATTATTGTTTTTTCTGAAGCTAGTAAAAACCAAACAATGTTTTTGAATAGCAAATACCTGGTAAGCTAGTACAAACTACAAAGAAACACGGTGAATTGAGATTCATCACTTACATTTTTCGATTGGAGTTTTTTCAAAAGCTATTCGGAGTTTGGAGTTTGGAGTTTGGACTTCGGGCTTCGGGCTTCGGACAGCTCCTATCACCACTGCTCGATTAGAAGTTTTTCAATCACCTACAACATAGTTACAAAGTTCGATTGGAGTAGTGGAGATTGTTCATTGATTCATCAGTGTTGCAGAGTTCAATTTTGACGGTGAAAAGGGATAGTTGTTAGCGCCATAATGGGAGATGGCTAGAGGGAAATTAGGATAAGCGATTAGGTTTGTTTTTCCTTTGGTATACTTTTAAATTTTTAGGTCAAAGAAAGTCAACTCAGTCAAGCAACCAAGCCAACCAGTCAAACACAAGATTGGATTGCATACGATCCTACGATCCATGTTACGAGTTTTACGATCTTGCTTACGATCCCACCAGAAAACATGCTATATGAGACCGGGTTCGGTATACTATCGTAGGATTGTATGATCCTACAATCCGAGTCAAGATTTTGATAACTTTGAGTTATCCAACATGATGTTCCTGAAGATGTATTACGATAATAACATTGTATATGCCCATGAGTCTTTAATCAAGGGGATGCTATACCCTAAACTATCTCCAAATGTTTGTAAAACTTTAAAGAAATATATCTTCTCTTCCAGCCAGCTCTAATAAAAGTCAGACCCTGATTAATAAAGAAATAACAAACTTAACATGAAAAATAGGTGTTTGAAGAATAATAATCAATGATTCCATTTACTCGCTAATTACTTCCATACTTCCACTTTATGTGTTGGTGTGTTAAATGATCTTTGTATAGGTGTTGTCATGTTGGTGTGTTAAACGTTTTTTGTATATATTTTATGTTAATGAGTTTTTTTATTTGTTTTTGTTTTTGTCATGTACTACTGTTTAAATCTATCCAATTAAGTAGAAGGTTAATTAATCAAACAAAAACTCTAGAACTTTTTCCCCTTTTTAGCACAGATGAGTGAGCATATGTTTTGTTATTACGAGGCAGAAAATATTATCAAGACATCAACTACACAAAGAAAATATATAATTTTCATCATATGAGATAACAAGCGTAAAAAATTAATTTTGATGCAAAAGATTGCCAACAAACTTATATCATTGATCAATTTCAAAGACAAGCAAAGCTCTGATTCAATCCTCAGTGCAGTATATACATATATGGATCTCATCAAACCAACAAAAAAATATCTGAAAACATGCTCTGAATGTTGAGTGCATCAATAGTATCTGTCAGAATGATGGAAGGATTCACTTTCGTATATGGTAGACAGCCGAAGCCTAAAAGATCGCACAGCCAATCGAGCTTTCCTGGACGAATACCGCTGTATTTTTCGAATTGATCCAGATCTAGACACTCCTAAACTCGAAGCCTGTTGCTTATAATTACTCTCAAACAACCGCTTATTGTGCGCTTCTTCGTCAACGATCACGTTGATTTTACTCGTTTCCATCACCACAAAAGGAGAAATCTTAGATTTGTTCTTCCTTTTCTGATTAGTCATGGATTTAGATCTAGAAAACGAACCACTGCGCATTATCGTTTTAGCATTTGCTTTCGCGTTAAGCGCAACGCTAGCTTTGACTGCTAGTGCCGCCATTTCGGAAGCACTCAGACGATCACGAAGCTTGGAAATAGGTAAAACAAAATAAATCTGACCAGCATCAAGCTCGTCTTCGGAATCCAAAGCTCTAATATGCTCGTCGTAAGATAAATTATCGGAGTTACAGACAAAGAAGGACGAAGCAGCAGCTTCAGCTTCCAACTGAAGAACGTCGGAAACAAAAACGGGAGTAGAATACTGTCGCAAATCACCTTTTGGCGAGATGACGAGGGCGGAATTGGATCTGTTTGTAACGGAATCGCCACCGGAAGACATACATGAACCCATTTGACACCGTTTTGGTAATTGAAAGAGAGAGTTTTGAAGATGAAAATGGAGAAAGAGATTTTGTAATGGGGGGTTTTGGAGCTTTGGTCTGTTGGTACGGAGGAAAATGGAAAAGGGAGTAGGCGGATGAGGTATATATAAAGATGAGTGGCGGAAATTGCGGGCGAGTGGGGAGGCTTAAAAGTCGCTTGTTGTGGAATTGACTAATTATTTTTACTATTAAAAAAAAGAAGAGGAAATTGGATAGGTTTTATTACATGGATGCTAATAAGCAATGACGCGTGAAATACAACACGTGAAGATTGGTCACCAAGTTACTCCTGCTCGAGTTTCCAGCTTTGTCACGTCATATATCTTTATCATGGTTATTATATATACTTATATTTATATAACAATCCTTTTATTATACACAGTGTTTAACAGTTTGTTTGTTTTAATGAAATGAATATGATAATAGAAATAGAATGAAAGAATTATAAAAAAAGCACGGTCTAGTTAAAGAGTCGGGATTAATAAAATGGAAAATAAAAACATAGACTTTAGTTTAATTATAAGTTTAATGAGTTAAGTAGTCAATCTAGACAACCATATACATCATTGTCTATTTTTTTTAACTTAATCTAGAGATGTTTGACCTTTCTTGTTCTTGTATATATAATTTAAAGTTTTAAACTATTAAAAATAACTTAATATTCGCTAAAGGACCACCAAAATAGTTATTGTATGATGTTACACTTGATAAATCTTTTAACCGGTAACACAAAATGATCATCCATCAATTTCACAACAGGTCAGTTTGCGAATTACGTAATTGCTGATCACACCACTAAAATAACTTTAAAATTTTTGAAAAAAATCATGTTTGCTGTTCATAGTTGTGAAATTATTCTATAACTACAAAATTGTTTATATGATTGCGAAATGTTTCATCAAATAAAAAGAACCTTCTCTCGTTGGATCACTCGTTTATGATTGTAAATTCCAGTGACACTTTCTTTGTAACGCTTTCTCTTTTCTTGGTCGTCACTACTACTGCATCTGCTTCGAAACCTCTTAGTAAATGCAAAGCATCATTTCTTTTTATCTGATAACAACCTCACATTTCTCCTTCACATGCTGCTTTCTTTCTTTTATTTTGATTTTGTTTGTCCAACTGTGATGTATGGAAAGAACTCCATGTGTTGTCCTTTTCAGTTTTTTTAATTTCTTTCTTATTTTCTTTTCTCCTCTCTATACAACCGCAAAAACACGAAGTACAACACCCATGTAAATCGTTGGACAACAATTTCACATTTATAGAATACAGTTTTGTAATTACAATTGTGAGAGAGGATACTTTAATTCATGAGAAAATATTTGAAGTTTTCGTTTGGTGGGAGCAATTTCACAGTTCGAAATGCAATATTGATGGTAATTTTGTATTAAAATTCAAAGATGATCAAATTTCAAAAAATAACGCATTATAAATTAATATATTTGAGATTATCTCTTATATATATATATATATATATATATATATATATATATATATATATATATATATATATATATATATATATATATATATATATATATATATATATATATATATATATATATATATATATATATATATATATATATATACTTGTCCACTAATTTGTTATGTTATTATATTTTTTGTCCAACGAAACTTTTTCCTCTATCCGCAAATGCTTGACATCCTAAAGTCTAGCTTATCTAGAATCACCATAAAAGGACCTTGTGTCCCTATCAAAAACAAGTATATGAATAGTTGTCTGCGCCATTTGTTTAGTTTAAAGGGTACATACTATAAAGTGCTGATATGTTTGATTATAATCTTATAAATCAATTTGTATGTAAGGTTCATGAAATAAAACGGGATTTTCCTCTAATGATGTCATATTTTTCAAAAGAAAAATAGTTTGTACTTGTTTTAAGTAAACTTATAATTTTAATTAAAGTAAAGTGTAAATATTGATTGGTATTATGGGACAAGTTGTTAGCGACTTTGCACATAAAAGGTGTTAAATTATATTAAATGTACAAGTTGAGTATGAAAGAAAGCAGGAGGGATGCAGCGGCGATGTTGATGGAAATTAATTACTGCACACGGTTTTTTGTTGTTAGTAAAGGTACAAGTGGGAGTTATAAAGTGCTCTGCCACTTGTAATGTCTAACAATATCTACGCTACCTTCCTTTTTCTTTATCTTTTTCTTTTACTCTCCATTTTGTACTTTTGTTGTAGCATTCACGTTGTAGTTGATGCTTATAATGTTCTAGATTTTATTTGATGACATGTCAATTAATAAAACCGTTAAATTTGTATAATCAGTAGATCCATTTTAGACGTAAAGAGTACAATATGATTGATATTTGATTACAAAAATTATATATTTTTATATTTTTTATTGTTACTCATGTTACATGATGATAAATGTTATATTTAATATAATTAATAATATTTTAATACACATGTCAAAATCTAATATATGTAGATGATGAATAAAAATAAAAAATAAAAGAAAATACAATTTCTAATTTAATTATTATGTTGTTAATAACCAAGTTGTTGTTTTTGGTTTTTAGGCCCAAAGTATGTTTTGATATTCCTAACGATTTTTAATATGAGAGCTTTTTATAAAGTTTTTTATTGAAAAAGTTAAAATTAAAAAACTTTATTTTATCTCCACAATAGGAAGAGCTTTTTCAAGTTGTTTTTAATAAAACGTTTATATGACTTGTTTAATTATAATTTGATGTAAACCAATAAGACCTACCAAAATATTGAAAAAGCTCTAAATGAATGCTTGTTAATTTACAAGCTATTTGAAAAAGCTTAAGATTGAAAAAGCTCCTCCAATAGCTTTTTGGATTTTCATGAGCTTTAGAACATCCACAATAGGCAAGCTTTTTTATAAAGCTTTTTGGTGTTTTTTGGTGCCACATCATTTACAAATCATTAGAGCTTTTTCACCAATTATAGAGAGCTTTTTCACTTAATCTTTTTCTATCTCCCAATTAATGCTCCACTTTATATATTATGTGAAAAATATATAAATAGAATAAATATATATCAAAAGGGGAATTGTCATGTGGACCAAAGGTATTATTTATTGGAAACGGCCCAACGATGTGGTAAATTCTCTAGAATAAATAGATGTGGTAAATTCTCTAGAGGGTGCAACGCCTCTTTTATCACTCTTATCGCTAAAGTTAAAGATCCGATACATTTTGGTGATTTCAGACCTATAAGTCTCATAGGTGTTATGTACAAGATTGTAGCTAAATTGTTGGCGATTAGAATTAAACAAGTAATTGATGCTTGTATTTATGAAACTCAAACAACTTTTTTGGAAGGGAGAAATATTCTAGAGGGGCCTCTTATGGTGAATGAATTATGCTCGTGGGCCAAGTATAGCGGTAGAAATATGCTTCTTTTCAAGGCTGATTTTAATAAAGCCTTTGACTCAGGTAATTGGGGCTATCTGGACTCTATCATGGAGCAAATGGGCTTTGGGGAAAAATGGAGATGGTGGATTCGGGGATGTTTGGAGTCAGCCTCGGCCTCGGTTATTATTAATGGTAGCCCCTCCAAAGAGTTCTCAATGTCAAAAGGGGTTCGGCAGGGGGATCCCCTCTCCCCCTTTCTGTTTATTATTGCTATGGAGGGCTTAAACGTGGCTGCCAAGACGGCTGTTCTTAAAGGGATCTTTGATGGCGTTCCAATTCCTAAAACTAGCTTACGCTTGTCACATCTCTTCTATGCGGATGATGCCTTGTTTTTAGGTGAATGGTCAAGGAGAAATATCGCAAACCTTGCAAGGATTTTACATTGTTTCCATATTGTATCAGGCCTTAAAGTAAATTTTTCTAAATCTAAAGTATATGGTATTGGTGCTTCGCAGCAGGAGGTTTCCATTTGGTCTTGCCCCCTTGGTTGCGATCCTTCTAGCCTTCCGTTTATATATCTTGGTGTTCCAGTTGGTGAAAATATGAAATTAAAAAGAGCTTGGAAATCCATTATTGAAAAACTCAATGCCAAACTCTCGTCATGGAAATCCAAATCTCTCAGTTTCGGTGGTAGAATTACACTTGCCAAATCCGTTCTTGGCAGCTTGCCGTCTTTTTACTTATCTCTTTTCTCAGCTCCTCTGGGGATAATTGACACACTAGAAAAAATCAGGAAAAAATTCGTTTGTTGTGGAGTTAATGGTAATAAGAAGTTGCATTGGGTCGCTTGGAGTAAAATCACTTCACCAAAGGAATGTGGCGGTTTTGGGCTTGGATCTATTAGAGCCTTAAATCTTAGCCTATTGATAAAATGGGCCTGGAGACTCAAAATGAGTTGGATAGCCTTTGGGCCAAGGTTATCGAGGGGATTCACGGTCTAAGAAATAAGCACTGGTCCATCCTATCGCATCGATTAGAAGGGGGTGTGGAGGAATATAGACCAAATCCGTGTGGCGTTAAAAAGACTCAATATTCTTCCTGATGAAATAGTTAAATGGAATGCGGGGACAAACACATGGTCGTCTGATTTTGTTGTAGATAGACGTTTTCTTGTGAATCTTGTCCGCAATAGAGTTGATAGAGCCAACCTCCCTATCTGCGATGGGCCTTTCATTTGGAGCAAATTAATCCCGCTGAAAATTTCAGGTTTTGTTTGGAGAGCTAAACAAGGAAAGATTCCGTCTGCATTGGCGTTAAAAAACAGAGGGGTGCCTTTGGATTCGACTTATTGTGTAAACTGTATTGGGTGTGCGGAATCCTACGATCATCTTTTGGTTTCCTGTCCCATGGCTGAATTCATCTTGGAGGAGATTTTTTCCTGGTGCGAAATCCCAAAGGCTCGATTCAATAAAGTCACTGAGCTCATGTTGTTTATTTTTAGGTGGTCTAATTGTAAACGTAGGAGATCGCTTCTGGCTGCGATTTTGTATTGTGGTTTATGGTGCATTTGGAATGGTCGCAATCAAAGGCTCTTCAACAATTGTCCCAACAAACCGGCGAATATTTTGGAAAAGGTGAAATCTCTTACTTACATTTGGTGGAAACATAGAGGAAAGAAATATAGTCTAGATTGGAAAGTTTGGTTGTTAAATCCTTTCCTCTGTTTGTAATTTTTACTTTCCCTTTGTTTCTTTGTTCTTTTGGCTCCTCATCGTCTTGATGTGGGGTGCCCTTTTAATATATTTGCCGGTTCCAAAAAAGGAATAAATATATAAATAGAATAATATTATATGTGAAAAAGCTTCGACCATAGAGCTAGCTAATTAGCAAGCTCTTTGAAAAAACCTGCTTTTGAAAAAAACCCCACTATAGCTTGTTAAAAAAAGAACTTTTTGATTCAAAAATCTTTTGAAAAAACTTTAAAAAGCTTCTATTGTAGATGCTCTTAGCTGTGTTGACCATTGGGGTTTGTCTCAATAAGTTTTTTCTTTTTTCGTAGGTAATCGGTCATCAGCTTTTTATTGTATTTATTTTTTTATTAAAAAAGTTTACCGAAAATAACATCCTTATTTTTCAAAAAAAATAATAATAATAAAAAGCAAAGCCCGACTTACGAAAGCTAGAAAATTGTGTAACTACGACTCAATAATAAGATATAAGAATCATTCACTAAAGAGAAATTGTGAGTCCTTATATGAGCATGCTTTTGAGCAAAGTAGGTGTATATGTTTAGACTATGTGTGAATTCAATGGAACAAAGATAATACGTTTTTGGCAATGCATGTTCGTTAAAGTGTTCGTTTAGTATTGTCGTTAATATCGTTTCCGTTCCAAGTGTGGCCGTTTGATGGGCAGGCTATATAGTACCCATAGTGTACCATCCGTATATTTATGAAATAATATTTTTCAAAATATTTGTTAATTGTTACTTGTAGAAAAAGGCTCATGTTCTGACTGATATTTCTGAGTAAAAAAATTCATCAGAACTTCTTACGTATTTCCGATGGAATTCCTAGCAAATATGGATAACACGTTGGGTATACAGTTCCTCGGAATTTTCCTACATATTTCTTAGGGAATTCCTAGCAAATTCTATTCCTCGAAAGCCATAATGGATAACACGTTGTTTACTAGTTTATTTATGTTTGTTTTAACAATTTTTAAGGTTCAGGAGTTCGAAGATCGAAGAAAGACAATCCCAAATGGAAGCCCCAATGGTCGAATAACAATTGGACAGGTGCTCTAGGTAGTCATTAATCATTAAGGTAGCTAGTGGGTAATGTCTTTGGGAAGTGAAATTGTGTGTGCGCGGGGAGGTTGCCTCGTGAATAAGTTTGTCGATGATAAGCTCTCGACCATGACAACTAGATAAATTAATGGCATAAAACAAACACTAGGATGCAACAAATGATTAAGTGGGATGCATAAAAGAATCTCTCAAGTTAAATGTTATTGCTAAGGTTGAAAGGTATCAATCCCACCGGCAAGCTCCACCTAGATGCCACAATATGAGAGAGAGAGAGAGAGAGAGAGAGAGAGAGGGTGATGGTATGGAGAAGAAGATGGATGAGGGGTCGTTGTCATGGTCAAGAGAATAGTAGCAACAGAGAGAAGAAAGGCGACACCAACTTACCGATGGAGAGCATGCCGGTGCGCATGCAACTAATGCGGGCTGGTGCATGCCGACGACATAGGGTGTCACCTCGGATTCCGGCGGCATCGGTTGCTTCATATCCTTTAGTCTAACCGTTATTAAATGGTGGTTAGATATGATCGAAAATGAAATTTTTTAGAATACTTGTTTACATTGATTTTCTTAATGTAACTGCTTATTTATTTTGTTACATCTTTAGTAAATTAATAGTGTTATTTATGGGGTAGGAGAATTTTAGAATCGAATAAAAATTTGAGTTGATATAAAAAGATGATTGACTAAAGTTATAATATAATGTTTAGCATGGTACTATTCATCCAAAAAAAAGTTAAGAGCGATTGATGATTGCTTTGAATGGTATCTACATTACTACACAAGTTAATCGTTTGAAAGATAGGTCTTGTGAAAAGATTTGATAGAATCAGGTTTTATTAATTCTTAATTAGATTAAAGAACAATACCATTACTATAAGTTTTAGGGAAAGGTGAGTAGGCATGAAATTATATTTTTAAACGGAAATATAAAATGGACGGTATTCTCAATCAATTACAACCACCTAATATATGATTAAACGGGAACGAATAAAGGAAAATTGTAAAGCGTCCATGTAGTAAGCACATAATAGTATATATATAATGATGATGTGACACTTTCATATAATTTTATGCTAAGATATTACTTTTAGAAGTTATAGTTCTTTATCACCACCATAATATTTAATATAACTTTTCTCTTTCGGCTTTTATCATTATTTTCATTTGCTTAACATAATAGTTTATTTTATTTACGTAAGACCTCAACACATTATGACTAACGTTATAATGTTATACATTAACCTAATAATAAACGGATCAAATTAGAATCCTGATAATAACTATTAATAATAGCTCACAACTTAAGATTTATAAAAGACTCGCAATAAACTCGGAATCGATATCCAAGGAGATGTACAGTATGAATCTCCAACTCGCTACACCTTGAGAAGTCTAATGCTATAACACCGTTTTGTATCAGCCAAGTCAAAAAGCTATAGATCCCACTTACGTCGTCTCCAAATCAAGTTAAAACCATAGTGAAAGTTATTAATTCTCGTTTAGGCCATTTATAGACTTTAATCCATTCAACTTTTCTAACATTCAATGCATCTTTAAATCAACACTCCATTATAAAAAATGTTATTATTTAACGACGAAAATAAATAAATAAATAATTAAAACAAATTAGATAACATAGTTTATTTAATATAAGAAAACAGCCAAATGGCTTCTAGCCCAGTGACATCAGGTGTTGTCCTTCCTATTTGAGGTCGATGGTTCAAGTCTCGTTCGAAACATATATGTGATATTAAGAAAAACAAATTGGTTAAATAATGAATTGTGATTTGGGCCAAAAAAGAGACTTCAAGGTGTGATCTCTTTTTATATTGATGTCAAAAATATTTTGTAAATATTGTATTGAATTTAGAACATGAACATGACACGATCACTCATACACTAGACACAAACACAGTACAAAAACGAATTTATTTTGCAATTTCATCCTAGTTTTGTTTCGTGGATTGTATTTTTGTCGTGTTGTGTCATCCATTGACACTCCTACCCAGTAATAGTTGTATTTTAGGAGAAAACTATTAAAATTATTGAATTAAGCAATAGACACATAGAAACTCCGATTATTCCTCTTCCCCTCTCTCTCATTGGTGACGATTTCACAAGGAAAAATTGAATAATCCCACTTGGGTTAATTTTCTTGATATGAAGTTCTGTTGGTACTTTGTGTAATGACCCAATTCATACAACATTTATATATAAATAAATATCACAGTTCAATGGAGACTAGCCCCATTTTTCCTTTTATTTGAACATTAATGGTTTGGTGTACAATTGGATGTCAGAACATACATACAAGATACATGGTTAGAGGAACATACATAAACAACATCATATAAAAACTAGCTGCTCTAATCTCTGAGTTTATAGATGTTAGAGAGTCTTCCAACGACAATGGCCAAATGAACTCTCATACTAACCCTTGCCAATAATTCGTGGATGCATGCCACAATCGACCACACAAAAGAGGTAAGATGAAATCTTGTGAGTACATAAATCAAAAGTTAGTATTTTACCAATACAGGAAGCACGTTCTCTCAATCAAACCACACATCATTATTTTATGGTTATTAAAAGCATTTTCCCTAATCTACCTCTCGTCAGCACGTTACAAGTAAGGGGAGCACGTTACCTGATCTACTTCACTCTGAATAATTTATAAGCATGGAGAATGTATTTTCCAAAAAAATTCAATTCTTTCTTTCTTTACGGATTAAGAATCATGGGAAATCATTATTCACAAGCCACAAACCAGAATGTTTGCCATTGGGTAAGGCCGATCTTTCACCCTGATCAGTATTTAATTGGAGTACCATCCTGGTCCACCAAAGTCAACCCTCGTCATTGATCTATAGGCGTCACGAGCCTCGTCCCGCAATGGATTTTCAACAACAATGTCATCGGGTATGGCTAACCCTTCACCTAAATGGTCTTTAATGGGACTTCAGTCTCGATCCACCAAGGCAAGCCCATGTCCTAGATCTATAGGCGTCACAATCCCCATCCAGCCAAGGATGCTCAATAATAGTGTTATAAGTAGGGGCGACCCTTTAGCTCAATGGTCTTTAATGGGAGTCTCGTCCCTATCCGTCGAGGCAAGCCCTCGTCATGAATGTAAAGGCATGTCGTGTCTTATCCCCGCAAGGGATGTGTATCGAATCCCACAATTAGACTTTACCCATCCATACACAGATGAAAGAGGCAGCGCATGAAAGCTAGTTCCCTTAAATAGGGCTCAAGGCCCGAGAAAATAGGGTTTTGAACTTTAGAGACATAGCGCCACGTTGCATGGCTTGTCGCGCTGCAACCAGTCGTGCTTTGCATACTGATCTTAAACCCTCCTACGTGCCGCATATCCGACTCTATGCATCGTATATGGCCAAAATCATCAAAAATACTTAACCATAAACCCTTTAAAACTTTAAACTCCTATTTTGGGAAATAAACATTACAACTCTCACTTACATGGCTTGGATTTCGTTGTTGAAATCGGCATTTGTAATTCGCTTCATGTAGTGCTATGTATCTCCTATTCGGGTTCCTATGTGTAACATCCATGTTTTGGGCCTAGGAGTTTTGGGCTTAAACCAACAAATAAAATTTATTTTATAAATAAAGAAAACAAATGAATAACTAAATTTAATATTTTGTTATATTTTATATTGTGAATAAATGAGCCAAATATAGTTTTAAAATCAATTTGTAACCAAATGTGAGAAATTTTGTCATAAGGACTAAAAGTGTCATTTTGGCCAAACTTACCCTAAGTAAATTTGACTAGTCATAGATTTAGAAAATTAGATGATATATTAAAAGAATTGAGGTGGAGTTTAAATTAGGTCTAATAATTCCTTGAATTTCATTAAGGACCTAAATTGTGAAGAATTTTAGTGTAAGGGACCATTTGTGCCAAATTGGGAAACTAAGGGTTAGTGTTGACCTAGAGAATGACTCAAGTGTATTAAATAATTATATTTGGGGCATAAGTGTGAATTTAGAGACTTCTTATAAGAATAATGGACTTTTAGGGTGTTGAGTGAAGAAAGATCAATCTATGGGGACTAATGTTGCAAATCCTGAAAGATGTAGAGTTTTAGATGGGGGTTCTCCCCATTTCAGCCAAACATCACATTTTTAGAGAGAATGAGAGGAAGAAGATGGCGATTTTCATGGCTTTGATGGATATTTGTGTTGGTCTTTAAGGATTATGATTATACTAGAAGAATCCTAGCAATGTAAGGTATAAACCCACCTTTCTAGCTTTAAATTTCGAGTTTGGGTTTGGGGATTGGACCCAATCCGAGTTTTATGATGGGATGAGGTTCTTACTATGATTCCCCAATGTTTATTTGATGTTTCTAAGTTGTTTGGATCAACATCCAATCAATGGATGATTTAGATCCTTAGATTTGATTGAATTGGGTGCTATAAACCTTAGAAATTGGGATTTGATGATTTGTTGAGGAATCTAGAAATTGGTGGATAGTTATCGGGGTTTTGGATGAGGGGATTCATTTCTAATGATTCCCTAAGGATTCCAACCTTTGATTTGTAGTCTTAGACCTTGAATCACTAGAAAATGAGAATTGAGTGTTGAAATGGGTTTTATTCATGTAGATGATGATTGGATCTCTTGTTTAATGGATGAATGAATTTGTTACATCAAATTGGAAGTATAAGTGGAGTAAGGATCATTTCCTAATGATTCCATGGAATGGAAGAAGGAATCTCCATTTGTAATCATCAATTGTAGGAATGGAATTGGGTATTCCATGTTTTAAGCTTATAGAGTGAAGTTGTGATCATGGCATGTAATTGATTCATTTGAAATGTTTTTGGATAGTTTAATTGGGTCTAATGATGTATATTTTGGGTAGGAATAATGTCCTTTTGATATCCATAAGTGTTGGGAGGTTTTAGAACTTGAATTGGGTCAAAAATGAGTGAAAATGACCAAAAACGGAGCTGCAGCAGGTCGTAACACGACCCGTGTTACTAAAAGCACGACCTGTGCTGTCAAAAAGAGGGTTTCACGACCCGTGTAACCATTTACACGACCCGTGTAAGTTTCTGTCCGGATTTTGGGCACTTTTTGGGTTTTGAGCTTTATGGTTTGGGCCTTGGGTCCTTGTTTTAATGCCAAACTTTGGGGATGTTTTAACTAAGATTTTCCTTATATTAGAGAGTCAAGGACTTCATTTTAGATGATGGATGATTGTTCCTGTCACACCCCGATCCTTGGCGGAATCGATCAAGGCATGATATATTGTTCAAAGTCTCGTGACAACTGTGTTATAATATGATTAGATTCAATTAAGTACTAAGTATGCAAACAAGATCCACAACATACAAATACAAATCCAATTACAACAACATTTATTACATCAAATTTAAATAGTCTTGTGGGTTTCTAAGGTACACCCTACTTTTCATCAACATCATTATTCAAATCTGCATCATGGGTAAAAACAGGTCAACTACGAGAGTTGGTGAGTAATCTAGTTTTATTAAAGAAAATTGTGAGTTTGAATAATTTGAAATTTGTTTTTCTTTTGAAGTTGGCAAGCAACTATTATTGAGATAACAGTTTATAAATCAAAAATTGATTAACAAATGATAACAACAACAATAAGTCCTCACCCTATATATATACATATATATGTATATATATAAGATGGAGCATCTAATCATCATACACACTCAACCACGTGCAATCAATCACCTTAGCGTCCCAAGGCGGGGTGGTCAACCCAATAGCGCTATTATTGTCCATAACGTACCTCAAGAATACAGGCATAGTCATGGAGATTAGACTAAAAATGATAATGCACTACAAGTACATGTAGCGTAAACAAACAATAATTATACAAATAATGATTTATGTATAAATGTCCCAACAATATCTCAATTGTGATAAAATAATAAAGCGAAGTTGGAACATATTAGAACCACATGATACACCTCAAAAGTATTGAAAATTATAAAATATGAGGTAGATTACTCACATTAGTCCAAACGGAATACGCGTGTTGTACGATAGACGGCTCGGGTCAAAACGTGGAACCTATTATAATTAATAGTTTTGGTTTAGGAACTACTAAACGGGAATGGAGTATTGATAAAAATAATTAGACACATATTATTATATTAGATGAATTAATAATAATCAAATTTTGTTTTGAATATTAATGTATTCAAAGGTTAGATGAATTTTAAATTGAATTAATTACTTTGCTTAATTAATTTATATTTTCACTTTAGGCAAGATTTTAATAATTTCTTATTAAAATAATAACTTGTCAAATTATAAGTATGTACAGATTTTATATATTATAAACAATTATTTATATGAAATAATCATTAAAAAGGCATTTTTACATGCTTAGATATTTAGGAAAATGGTTTTAAATACTAAACAGTAATGAAACATTCTGAAATTATCAGAAAATCATTATTTCATAAAATAGTAATTACTGTAAAATTTTCATATTTTTCTTAACTGCTTTAGTATTTATTTAGTATTTTAATAATTTAACCACAACAAAATTCGGGAAAAATAATAAATGATTCCCAAAAATTCTGGAAACTTAATCATAGTTTTATAACATTATATTGAGCCTACTGTAAATGTTTTGGATATTTTGGACTACGAGAAGTATTTATTATGTTTTTCATTATTAACTAATCAATAAAATCATAAATAATAGGCAAATATTAAGAGAAATTCATTAGACTTTTTATTTATGATTAACATGTTATATATGATATTCTGATAAGGTTTTATAATTTTTGGACATGTGTAGCTATTTATTACCAATTTAAACCATTAAATAATCATTAAATCAGGAAAAATAAGCAAACATTCTTACAAAAATCTGTAAATTTTTGCATGGTGTCTTTAAAATGTTAATAAGGTGCGAAAAATATAAAATATAGTTTTTAACATACATAACTATATTTTGCAATTTATTTATCTACAACACAATAAAATACAAAATAAGCATCAAACAGTAATATAAATGCATGAAACTTCATAAATCCACTTTAATAAATATATGGGTTGTTCCACAATTTTCCCAGAATTTAGTGACTGCAAAAAGTATTTTATGTGAATTATTGCCCTATTTTATTGCAATAATTATAGTAATTCAATAAAAATAAGTTATTTTCTGAAAATTTTCAGAACTTCTTATTTTATTGATGGGATCCTGAGAAAAATCAGGTTTATGCATAAAATGAGTTTTAGATAGTTTGGTGGATTTAATTTGTTTCATTCATGAATTTGAGACTTTTAACAACATACCTTGATGAATGCTTCAAGATGGATGAAGATTTGAGTATATTGGAGTGTTCTTGGCTGAAATATGAAGATTTCTAGGAGGAATTTCGAGATTGAGAGTGAGAGAAAGAATAGATATGGTTTGAGTGGTGATGAGAATAATGTGTTGGGAGAAAATGAAAAGAAAGATGATGGGAGGTGTGAGTGGGAGACAATGGGAATAAACTTTTACTTTTGGTGGTCTTCATAATTTCCCACTAACACAAGCATCTTAAGAGTTTTATAAAATTTAATGTAGTGTTTATAAAAATAGAGTTTTATAAAAAATAGGTTATTATTTGATTATAACAATCTACTTTGATTTGAAGTTTAATTATAGCATTCAAGTTTGATTTTTTTAATTTAATTAGAGCATCATACTTTGATTTGATTTTAATATGATATCATAATTTAATTTGATTATAGTTATAACGTTATACTATGCTATATTGCTATTACCGTCAATTTATATCGTAGTGTAAGGGTTTTGATCCTATTAGCGTCAAGAAATCTCGAGTAGGGTTTATTAAATTTCCAATTGGGTTGGGTTGACCCGAATCTATTTTAGGCGGATGTCACAGTTCCTTCTTATTTCAAAGAAGTAATTATAGTGCGACTTTTAGATGAATCGAGTATGACACCTTCCATTCTTGTCTTGTAGGAAGGAGATGTTTTGTTATGACTTGGAGGTGAGACTAAGGACTTGAGCTAGAACTCAACTAAGATGATTTGATGGATGAGATGATGTCTAGGAGCACCTCCATATGCATCAAACCTTGTGTGGAGTTAGTGTTGACTCGTCAGTTGACCTTGGGTGAGTTTACCGGGAGTACACATCCTTCCCACTACCTTTTGTGTGTGTTATCAATTACTTTTCATGCATGTTATTATGTGCAATGTGTTATATGATTATTACTTGTGCATAGCATGAAAATGAGTTTTCTAAAGATATTTTCAAATAAAGATGATGATGATGTTTTGAAAGATGTTTTGAGCATCCTATTTGTGCATTGCATTGCATATAGGATGGGATTGACCGAGTGAACCTTATGATAACCTTAAGGATGTTTAATGATGTTTGGCTGAAATAGCCACCTTTATGATGTTATACCCATGTAGAGGGCCTTTTGGGCTGGATAGCCACCCTCAACGATGTCTTAGGATTGTTTCCGACAATAGGAAACCGTATGAGGGAGTTGCTAACCCTCATGGGACTAGTGTGATGGCCACTAGTTCTAGTTTAACCTATACGGGGATCGAGTGATATGCTTTGTGCATGTCATTTGTGAACTTAGGTAGGTGCCATTGAGGTGAGTTGGACTTTTATGAGATGGACATGGGTTTGGGATAGTTGCATCATGCATTACATTTGCATATCATAACTATCTATTTTGAGTAAACCTTTATGATGTTTAAACAACTTTTAACGTGTGTGTCAAAACTATTTTTGGAGGTTTGTCCCGAGTGCGATAGTTCACTACCCGCTCTGAATGGGTCAACCTCGGGTAAACTCACTAGGCATTTCAATTGCCTAACTTATTTTGATGTGTACTCAGGTTGAGAATTTTAGATGACTTTAGAAGAGCTGGACGTTTAGAAGGCCATAGTTTGTGTGGTCTCATTTAAGCTGTGTAATGGTATTTGAATTGTTACAACCTCGCTACCTTATAAACTAAAATGTTTTATCTAAAATGGGACCAAACGGTGTTTTCCGCAACTTAAACCTAAATTATTACTCATTAAATCCCATGTGTTTTAAAATGGTTTTGAAAGAAAATGACTTATTTGAAGATGATGAAATTGAAGTTTTTACTAAAGGATGATTTTTGGAATAATGATGATAAACCATGGGTTAAAATGATGTTTTATGAAAAGCCTTAAGCGAGGGTGTTTCACTATGTCCACTCGGAACCCTTCCGGTGTTGCCATTGCACTTTCGCCAACTCAATCACCTTATTATGCAAGGTCTTCTTCTTCCCTTCCAAAACTGCAACAGACCGCTCCACCCAATTCACGCGCTCATCCATATAAATGTCCTCCAAAGGTACCACAATCGACTCGTTTGCTATGCAGATCCCAAACTAAGAAACATGAAAGGTGCTGAAATCACGTCGAGTGCCCAATTCCTCATGGAATCCATTCCAGAACTGAGAAGTAAGTCTGGCATCCCTATCAGACATCATCTAAATAGGTACTCCTTGACGGGTAATCACCTTCCTAACATTGATACCGGCTAATCTCTATGAGGAGGAACTCTCCTGAATCGGTATAAAGTGGGCATTCTTCGTCAGCCTATCCACAATAACTCATATCGCATATACATTCTGAGGAGTCCCCGAAAATTGCTGATCAAATCCATCACGACGCGTTCCTATTTCCATTCAGGAATCCCTAACGGTTGAAGCTTGTGGTGACGCTTTTGATGCTCAGCCTTGACCTTCCGGTAAGTCAAACACTTTTCAACATACCAGTCTACATCCTGCTTCATGTCGAGCCACCAATACTCGCAGATCCCTTTACATCCTCATCGTGCCCAGATGGATGGAAAACATCGATTTATATGCCTCAGCCATCTGTATATGTTGGGTCCCACCAGTCGAAGGAACCCAAATTCAGCTGCATTGTGTTAACAAATCCTGGCTATCACTAAAAAAATTTGTAATATGCTGCACAATCTTCCCATTTCCTTGGTTCCTTACCCTGGTCGCGTCAACCTGAGCTTCCCTGATCCTCTCATGTAAAGGCGTGACTACCACTATCCTTTAGCGTAAATAAAAAAGGGGTGCAAAAATCGTCCTCTAGCTCAATACATGGGCCATTACCTTGGCCTTATACGGGTGGCAAAAAATCTCGTACCTATAGTCGTCTACTACATCAAGCCACCTTATCTACCTCATGTTCAGGTTCGGCTGACCAACCATATCTCAATCCCTTGTGGTTCGTCCTTCCCCTTAACGGAAAGTTGGCGCTACCTAAGGGGAACTGTTGGGTCTGATAAATCCATTGTCCAAAAGTTCATGAAGCTGCATGGACAATTGCTACATCATTGCTGGTACAAAACGATATGCTACCTTGTCTATCAGAGCTGTACGTGGGACCAAAGTGATACAAAACTCTACCTGTCTCTTAAGAGGGATGCGCAGTGAATTCTCGGGAAACAAATCAGGAAACTCCTAAACTGCGGGTACCTTTGCTACAGTCCTCATTTTTCCTCCCGATTGTCAACAACGTACGCCATAAATCTTGTACCTCCATGTTGTAGATATCTCCGTGCCCTCACAGCTGAACAAAAAGTCACGTTGCGTCTCATCTGAAACACCCTCGCTTAGGGATTTTCATAAAATACCTTTTTAACCCAATATAATATCTCCATTATTCAAAAATACTCCTTTAGTGAAAACTTCAATTCTCAAAAGCTTCAAAAAAGTCTCTTTACGTTTAAACATCATTTTAAAACACATTGGATTTTGTTAAAACCTTATTTCAGAGTTTAAGTTGTGGAAAAATCATTTGGTCCCACTTTAAATTAAACGTTTTGGTTTATAAAATAGCGAGGTTGTTACAATCCAAATATCATTACACAGCTCAAATGATACCACACAAACCGTGGTCTTCTAAACATCCAGCTCTTCTAAGTCTTCTAAACTCCTTAACCTGAGTACACATCAAAATAAGTTAGGCAATTGAAATGCCTAGTGAGTTTACCCGAGGTTGACCCATTTCGAGTGAGTAGTTAATTACCACACTCGGGAAAAACCCCAAAAATAGTTTTAACACACACTTCAAAAGTTATTTAAAACATCATAAAGGTTTACTCAAAATAGATAGTTATGATATGCAAATGCAATGCATGATGCAACTATCCCAACCCACGTCCATCTCATGAAAGTCCAACTCACCTCAATGGCACCTATCTAAGTTCACAAATGACATGCAAAATTTACAATTTGATTATGTTTCCGCGGTGGAATTGGCTGAATCGTCATTCGCCTACCTTGTAAAATTTACAATAAAGATTACGGCATCCCTCTTCGATATTGTAAATTGTTATTGTAGGATCCTAGCCTTATATTTGTTCTTGGGTGAATATAAGGATTGTTTATTAAATGTCTAATTAAAACTATCTTCTTCTTATTCAGATGTCTTCTGACCATACCGCCCCCCACTCCAACTCCGGTAATGTCACCTCGATCTTGTCATTGTGCTCAAAAGTGACGTTGGACGGCACTAACTACAATGACTAGATTCGTAACATCAAAATGGTTCTAAGGTTTGAACACAAAGAGTACGTTCTAGAAACCGAGCTAGTTGAGGTTGACTCGGATACAGCTACTCCCGAGGAAATCGCCTCGTACCAAAAACACTCGGATGATGCGACCAAAGTGGCCTGCATCATGATCGACACCATGAACCTGAAAGGTTTTCTGCAAATCTATGAACTAAAACCCTAAGTTCACATGCAACCTAGATTGGATCTATGTTTTCTTACTTTGAACATGTAATTAATTCCTAAAGGCAAAACAAAAATTAACTAAAAGAATAAAATAGAAAAACTAACCTTTTAGTTGTTTCTTGCAAGCTAAGCAGCACAAGTGTCCTGCCTCAAATGAGATCACACCCAGGGAGCCAGAGGATAGTGGACGAAAATTCTAGAGAGAGGAGGAGTCAAGAATGGCGCAGAATAGGGTTCCCCAGGACCCCTATTTATAGTTTTCCAAATGGTTGCAGATAAGCCTTTAGAGATAAACCTTTTTGAATTCAAATAAGATAAACATTTATCTTACAATTCAAAACCTTATTTATCCTATTATTATTTTCGAAAATCATGGATTATCTAATCCATATTTTCGCCAACCACTAGCTGCCAAAATTGTCACTTACTCAACTATTGAATAATTACAATTCAGCCCCTGCACCTTTAATTAATCAAATTAATCACCAAATTAAATCCAATTAATTCCAGATTAATTTCTAATTAATTACTATAGTTTCTAATTAATATATTATGACTTTAATATATTAATAAACTATATATTTTAATTCCTGTTGATTTATTAATCCCATAATAAATCAACCTTTCTCTCTACCGAACTTTCTACCAAACCTCCAGCTATGAGGGCAACCCAAATGGACTTTGCTACTATTAATTAGGTAAATACAAATTATTAGTCATGGCTTAGACACCTAATCCAACAGTCTCCCACTTGGATAAGTCTATGACTATAATTACCAATTTAACCTCTAATTAATCAGCAAACTGTAGCTTCCTAGAAACTGCTGCCGAACTCTGACCTAGTCAGTTCTGTCCATAGATAAGTGATCAAATGATCCTCCATCCAACAAGATATTTTCAGACATAAGACATGGATTGAGATCAATCTTTGTCTGACACTGTTTCCCGATTTCCGATTTTGCTTATGACTTTTAGACTTCTAATTGAACGAATCAATTTAGTCCTGGCTGGCCAGCGCTTCAGTCAACTTCAAAATCATCGAGTGGCCAACAGATACCTGTTTCCCGTCAGGGTCAAGGGACGAATAAGCTTCGACTAATATGTTATATCTTTTACCCGACAAATCACTCACAACAGCACGTTTTATAACACCGAGTTACCGATGCGTTTTCGTACTATCAATGAACAACCGCCTTGCAAATTATAACTCATGTCTCTCCACTTCAAGACCATAATATATTATCGTCTCAACATTGCTCGTGATATAATCCATGAAGCAATCCATTGAGCGCGGGTTTATCCAATACTCAAATCTCCATTTCCAAGTACTCATGAACGTTGCAGCAATCTTATTGCTATGTCTAACTCCTTAGACAATCTACAAACCAATTCATGACAGTCTTCCTTCATACTTACTCCCTAAGAGTATGAACGACTGTGGATATTTGAATAATCCAATTATTCAGGAAGTAAACATGCAAAAGCGAAACATAAAATCTGACTGGTAGCAACTCCTGCTTATTACCAAGTCTCCACAAGGTAATCACCAAGTCGGATTTATCATAACTATTATCGGTTTCTTATTCTCTTTTAAACTTTCAATTCAAGCCTTTCATATCTATGTCTATGACCTTTTCACTCTTTCTATGTATCCAAGTGTCTAACACTTATACACTTTATTGCAGATGATCCTATCGGATACTCTTCCGATGATATCTCAATTTGTCATTCTATCATTCTCTCTCACAACTCCATTCCGGTGATGTGTACTGTGACTGCCCATGGTTCTCGGGTCTTTAGTCTACATGACTATGCCCTAAGACAATTTCGAGGTGTCATGATGTGCCGGTGAACCACACGCGCTCCATCAGAAACCAACGAAATTCTTTAACCATGAAATCCTACAGCACCACGTTCTGGTGTAAATAATTACCGATTTGAAAACCCTTTCAAATCAATCACCCTAATCATTTCCCAATGATTTCTCATGTCTGTTCAAAAATTCATTCAGTATTCTCAGCCAGGCAATATCCTGAATCTAACTTACAATGCTCTAAGCATTAAGTCATCGGGATATGTTCATTAACACTTCTGATTTGTCCAGGAGGCTCGAGGAACCTGATGTAATCTCATTCCAAGCCCTTACGGAATCCTAAGATTACCAATAATCCTTGTGTCATGATTTTCGGAAACCATTTCCTTTCGGAGACTCTTTCTTATGCATCTTGAATCCCATCAAGATCATATTCTCAATGGCTAAGTCAATACTGTCAGTCTCATCTATCTGATAGATGTCTATGAACTACGTGAGCATGCTGCACCTTATTTGTTTCTTTCATGCCAATTCATTACACTTTGCAATGACAGGAAACTTCATTCCTGGGTTATGCATCTTGAATCTCATCAAGATCATATTGGCAGAATTCTGATCTATCTAATAGATGTTCACAACCACCTGAGTATGTTGTATCTCTTAAAGTCTTTCATAGCGAATCGTTTCTTAACACCAAGTCATTATACTTTGTAATGATAAGAGACGTTTACTAGAACCAGTATGTAACCCACATACAATGATAGCAGATAACAACGATACTCCCACTGGCTTTGACACCGTTATATGACTCTTTCAGACTATTCACAAAATCCAGAACTTATGGCACATTTTGCGAAACCGAAATCCAAACCTTTCCGACATATTAAAGGAAATCTTTCAGGCTATTCACAAAATCCAAACCTTTTGGCCTATTTTGAGAATCCGAATATCCTTTCTTGCGAGATGCCCATGAGACGAATCCCGGGGCCATGTACCTTTTGCAATGGCATGCTCTATGTGAGTCCCTATTAGTGTGTCGGTAAACCACACACGCTCCACTAACGACTCACACTATGCCATGCAGAATCCTCTTGAATCTCATATTCTATTGAGAGTGCTCTTCTCGGAATCAATTGCTTGACTCCAAGTGATCACTCAATCAATCAGATGTTCTGTAAGTACATTTCTATGTTTCCTTCTTTTGATGATTCAATTACTCCCACTGGTTCCTAGACCAGTTGTAAAGATCAATCAAACTGTCACATAGACTGTGTCTCGCGGTAAGGTTCTCTTATTTGGCAGCAACTGGGCTCACCAATGCTTCCAGCAGTCGGATTACTTATCCGTACCATCTTTAGTGTTTTACCACTACCCGGTATATCACCCAAATCATAACTCCTTATGACAGTGACAATAACTACTGGTCAAGCGAAGAGAGGGTATGTCAGGTTTAACAGGAATCTAATTCCTGATCAAGTCCCAGTGGTGACTAAAGGTTCTTTCACTTGGCTAATCCCTGAATTCATTCAGAATTATTCTTACTCCCACTGTTTCCTTAGAACTTGAGTTCTTTTTTAAAGTACTCTTCTTTCAAAGGATAACCGGAGTGGCCAATGAACGACATTGCTGATCAGTTTCAGGCTTGTCATGAGATTCAGACGAATGCTACATGACCCTGGACTCTCTATGTACTAGTGGGATGATCCCAGCTTTACATTTCAGACAGTGTCAATATAACCTACTTAGTCTAAGATATGGTCGGAATATGGTTTCTGCGGTCTGACCGGTTGAATATTTAATTCATGAAAATACTAATCGGAAATGTATCTTATACATCGAGGATCAAAACTATTTCGATCAATGCTCCATTATCTTCCCTAAGACACATTATAACCATTAGTGTTCTTGGAAGAGGATAAACTGTGAAACATTTTCTCAGTCTATGTAGTCATTCAGGTTCTGTTGATCTTATACTTCCTTTGAAATCCTTGAACACTTCAAGGTTCCAATGAATCACTTATCCCGATAAGCGAAGCCATATTTGTCAAACTATTTGGCAAATATTTTGAAGCATAACTAATCATGTTCTGTTCGAATATTCGAGCAATACACAGTAACTTATGTGTCTGTGCTCAAAATCTTAATGTCTTTACATCTCTATGTAAATTTATGACTTTGTTAATATTGTTCAAGACATGCAATCATCACCTGACTCCAAGTCAACTGATTCCAAAATCCTATCCATTGGATCTTTGGGTGATTCCTTTCTTGCCACAATTAATTTTATTAAGCACTCAATTCATCATGTGACTCTAAGTCAAATGATTCCAAAGTCCTGTCCAACTGGACCTTTGGTTGAAGTGATTCTCATAAAATTCACTTTAACAATCATAAAGAACACAATTTATAAGTCCAATCCCATTGGATGTATCAACATTCAAGTTATTACCATTTATGCCATTAACACATTCACACAACATTTCGAGGATAATTAAAACAATCATGTTTTAAAAGAAAAAATATTTTATTAAACCAGGATTATCCTCAGGACAATGTACTATGCGAATCCATGTCATATGTATCAATAAACTAATAACAAGAACAAATATCTAGCCTAACTCCAAAAATACACGAGCTCCAGATCCAATCCGAATATGCTCCTGTGCGACAACATCCCGCATCCTACAGAGTCCGTGCATACAGAGCAAATGTGAGAAAACACATACTGTATCAAGGAAATGAGGATCAGGTATTGTGAGTTTTAAGATATTACTGAGTTTGCCAAACGGTTTGGCTTTGGAGCATTTTTCCAATCTTTCTTTGACTGTGTCCCACCTTATGGATTCCCAGTTTGAAACATCGAACAATCGGTCCAGACGATCCGGATCATTTCTTGATGTACCTTAAAACTGGACTCAATCCTGAAGCAGTTGAATCGTTAGAACTATGCTTCACCATGAATGACTCATACAGAGTCTACATCGAATGCATTTCTACGATTGTCTTATCCGATTACCCTTTCTGTTCATCTGGGTGAACAGATCAGTGAGTCGAGCTAACGCTTAACTCCCGATCACAAAGGGAAACCAGTTTTATATTGTTTGCCTATGTATCCCTTAAACTTGGGAACATGCAAACTAGTGCTACTTCCTTCATGCTTGAAACTTCAAGCTCTTTGAAGATCCTAGTTTGTTCCTTTTTCCAACCAGTTCTCGGAACCTTTCCTCAACTAGCTGTGCCAACTTATCTGACCCCAGGAATTCTAAATCCCTGCGGAACTCGGGGTCAATGATCAATGGCATAAGGCAACGAACTTCCTTGGACTCAATAGTCAAGGAGTCATGCTCATCACAAGCTGCTGTGTGATGCCATGTTTGGGAGCGGACACTCAGTCGGATATGGTTCCCCAGCAAAACTAAGAACTATTCTCTAATTGCAAAACCATATCACACAGTCAAGGCCAGTCAGCCTTACCATATTTAACAGGTGCTTTCTGAAGCTCTCAGAAATGGGTGAAGGAGGGCAAGGAGGAGAATGACATTTTCTTCAGACATATATAAAATTTGAATTTATTAGTCTAATTAATCCTTTTTTAAATAATTACCCAATTTATTATTTAACAAGGCTAGGACCCAAAATACCCCAACTATGCTATGAAGAGGGATGCCGTAATCACAACACAGTGGTCATTAAGGTAGATAACATTTATCAATTTCAGTCTTATGAAATTCCTAGATCCGTGAGACTCATTGAACTGTTCAATGACATGTTTAATCTCGGATATGCCCCACCGTTTGTGACTGGGATGCCGAGGATCACAAACCGGGTGTGAATAACCATGCAAATTAGCTTGGTACTCTCGGGGTCCATTATCATCTCAAATTGATGTGCCGGTTAACCACACACGCTCCATCAACAATGATAACACCTGAGAAACCCATTGCCACTCTTTATGAACCCCCATTGGTGTGCCGGTAACCCACACACGCTCCACCAACGTTTCATAAAGTGCAATGTGCAACTTCATGGATTAGCATCAAATTCACATTTTTCCTAAAGTAACTAGATTGGGTTTTTGTAAATGGTTCTAGTACTTTGATCATTATACTTTTAATGATTAAGCGGTCCTATCAAAACTGTTCGGCTAACGACCCTCCACTGATCAGGCGAGCGGTGGGTGAGAGTGTTCACCCATTAGTCTGCCATTTTATAGGCAGCCTCCTTATACCCACTTTATAGATCAGCTTCGTGAATGAGGCCTACTATTGAATTGACTGACCAATTTTATCTTATACATATAGTATTAACTTTTAATAACATATATAAGATATATTTTAAAACCCTTTAAAATATTCCAGGTTTATCTTTTAATTTTACCAATTTAACTATTAAATTTAAAATTAAATTAAACCTTTAAAAATCAATTTAATTATCCTTTAATTAACAATTAATTGAAATAATTAAATCTTAATATTTTAAACATTTAAAATATTTTTCCGGATTTATCTTTAATTTTTCGCAAATTTAAAAAATTAATTAAATCCTTTGAATTATCTTTTAATTAACAATTAATTAAATTAATTCAAATGTAGATAGGTATTACCAAATTAATCAAATTAATTTTAAACCTATCTTAAACCCTTAAATTTCGAAATCAACCAATATTGGTTTAAGGTTATCCATTTAATTAAACAATTAAAGTTACCAAAAATAGAAAACCTCCTAAAACCCTAATAGGTTTTTTTTCGAAAATTACAAGGGGGGGGGGAGGTTAGGGTTTCCAAAAACCCTAACCCTAAATGTCGATCCACATACACTTAGGGTTTATAAGCTTTAAACCCTTTAGTTGGGAAAACAATTACAGCAATTCAACAAGAAAACAACCAAAAGCTCTGATACCACTGAAAGGTTTTCTGCAAATCTATGAATTAAAACCCTAAGTTCACATGCAACCTAGATTGGATCTATGTTTTCTTACTTTGAACATGTAATTAATTCCTAAAGGCAAAACAAAAATTAACTAAAAGAATAAAATAGAAAAACTAACCTTTTAGTTGTTTCTTGCAAGCTAAGCAGCACAAGTGTCCTGCCTCAAATGAGATCACACCCAGGGAGCCAGAGGATAGTGGACGAAAATTCTAGAGAGAGGAGGAGTCAAGAATGGCGCAGAATAGGGTTCCCCAGGACCCCTATTTATAGTTTTCCAAATGGTTGCAGATAAGCCTTTAGAGATAAACCTTTTTGAATTCAAATAAGATAAACCTTTATCTTACAATTCAAAACCTTATTTATCCTATTATTATTTTCGAAAATCATGGATTATCTAATCCATATTTTCGCCAACCACTAGCTGCCAAAATTGTCACTTACTCAACTATTGAATAATTACAATTCAGCCCCTGCACCTTTAATTAATCAAATTAATCACCAAATTAAATCCAATTAATTCCAGATTAATTTCTAATTAATTACTATAGTTTCTAATTAATATATTATGACTTTAATATATTAATAAACTATATATTTTAATTCCTGTTGATTTATTAATCCCATAATAAATCAACCTTTCTCTCTACCGAACTTTCTACCAAACCTCCAGCTATGAGGGCAACCCAAATGGACTTTGCTACTATTAATTAGGTAAATACAAATTATTAGTCATGGCTTAGACACCTAATCCAACAGAACCCTGAGTTGCAACGAATCTATGAGGACTATTGGCCTTACGAGATACACAAAGAGCTCGTGGAAAAGTTTCGCAAGCAAGAACGCATCGAAAGGTGTGAGGTTGTAAAAGCGTTCACTAACGGCAAGCCTAAAGATGGAGAGTCCATCTGCACTCACGTGCAAAGGATGCAAGGTTATGTGGAAAGGCTTAGAAAGCTGGAAATGTCTGTTCATGAGGATTTAGCAGTTGACATAGTGCTAAATTCTCTACCCAGTTCTTATGACCAGTTCACATTGGCGTATCATTTGAACAACAGTCAAGCAACTTTGGCTGAGTTACACCGCATGCTTCGTACTGCCGAAGACGGGATGAAAGGGAAAAGTGTGCTCCCGATTAACGAAACTTGTCTGACTCAAACACAAGTTTAAAACCAAACTTATTCAATAACCACCCGACACTAGATTCTTACGAAGCTCTGGGACATACAAAACATCCCTAAGCTTCAAATCTTTCGCCGATGTCATTTTTAGAATGACATTTCCAACACCTTTGATCTCAGCGGTGGCTGCATTTCCCATAAAGAGCTTTTGACCATTATCAACATCCTTGTAGGTGTTGAAATTGCTCTTGTCATAACACACATGACGGGTAGCTCCAGTGTCAATCCACCATTCTCTTGAATAAACATCCAAGAGATTCACCTCCGAGACCATGGACGTAAGATCAGTAATCATGGCCACCAGATCCACATCATCATTCACCATGTTTGTTTGACGGGTATTATCCTGTTTAGACTGTGGGCACTCAGAACTTTGTGACCCGTTTGGTCACATTTATAGCATTTAAACTTTTTGAAAGTTTTCGATTTTGGGCCTAAAGGTTTTTAGACTTTCCTTTCCCTTTATAAGATCATTTTCCCTTGTTCTTGGAAGCTTAACCAACTTCCAGCACATGAACCTTTGAAGATTCAACACCACTACCTTTCTTCAAAGCCAAACGATTGTCTTCTTCTATGCAAAGACGCACCACAAGCTCCTCCATAGACATCTCCTTTCGCTTATGCTTAAGGTAGTTCTTGAAGTCTGTCCAACTAGGAGGAAACCTTTCAATCATTGCTGCAACTTGGAAGATCTCATTGATAACCATTCCTTCTACGATCATATCATGTATAATGACCTGAAGATCTTCGACTTGACTCATCATAGTTTTCAAGTCAACCATTTTGAACTCCAAGAATTTTGCAACGTTATGCTTCTTGGTTCCCGCATCTTCGGTCTTATACTTCCGATCCAAAGATTCCCAAAGTTCCTTTGTCGTTCAGCATGATTGGCCATGGTGTTTGGCACAGGTGTGCGGTAGAAGTTGTGTTCCTATTGTTTCCAGTTGGGTTCTATTTCTCAGACGTTTCAACCATTCTGAAAAGTTCGAGTGAGAAAATAAGAACGACAATAAGAAACTGATTACACAAACAGACGAAGAAAAGAAAAAACTCAATTCAGAAAGATTATAAAAACGAAAATAGATTCTGTTTAAGACTGTTGGTAATCTTGCTGAATAATTTCTAAAATTGCGCCTGCAAAAACAACGTTAGAAATAAACGGACGTGACTGAGGCTCGTGTTTAACACGATTCCCTTAAACAGATTCGCCCTCTGTTCCCAGGGTACAACAACCGAAGCAGATAGTACTGCCGGAGACGACACTTTAGTATAATGTGTCTTCAGAATGAGAGTCTAGGACTGTTTATATACTAGTTTAAAGAGTTCTAGTATAAGGTGTCTTCAGAATAAGAGTCTAGGACTGTTTATATACTAGTTTCTTTAACTGTCGTAATTAAAAGCATTAATTACGCATTAATATTTAATGTATCGGTTACAAGTCCTTAAAGCTGCATTCATGTCCGGAGGTCGTGCCCATACGCAAGTTCGGCGATTTTGGCCTACGAAATCCAAATTTGCACCCCCCTGCGCATACGTAGGTGTTGGAGTAAAACAATACATAGAAGCTTGAAAGCTCATTACACATCTATGCTTATAAACCCACTAAGAGGTTATTCTTTCTCCTATGTGGGACACATTCCCACACCTACTTTATTTTGCTAACTTTCTTTTCAAATACCCACCTTTGAGTATGGATATCTCATTAACACATAGTCTATTTGGACATATTATTTATTGTCTCGAAGCTCTCACGGAGGAGAGTACTAACCCACTAAAAGTCAACAATATATATAACATATTAATGTATTTAAATTTGTCCAAAAATAGGAAAAACACTTAGTTTTCCAACACAAAGAACATCAACGAGTCCATGAATAAAAACAACATTTAAAAAATATCAAGTTTTTGTCGTCTAATCCGGAGGAGGGTCTCGAGGGGGAATAACTCAAAATGGTTTTAAAACTAAAAGCAGATATCATGGAAAAATATCGCTTGTAGGTTTTCGTTTATTTTTTTAAGTTTTCCGTTTATCGTTTTGGTTGTGTTTTTCTAATTTGTAGGTTGTGTGTTTATTTGTCGTTTTTAATTTTACGTTTGTCGTTTTATTTTACCGTTGTAACTTTTATTTCTTAATTAATGAAATGCTTTAATTTAAAAAAAATAGAATTTGAAGTTGGGTTTTATTTATTTAATTAAAAAAAGTGAGTGGTACTAAAGGGATACCATTTCCTAGAATTTAAGGGGTGGGGGTTAATGATGGGAAAGTTAGGTGACGCCTACGTGACACCCAAACCCATTGGGGTGAGTGGTAATGGCTCCCTTTAGTTTACTGTCACTACTACTCACCCCATCAACACCACTACGACCCACTACTGTCACGTACCACCACCATCACCCATCGCCATCGCTACCACCACCACCACCACCCACCACCCACCACCCACCACAACCACCTCCACCACTCACTGCCACCACCACCACTTACACCATTACCCACCACCAACATCACCCACCACCGCCACCACCACCACTACCACTTATACCACCACCAGTACCACCTATACTACTATCACCTACCACAGTCGCACTGCACCACCGCCGCCGCCACCCATTACCATTGCCACCACCCACCATCCACCACCGCCCATCATCCACCACCGCTGTCACCACCCACCGTCACCGCTACTACCACCGCCATCACCCACCATTACCACCACTGCCACAACCACCACAAGAGCATTGATTCTTAAACATATTTCTTAGGTGAATTCTCTGTGATACCAAACAGTGAAATTAATTTTTTCTTTCTCCAGTTTAATTCTCTTTCATTCCATTTCCATTTTCTGCTTCAATTACATTTCTCCGTATCAAACGTACCGTAAGAGTTTCATGCAATCCGAAATATACCGAATTTACATTGAAACACAATTTTTCTGTTCTCTATAAACTGTTATCATTCATGATTATATCATATTTTCCAATTTATCCATTTTTTTTTAACTTAACATTAGTCTCATTACTCGAACACTATTCTATTATACATATCATTCTTTTCACTTCATTGCGTTGATACTTGGTATAAGTTACATTGTTACAAGATTTGACAGCCAACTAGTATATAAGTTTCCAGACAATAACCAATTTCGTTGATTACCCGTTGCCGGTTGCCATGCCTTACTATTCAACAAAACCGTTGTCTATCTTTCTTCTACAAACAATAATATACATTGAATTTCCCATTTCGGATTATATAACAGGAAGCAATTCCCGATGAACCAAAAAAAAAAAAAAAAAAAAAAAAAAAACTCTACTATCTGTACACGCCAAAATTCATGAATCAAATCATCTGCAACTCATCACACCCATCATTTTCGTATATGGTGGATAACCGAAGCCTAAAAGATCCAACACCAGATCGAGCTTTTCTCGAAGAACGTCTCGACATCTTCCTGATGGATCTAGATCTGGACACTCTTAAACTTCCAACATTCTTGTTCTCGTTAACTTCAGTCGTTTCCATCAACACCAATGGCGATATACGAGCCTTGTTGTTGTTCCTTTTTTGGGAATCTGCATCGGAATCAAGCGCAAGGCTAGCTTTGACCGCCAGCGCAGCCATATCGGAGGCACTTAGACGACGTCCAAGCATTGTCTTTGGTAGAATAAAATAGAGCTGAGCCGCATCAAGCTGGTCTTCTGAATCCAAAGCAGTTATATGCTGGTCGAAATACAAGTCATCGGAGTTACAAAGAAAGACGGAAGATTGTTCGAGTTGAAGAACTTCAGAGACAAAGATGGGAGTTGGGTACGAACGCAGATCGCCTTTGACGGAAATAATAACGGCACAACTGGATTTGTGAATGGAGTCAGCGGCGGAAGATAAACAAGCACCCATGTTTCTTAGATTGAGATTTGAGAGAGAAGGAGAGTGTGGTGAAATTGAATGAAAAGGGGGTTTGGGGGCATTTGTTATTTATAAAAGGCAAATGATGCTGGTGGGGAAATTGTAGTCCAACTTGGGATGTGAGCAATGACGCGGTTGAAGGTGAAATTTTGTGAAACAGCGAAGCCTCCGATGATATTTTGTAGGGCCCATTTACTTTCTCTGTTCCTTCCTTCTTGTCTATTCTTTTCCAAATATATAATAATATTGTTTCATTTGTTTGGGGAACAAGAAAAGATTCCACATATAATATTTTTAAATTTTTTTTTTTGCATAAATCTTTGGTCAACAACGGAATATTATGTGATGAGTTTATTTCACCCACGATTCCAACAGTTCAGGTGATTTTCGAAATTTCCAAGAACTACGTTTGTCTTTATTTAAAATTTATGTTTGTTTACATGATCACTATTTGTTTGTATAATGTTTATTGTATGTCATGGGGAATTATTGTTTACAGTTTGTGATTATGGTTTCGTCGATCAATCTAGGCTGGTCTTGAATAATTCTGACTTGTTTAATCGACCATATCTGCCTGTTTTTAATGTTGATTTGTATTAGTTGATTTTAAAATCAATTATAATGCTAACCATCAACCTCAAACCCTTATTACGGAAAACTATGCTACTGATGACTATGCAATCACTATAATAATTTGGTCAATTATATAACTCATACATTTACTAAAGTAGAGTGCATTCCACGTGCTCTACTTTGTTATAATTTACGGTTGCATGTTTCCAACACAAAATGGAGTTTGGTGTAGTGGTAGAATAGTGGGTGCTCAAACCCATTGCCGAGAGTTTGACTCTCGCTGCCTACAGTTGTTGGTAATTTTTTTTTTCTAGCAGCCCCTTCCCCATTTCCTTTAATGTGATGCGTTGTGTTTAGTTTTTCTTTTTAATTTTTTTTAATTATCATCGAAACATTATAAATTTTGTAATATATGTTTTTCTAAAATCTAAATTATTTATATTTACATATATTTCTTTCTTATTAACAACGTTTTCTAGATTTTCTTTTATTTTTATTTTTAATGCATTATCTTATTTATTTTTACTTATTATAAAAATACTAAATTATTTTAATATATGTTATTTCTAAAGTATAAATTGCTTACATTTGCATATATATATATATATATATATATATATATATATATATATATATATATATATATATATATATATATATATATATATATATATATATATATATATATATATATATATATATTTGTTTTTTTAAATTTTAATTTTTTAAGTATTTACGTTCGAATACAATTATCATGACATTATATTATTTTTACTCTTCAAATAAACACAGATATACATTTTTGTGTAATTAAACTAAACCTCATTATATACAATTTTCATACTTTTAACGTATAAGATTTCCGGCGTAACGCGCGGGGTTAACCTACTAGTTTTATATATTTTTCGAAACTCTAAACTTGCGTAAAGAAATGTATCATGACAAATTGAATTTAAATTGCGATGCTTGAATATGTTGATAAACCAACAAAAATAGTCAACAAATTAGTTAAATTACTTGAAGTGTAGTATATATATATATATATATATATATATATATATATATATATATATATATATATATATATATATATATATACTTTAAAATGGTGATATTTTCAGTATTCCATTTATTAATATTTTTATAAATAAAACAAATAAAGTATATAAACTTTAATTGTAGGAGGATATTTTGAATTCTTGAGAGTTTGGGTATCTATTTTGGGTAAACATATGTAGCATGAACATTAAAGGCCAAGTAACATGATGAATGTGCTGGGACATGGTGCGGTTTCCTCGTTAAAGAGAAAACTCGACAAGACGCACGAAGGGATCCTTTCATTACAAACCACCATACCTGGCATGCCCCCGCCATTACTCCAATAATTCCTTTGATTCCAGACAATGTATTTCAACGTAAATGACCTTAACACGTGGTCGCAGTTTGCATTAAATCAGTTAAGATTTTAAATGATTTTCTTTGTCTATTATAAATGACATATATTAACATTTTAAAATGTTGTAAAATACGACGGATCCGAATTGACTTTAGACAATATTAGCTCAATGCGGAATAGGATCAAAATTATCAAACGATAATAATCACAACGAAAAATACGAATGAAGTAAATAAAATAGAGACACGAGGATTTACGTGGAAAACCCAAATCGGGAAAAACCACGGGCGGAGGAAGCCGAGAACCAATTCACTATATTTTGTGGTGTTTACAAAATGTTTGGGAGAATACAAAAATACAAAGAGTTTATAACTCTTTTGTATTAATAAGAAGATGAATAAGAAGAGAAGATGTTTTGGTGTGTTTTGTTTGAGATGGTTTCTAACCTATTTATACTAAAAACTTTGCATGCCACTTCAAGAAAAAAATGGCTCATTTAAAAAATTCTACATGCCATCTTTGAAGTTTGTTTTAGCAGCCATTTGAAAATAAGTGTTGCAGCCACATCTTTGAATATCATCTTTAGCAGCCATTTGAAAATAAGTGTTGCAGCCTTTGAATAAAATATTGTTGAATTTTGAAGACATATTCTTCAATCTCCACATTGACTTCAAAATGGAACAAAACTTGTATACCAATTTGGTAAAACCAACAACTCTTCAAACTTCAAAACTCCATAATAAATTGCAATCACCATATAGAGAAAAATTGATCCTGAAAAATGAAATACTTCCTCCACCACGAGCCTAATCAGGCTCAACTGCGATCAGAAATACCCATTAAGTCCAAACATAGTTTGAACTTGGCTATTGGAAGACTTTTAGTGAACACATCAGCGGGATTATAATCTGTATCGATCTTTTCTATGACACAATCACCTTTTTCAATGATATCGCGCACAAAATGATAACGAATATCAATGTGCTTTGTACGGTCATGAAACATCTGATCTTTACTCAAGAAGATAGCACTTTGATTATCACAGAATATTGTGGTAGCCTTTATTCTATCATCGAGTTCTCTAAATAATCCCTTTAACCAAATATCTTCCTTAACTGCTTCTGTAATCGCCATATACTCTGCCTCTGTAGAAGACAGTGCAACTGTAGACTGTAACTGGGCTTTCCAACTAATAGCACAACCATTCAGTGTAAACGCATACCCTGTAATGGATCTTCGTTTATCCAAGTCTTTGCCAAAATCTGAATCAACATATCCAACCACCCCAGTGTTAGATTGTCCATAGCGTAGACACATAGAAGACGTACCGCGTAGATAACGTAAGATCCACTGTACTGCTTTCCAGTGTTCTCTTCCCGGGTTCGCCATATATCTACTAACCATGCTAACTGCATAAGCCAAATCAGGGCGTGTGCAGATCATAGCATACATCAAAGATCCAACAGCACTAGAGTATGGTACGCGTGCCATGTACTCCATATCAGTCTCAGTAGTAGGACTTAAAGCGGATGATAACTTGAAATGAGCTGCAAAAGGTGTGTTGACAGGCTTTGCTTCATGCATATTAAAACGTCTTAGGACTTTCTCAATGTAACCCTTTTGAGAAAGATGCAAGATCCTAGACTTCCTGTCACGAACAATTTCCATACCTAAAATTTTCTTGGCAGCTCCTAAGTCCTTCATTTCAAAATCAGCTTTCAACTGGTCTTTTAACTTCTGAATCTCCTTCATATCTTTTGCTGCAATCAACATGTCATCCACGTACAAGAGTAAGTAGATCTTTGAACCATCGTCACCTTTCTTGAAATAAACGCAGCTATCATAGGTGCACCTGCTGAATTTGTGACTGGTCATGAAAGAATCAAACCTCTTGTACCATTGTCTAGGAGACTGCTTGAGGCCATAGAGAGATTTCTTCAATTTACATACGTAGTCCTCCTTGCCAGGAACTAAAAAACCTTCAGGTTGTTGCATGAAAATCTCTTCCTCAAGCTCACCATTTAGGAAAGCTGTAGTAACATCTAGTTGCTCCAACTCATAATCATTTGAAGCAACTAACCCCAACAATGCACGAATAGAAGTATGTTTGACTACTGGGGAATAGATGTCAGTATAGTCAACGCCTGCAATTTGACTGTAGCCTTTAGCTACCAACCGAGCTTTATATCTTGGTTTCTCATTCGGGTTAACAGGTTCTTTGAGCTTGTAGACCCACTTGCATTTAACTGGCTTTTTCCCTTTTGGAATAGGAACTAAATCCCAAGTACCATTTCTTTGCAAGGATTCCATCTCATTATGCATAGCAATCATCCAATCACATGAGTCTTTAGATTTGATAGCCTCATCATAATTTAGAGGCTCCGTTTCCGACTCAATATCATTAGCAACAATAAAAGCATAAGCAACAAGTTCAGCTTCAGCATACCTCTTTGGAGGAACAATTTGTCTTCTTGGCCTATCTCTTGCAATGCTTCGAGTTGTAGCTTGTGGTTGTGAAGTTGTTGTTTCTTCAACAACTACATGCTCATTTGGTGAGGAAGACTCTGGTTGCTCAACTGGACTCGGAATGTTGACAGGTGAAGTAGGAAACTCCACCTCCATTTGAGCTTTCTCTTCATTTGGTTTTGATGATGCGACTGTATCTTCTGTAGAGTCGGAAGTTTGATGAATCATAACAGACTCATCAAAAGTAACATCTCTTGAGATGATGATTTTATTTAGATCATTGCTCCATAACTTGTAACCTTTAACTCCTGGATTATAACCAAGAAAGACACATTTAAGTGCTCTCGGTTCTAACTTCCCATTGTCAACTCGTGCATAAGCTGGACATCCGAAAGGTTTCAGATGTGTATAATCGGCAGGTTTCCCGGACCATAACTCATACGGAGTTTTCTTTTCGATTGCTCGTGACGGTGATCGGTTGATAACATAGCAAGCAGTAGAAGCAGCCTCCGCCCAAAAGGACTTTGGCAATTTGGAATTAGAAAGCATACACCGGACCTTCTCCATAATGGTGCGATTCATCCTTTCGGCTACACCATTTTGTTGAGGCGTATGGACTACCGTGCGATGTCGAGTAATGCCTTCCTTTCGGCAATAGGCATTAAACTCTTCTGAGCAAAACTCTAGTCCATTATCCGTACGAAGATACTTTACCACCAATCCTGATTGCTTTTCAACCTGAACTTTCCAGTCTCTGAAGGTAGAGAAAACATCTCCTTTATGTTTTAAGAAGAAACACCACACCTTCCTGGAGAAATCGTCAATGATAGTGAGCATATAGTTAGCTCCACCTTTAGAAGCAACTCGAGCTGGTCCCCATAAATCCGAGTGGACATAGTCGAGTGGTCCTTTCGTTGTATGGATACCACTTGCAAACCTCACTCATTTTGCCTTGCCATATACACAGTCTTCACAGAACTCCAAATCAACAATCTTTTGTTGACCAAGTAAACCTCTTCGACTCAATTCTGACATGCCTTGAAAACTCATATGGCCAAGTCGAAGGTGCCAAAGACGGGACTGATATGGATCAGAAAGAGACTTTGAAACAACAGCAGCATCACTCGAAATTGTTTGCCCGTCAAGAAAGTAGAGATCGGAGGTTTTTCGATTGGCTCTCAATTTGTCGGAACCATCTTTGAACACCCTGAGAACTCCACCTTTACCGGCAAACTCGTATCCCTTTTTATCAAAGGAACTTAGAGATAACAAGTTTCTTCTGAGGTCAGGGACATATCTAATATCCCCAATGGTTCGAATAACGCCATCAAACATACGGATTCTGACTGAACCATGTCCAAGAACTGGACATGTAGTATTGTTACCCATCAACACATAGCCCTGGTTAACCTTTTCAAATGTGTAAAACCAACTTTTGTTGTGACACATATGAAAAGTACAACCAGAGTCGAGTATCCAATCACCAGTGGAATCCAGTTTATCTGAATAAACTGTCAAGAGTTCTCCAACACATTCGACCTCTGCTACATCGGCTTCACCCGAAGTGCTACCTTGTTTACCATTTGCTGCCGCCTTCTCTTTTTCTTTATTCTTCAACTTGAAACATTCTTCAAGCACATGTCCCTTCTTGTGACAATAGTTGCAAAACTTTCGTTTGCCTTTAGATTTGGATCTGGTTCTGTTGGAAGATTGAGAAGTTCTACTTCTCTCTGTTGTTCTTCCTCTGGCATTCAAACCTTCGGCTTTAGCATCATCTGAACCACCACCGGTAATATATTTCATCTTCTCTTTAGAATCTAAAGCTGTAAAGACTTCATTTAAAACAAGAGTGTCACGGCTGTAGATGATCGTATCACGAAAATGGCTATAGGATTCGGGCAACGATGACAGCAAAAATAAAGCTAAGTCTTCATCTTCATACTGAACATCCATATTCTCCAAGTTATTTATTAACTCTTTGAATGTGGACAAATGTTCAGCTAATGAGCCTCCTTCAATCATCTTGAGATTGAACAGCCGTTGCTTTAGATGCAACTTGTTCAGTAAGCTCTTTGTCATCAATAACTGCTCCAACTTCAGCCACAAAGCAGCCGCCGACGTTTCTTTTAGAACATCTTGTAAAACATCATTTGACAAGTGCAAACGAATCTGGGATAAAGCCTTCAGATCTTTCATCTCTTTTTCTTCTTCGGTCCATGTATTGGGCATCCTTTCGAAACCCAAAAGCGCCTTGTGTAAATCCATCTGAATGAGAATATCTCTCATCTTTACTTGCCACAGCGGAAATCTGGTATTCCGATCCAGCAGCGGAATATCGTATTTCACCGAAGACATGATTTATTACTTGATAAAATGATCCCAACAAGCTAATATCAAAACCCGGACGCTCTGATACCAATTGTTGTAAAATACGACGGATCCGAATTGACTTTAGACAATATTAGCTCAATGCGGAATAGGATCAAAATTATCAAACGATAATAATCACAACGAAAAATACGAATGAAGTAAATAAAATAGAGACACGAGGATTTACGTGGAAAACCCAAATCGGGAAAAACCACGGGCGGAGGAAGCCGAGAACCAATTCACTATATTTTGTGGTGTTTACAAAATGTTTGGGAGAATACAAAAATACAAAGAGTTTATAACTCTTTTGTATTAATAAGAAGATGAATAAGAAGAGAAGATGTTTTGGTGTGTTTTGTTTGAGATGGTTTCTAACCTATTTATACTAAAAACTTTGCATGCCACTTCAAGAAAAAAATGGCTCATTTAAAAAATTCTACATGCCATCTTTGAAGTTTGTTTTAGCAGCCATTTGAAAATAAGTGTTGCAGCCACATCTTTGAATATCATCTTTAGCAGCCATTTGAAAATAAGTGTTGCAGCCTTTGAATAAAATATTGTTGAATTTTGAAGACATATTCTTCATAAAAAGATCACGAAATTTAAAAATATATAATTTAATTTTCGTAAGTTTAAAAAGTACGATATTATTAATGAACTTTTTGCAATATTCAATGCTAAATTGATTTTTTTTCCAGAAAATTTTTCTATAAATAAGCTTTGATGTAAAAGAAATATTCCGAATCATCTAAAAAGATTTCGAAAAATGTCATTTTTTTCAAAGTACGATGCTATTAATGAACTTTTTGCGATGTACAATGCTAATTTTTCCAGAATAAAATCCTATAAATGAATTTTAATGTAACAGAAAAAAAAAACTTTGTTGGGTCATCTAAAAAGATTTCAAAAAAATCCTTTTTTCAAAGTAGGATGCTATTAATGAACTTTTTTGCAATGTTCAATGCTAAATCCGATATTCTTTTTCAAAAAAAAAAATGCCCTATAAATGAACTTTAATATAAAAAAAAATGAAACTTTTTTAGATCATCTAACACACGGGCTTGAAAAAAGTCATTTTTTTCAAAGTAAGATGTTATTAATGAACTTTTATTTTACAAAGTTCAATGCTAAAACCGATATTCTTTTTCAAAAAAATGTCCTATAAATGAACTTTAATGTAAAAGAAAATGAAACTTTTTTAGATCATCTAAAACGATTTTGAAAAAAATAATTTTTTCAAAATACGAAGCTATTAATGAACTTTTTTTGAAAAGTTCAATACTAAAACCGTTCAATAAAATGTCCTATTTTATTTTGTTTTCCGATTATGTTTCATATTTTAGCCACAGACAATTAATTGAAGCCAAAATATTTTTAGACTGAATATTTGTAACCTAGTTAATACATAAAAGCATCACGTGTGTGGTTGGGATAACAAAAGGTCAATCTCTAATAAACAAATGATCTGATGATGGATTAACCCTTTTTATTAAAAAATTTTAAGATATTCAATCCATACATGTTAGCTATTAAGTAATTTGGTTCTCTCTTTCCTGGCACCTCGCCAGGTTTGAGCTTTTCTTTTTCTTTATAAAATCGTTTGCCGGTTCCAAAAAAAAAAATAATTTGGTAAACATATTAAGTACTATTCCATAATTTCATTATCTGTTCATACATTCATTAATCATTCTTATATGCAATCCAATCCAGATCAAAGTATAACATGTATTTTATATCGTCCTTTAATCAATGGAGCAACAAAATAGGAAAGCTACAAACTACAACGTCAACTAAAAATGATACAAGATCAAATAAGAGAGAGGGATATTAGTATTGTAAAGGCTCACCATGTTAGCAGCTAACAAATTCAAGTCAAGTTCCCCTGCTCTGATGAAAATGAAAAAAAATTCTAAATGCACTATCAGGATCAACTTCAAAATTGGATTTTTGCATGACTGGTTACAGTGTATCGAAGCAATACGCTACCATGTCTGTATTTGCTGACACCATTCTTTCCTGTTTTTCCGAGGAATTTATTTAGTAAATCCCCAAAGATAGAAAAGGGTCAAACGGGTGTTGTTCGAAATCGCTTGAATAATTTCCCATAATTACCTGAAACAACACCGGGTGATGAAACATTAAAAAAGAAATTATAATTATAGTGAACCTAAAAGAGAAAAGGGAATTGGAGACAGGTGCCCCCTCTCTCAAACGATTAGCTGCAACCAGCAAAGCAAGAAACTCATCAATTTGAAAACCATATATAAAAGCATGCACTACATAATCAGTTGATAATACTTAACCAAATTACTCAATGAACACTGACCATCTATCTTGATAGAATAAATTCGTTCGACATATTACATAGTGCATAAACCATGCATACACAAGCCACCTAATAAACATATACGTGATGCTTGGATTCAAATCATGATCTAAAGATCAAACTCTTGTTTCTTTGAGGCATTTCATCGGGCAGTAGGGTGACTCATTGGAGAAGCTTCATTAGGCCTAAAATGTTGAGGATTTGTTTGTTAAAACCAGGACCAACAAAAAAGAACTCCAAGTATACATAAGAGTCAAGAATCAACAAGAGGCTAAATATCATACACATACACAGTGACAACAAAGTCAATAGCCAGAAAGCAGGGGCATACAAACAAAAGAAACGATGATAGGATTTTTGCAATCCCTTGAGAAAACAAAAAAAAACTTGCAATCCCTTGAGAAAAAAATAATCGACTCTTTATAGCATTTTTGCAGTCCCTTTTGGCTCCACGATGATAGGTGAGGAAACAGACATCAGACAGCAACAAAAGCCAAGGGAGACGACAAAGGGCTAATAATCGTATGTTGAAGTATACTAATTGTCTTCACGTTTTAAAATTACAAAACCAACCATAAAATAGGTAAATCCATAGTGAGTCGAAAGTAGAACATAATCAAAATAATAGGTTACCAATCAATCAGAACTTTCGTACTTCACACGTACATTTGTGAGGTTGGTGTGTGTATACTCAAGAATTAAGCTGATTAACTTACAAAAAATGATCGAACCTGAAGTCAAGAAACATTGAAGCGGTTTTAGGATTGAATCACGATGAGTGTGATAGATTAAACCCTAAACATCGATTTTCCATAAACATCGACTCTTTCAACATTGGTTCCTTCAGGGGATCTTCTGATGAATACCAGATAGTGTGGTGGTGGCAATTAGAGAAAGCATCAATGCAGGTGAGGAAGATGGAATCTGATAATCGGAACTAATCGAGAAAAACATAAATGTAGTTTACGATGGTGAGAATGATTGGTTGGTGGTATGGCGACATTTAGGGTTAATCGGTTCCTGATATCTCGTACTTGGAGTTACAAAGTATATACTTTCCAGAACTATGTACGTGAATGAAGACTAAGGGTACATTAGGTATTTGATACGAAAATCAAATGAGCGGGAAACAAATACCAAAAGGCGTAGAAAGATGCCATGTGGCAAAAATGGATTCTAAAAGGACACATGGCGTATCAGGTTTGTTTTATTAGAAAGGATAGATATATACGTCGACTTTTTTGAGAGTTGATCAAACATGCAATGCGATGAGAGTTGGGCTTTTAAATCGATACACATGTTTTATTCTATCTTATAGATGTCTACGTGCATAGTTCATACGCATGAATTCTTCACCCACACTATCTTAAGAAACCTTATACGCGACCACAAAATCTTAAACTAAAACCAAAAATATAAATAAAATCCATACATTCACCAAAATAAAAATATCAAATGCAGAGAAGATATCATGAAACCACTTTCACTTTTAATAATTTGACCTTCAGAGACAAAGTCTTCTCACTCTGATCCCTCACTAATAGTTGTTAGTGACGGATCGAGTCCGTAGCAATTTTAAGCCCGTCCAAAACGTTAGCGAGGATTTAATGACGAACTTGTTTTGGTCAGCGACAAATTAGCAACGGCGACCGTATCGCAAAATGGTATAAAAATTTGTTAATTTTGAACTATTCCCTCGTTGATCCCTTGCTAAAATGTGTTTCAGATTTGTAGTTTTGGTCGTTGATACTTTGCTAAACCAGCACTGATCCCTCGTTAAACCGCGTTTCATATTTTTATAATCCATCGTTGATCCCTAGCTAAACTACATTTCAGATTTTTATAATCCGTTGTCGATCACTCACTAAACTACCATACATAATATAGGGAAATCTAAAACTTAAATATTATCCCAAATTATAAATTCAAATAACAAAATACAGACAAATTTAAAACTAAAATACCCTATAATGTAAATCCAAACAGTTAATACTTAAATACCAAAATCACCAAAATATCAAACACCAAAGATTAACATTAATAAAATGACCAAAATGGTGAGAATATGCAATTCTCAATTTCCTCTCATATCTAGCATTTTAGCGAACTCTCTTCCACTACTCCATGTTTTGTATAAATTTGTTTTTGTTTGGCGTCTACTTCTGCCGCTTCCACGTCCAATTTCTGCACGAATTTGTTGATGTTTCACCATTATTTTTCTGTAGCATTTGCCTCTATCTCGTCATGCATCTCGCTTCATATACAACCTACAAATAGAAGTTTATATTTATGAAAGAGTAAATTACAAAATACCTAAATAACTAACTAAAAACATTAATTTAACTTTATAAATAGTCACTGATCTCTCACTAAACTGCATCTCAGATTTTTATAATTCGTCACTAATCCCTAAACTGCGATACAAAATACACAGAAATCTAAAACTGAAATATCCTAAATAATAAATTCAAATAATAAATGCCAATAAATTTAAGGCTAAAATACCCTAAAATTTAAATTCAAACCATTAATATCTAAATACCAACGTGATGAAAATATCAGAGACCAAGGTTTAACATTTATCCGATTTGATGACTTTAGGTATCAATGACCAAAAATGCAAACCTACAATTCTCAAATTTCGCTCGTATTTTGCATTTCACCGAACATCTTTTTCACTGCTTCATATCTTGGATCAATTTATTTTTGTTTATCGTCTATTGTTGCAACTTTTGCGCCCATTTTTGTACGCATTTGTTGATGTTTGGCCTTTATTTTTGTAGTTTTTGCCCCCATTTCATCATGCATCTCCTCCTGCATGCGTTCATATACAATCCACATATACAAGTTTATATTTATGTAACAGTAAATAAATAAATAAAAATAAAAACATTAATTAACTTTATAAACCATCACAAATCGCTTGCTAAACTGCGGTTTGAGACTAAAATAGTCCGTCGTTGATCCCTCGCTAAATTACGATACGATATACATGAAAATCTAAAACTGAAATATCCTAAATTATAAATAGAAGTCACAAAATGCATATTTTTAAGACTAAAATACCCTAAAATATAAATTAAAACCATTAATATTTAAATACCAAAATAAAAAAAATATCAAATACCAAACTTTAACATTTATCCAATTTTAAGATTTGAAGTATCTAAATGACCAAAATAGTGAGAATTTGTAATTCTCATTTTCCTCTCATATTTTGGATTTCAGCAAACATCTTTTCCACTACTTTATATTTGCATAAATTTGTTTTTGTTCGGTGTCTATAGCTACAACTCTCGCGTCCATTTCCATATGCATTTGTTGATGCTTGGCTTCTATTTCTGCAGCTTTTGCCTATATCTCGTCACAAATTACATCTCACATGCGTTCATATACAACCTACATATACAAGTTTATATTTATGTAAGAGTAAATTACAGAATGCCTAAATAAATAACTAAAAACATTAATTGAACTTATAATGAGACTTTTTTTTTTTCCAATTTTGGTCCAAGGGCAAAACATGCAGTATCCATAATTCCCGATTCTATAGGTTTGATTAAAAGTCAAACCCAACAATTGTCACAATACAGCGGTCAAAAGCCAACTCCTAACCAAAATTCTACAACAGAGGTTATAGCGGCGCTATCACCTACCCTTATCGTCCCTTAGTACGCATCCAGTTACGGGGTTTGCCGCAGTTAGCGTTGCTAACTAGAGATGTTAGTGGCGCTAACCTCAGTTTGTCCAAAACTTCCATTCAGACATTAACCGGTCCAGTCAATGGCTATGGCTTCAATCCAATCCTCTCATAAGATCAAAGCCTAGCCTAAGGCACATCCAAATGGACATCCATACCCATGCATGTCCTTTGTCCCAAAACCCCAACTTTTACAACTAAGCAAACCCAAACTACAATCAAGGTCTAAAAAGGGACCATAAATGGTTGAATCTCGATCCAAGGACACCAGGGCTGTGTCCAAGGTCGGACCTTTGGCGCATGGCGTCCTTCCATACCCATTTCCAACCATAAAATAACCATTAACACCAAAATCCATAAAGCAACACCCCTCAACAAGTAGAATCCAAATATCAGAGAAGAAGGACCTTACCTAGGGTTTGAAACTCGAATGAGAGTTGCACCCAATGAGAACTATAGCCTTCCAACACCACAATCCAAGACTTCTTCCAAGCCTTTAAAAATCCACCAAGATACAAATAGAGAAGTTCACAGTCGTTTCTAGTCGCCTTCAACCTCGGGGATTGGCCAAAATGAGAACCGTAGATGTTGGGATCCTTTATATATGGCCTCGCATCCCGAATAATTGTTTTCAAATCTGCGGCGGATAACAACGCTATCTCCCCTAGATAACGGGGCTATCTGGAGCCCACCTGTGTAATTGTTTTATTCAATATAGCGTTGCTATCTTACCTAGATAGTGGCGATATCTCATTGTTTAGCTCCGTTATCTCTTGTTGATAGCGTCGCCAGGGTCTTCGGGAAACGGGTCTTACATCCATACTGAATAAGTGTTTACCCACATGATTTTGAGCGGTCCTTTCGATCTCTGGATCAAACAATAGAGGTGACAGACGTTCACCTCGGCATGTACACATGCACTAAGTGCTTGTGGTGAAAAAGCAAATAAAACGAAAAGGTAAAATTGACACAACGTGTCAAAAGCACAACTCCCCAACAATGACGCCAAAATTTGACGTGCATTGTCGTTGATGCAGTCAAAAATAAGAAAACCTCACTCCTCTTAGGGTAAGTAAGGGTCGAACCAAGGAGTCTGTAGTTGACACATTGTGTCTTATAATAACCCAACTATAGTGCCACTCTATTGTAGGACAATCACCGAAGGTCTAGAAGTTAGAGCTTGTTCATATAGTAGGAAAAAGTAATCTTCTTTTGTGTTCATGGAGAACAAAATAGCTTGCCCCAACTATAGTACCACTTTATAGTAGGAAAAAGTAATATTCTTTTGTTCTCCAGGTTGTAATCTCTTATTCTCTAACTATTGAGTGAATCCAATCTAAGGAGATTTCAACCATATAAAATGTCCCCCTCTTCTTTACTCAGGCCACTATGAGGGTCCCTTTGATTACCTTCCATTGGTAATTGTTGAACTCAATATGGTGTCCTTCATCATCTAGCTACCCTACCAATATCTACATCCTCTCCGAACCCGAAATGTACTTGTCAATTTTCAATGTCCAATTCAATCCTAAAATGATATCGAGGAAAACATCACCAACTACCGTGATATCTAAGCTCTTGCTATCTGCAAGCAGCACTTGAATCCTAAAGTGGAATATACTTGACATTTTTAAATGCTTGAAGTTTTGCATTTCTTCTTGACAGTGACTTGCATGAAACGAGGCACATGAATCCATAATCCAATATTCAATTAGAAACTTTACATAGCAAATTAGCAAATCCTCATACTCCTCTGCCATATTCACTTCCTTCCTCGCCTTCTTGCCCAAACGCTACATTGTAAATTGATTTCTTTGCAATTCCAGTAGCTGATGTCTTTGCTGAGCTTTGAATGTCCTCTTTTCTTTAAATTTGATCTTCCTCTACCACCTCCTTTGTTGGTCATTCAGTCTTTATCTTCAGTACTCAACAAATTATCAGAGCACTCCTTAGCATTCCTCCTGTGTATGTCCTCTCCTAGGATTAAATCATAAATGGCTTCAAATATAAGCGTTATGATTTTTGATGAACTACTAACTGTTGTGACCGTTCCACACCAACTCTTGGGTAGCGAAAATAACAAAATAGAAATGCAAGGGATTCGTCTTCGAATTTAATATCAACTTATACCAACCTTGATATTATTGAGTTAAACTCATGGACATGATCTATTACCAAGCTGCCTTCCTTCATCTTAATATTTACCAATTCTCTGAACAATAAAACCTTGTTAGCCGCTAAAGGTTTCTCTTATATATTCTAATAGCGCATTGATTAGTTAAAACGTTGTCTTCTCATTAACAATGTTATAAGCAACATTCTTTGACAATTACAACCTGACTACTCCAAGAGCATGCCAATCTAACATATCATAATCCTCTAGTTTCATGACTTCTGGTGTCCTTCCACTCAATGGTAGGTGCAATTTCTTCTAGTAAAGGTAGTATTCTATCTGTATCTTCCAAAAGCCAAAATCCCGACCTTCAAATTTATTGATCATAATCTTCTCATCTTCAGCCATAGCTCAGATACTAGTTGTTAGGACTAAGAATGCTTCAATAAATTCAAACACTGTTATAAAAGTGTGATTAACAAAAGAACACAATGATTTAGGTGGTTCCGTTGCTCAGAGTAATCAAGCCACGTCTATTATGAAACAACAAATATATTTTATTGATTATATTCAATAACACAGATTTCAACATGCATTAGGGTTACAATCAATGAGATGTATTTATAAAGATCTTTTCACATATTTCTCCCGGATTACAGCCCATAGGCGTATCACCGATATAAGTTATCCATGAAGGTACTAACTTGGTCCCCAAATTTTTTAGATAAGGTCATGTTATTACTCGAGGTTCGCCTTTCTACTTTTTTATTAGCACCTTTGCTCTCATACCTGAGACCTCTATTCCTCCATCCAAACTGATACCTCTATCCCTCCATCCGAACCGATACTTCTATCCTCGACCGAAGTCCTCTGACCGAGGTCCTCTATCATCGACCGAAGTCCTCTGTCATTGACCAACGTCTTTTTATGGCTGAAACTTTGCTTTTGTTTAGAAGTCTCTCTTTTGATTCGAAGCCTCTCTTCTTATTGGAAGCCTCTATTCTCATCAAAAGTCTCTTTACAATATCATATTCCACGTCTCAACAATCATGACACTAAATATTTATTTGTTTGAAAAATAGTAGGAACTAATAGCATCATTATGTAAGATCTTAACACTACGAATGACATGTTAGTGGATCCACATACAAAAGGGCTACCTGTATTGACTATGTTTTAGGAATGGGCTTACTCAATAGCCTTATTTGTTGTCATAATGTGTATAATGTAGTTATTATGGCTTGTTCATTTGTAAAATAGATTAATATTATTTCTTTCGCATTTTACTACATTTTGACATAGTTAACATAATCGTTGCCGAAAATTATTACAATGAATGAGTAATTGCATTATTTGTAACAATGTGAATTTGTTTTATTCTACCATGATTATCACATTCATTACCATGTTGGACTTCTGCAATCTTTGGTTTTATAAAAGCACTGGATGTACAATTGATGGGGTATCATGTTATATATCACATGCACGACATCTTTTTGCCTCGGCGATTATTTTAATCAAGATATTTGACATAAGGCAACAGTTGGCCAACTCACGAACACTTGACGTAGATAGTCATAAGTCTATGTGGGAGAGCGTTAAACTTATATAATTATATGTGGCCTCAACTATATAGTATGTGTGTATTAGCCTACAGTGACTAAGATTAATGATATTCATAACTCATACTTTTGTTTTAATTCCCAACAAGTCACTAGAATTATAATGAACGCTTCTCGTCCTGTGATTAAATAATGGGTGGTTATACTAATTCTTTTTGCATTAATTAACTACAAGTGTTTTATCTCTTCCAATGGTTATTTTGCTCTCACGAGATGGAGAACATGGAAGCGTAGTAAGGGACTGTTACTACTCATCCCTCATCGACTTCATTCTTCAAATCTTTAAACCGAGACTAAATTCAATAATCTTCGCACAAACAAATTTTATGTTTGTTGATTAACGACACTTGGATGTTTTCCTATAGTATTGTTCGATCCTATCATATGTACGTCGAAATTAATTACGTCAGATAAAAAACCAAAATTATCTTGTCATACACCTTAAAGAAACCACAAGATGATAAAAATATTAGATAAACAAATTTAATAGAACTAGAAAACCCTTCAAGTCATTAAAGATATTCGATATTCTCGAGGTTCTTTACAACTCATACCAAAGAAAATAGGAGCACAAATTAGATTCTTTCCTGGAAAACTACATTATTTGATGAGTGCTAGAGCAACTTTAATTGCAGATATCCCAAAATTTATTAAAGTTGCGGATTGATCAATCTAATTTTTTTCATGATTTCCAACTGTCATGTCGAATAAAGGATCATCCCAAATAACAATTGTATTAATTTTCTGAAGTTATAAAAGGATAAATGTTGATAGGTTCTTGCCATTAGCTTCACGTTATAGACTCGAAAGTGGAGAAACTTTTGGGATAACAACGTTCAAATAAGATTCAAACTTATAATATATATTGTAAACTAGTAATAATGGAATATTGTGAAAATATGTGTAAAGCTCCTTCAGCGTTTACTGCATATTGGATGAACATATATAAGGTACAAAGTTGCTTAATTGTCCATGAGCCCAATGCAATGTATAAAATGCAAAGAAAATTTACATTATTTAGCACGCCCTCACGTTTCAAGTTGTAGGCTCTCCAATGCTAAGGCCCTCCTGTGTGGGATGTGAGCCCAGGTACGACGATGTATGAGCCCGCGGTGAACACCGCCCCGCCTGTGCGACAAGCTCGCAAAACCCAACCTGCACCAGCTTGTGACGTCGCGCGAGGAGAGGGAGAGGTTTGAGGTGTAGCCGTTGCCCAACGACTATGAAGCCGTTACAATTCAAAAAAAAATTAAAATTTTATACATCCACACACACACACACAATTATATTTTAAAACTACACAACATTCTTATTTTACACACAAATAACAATCAAAAAGGTCTCCAAAAAATCCCGATGGCTTCCAAGAAATCGTCCCAACGGAAACCCAAAGCCGCAGAAAATATATTATCGCAACCCACACCGAAACCCGCCCCGTATATCTCGCAAATGGAACGACCATTTTTTCCGCACAACAATTTCAATATCACTCAATGCCCCCACAATTCCAATACCCGCAATTGTCGTTCAACCCCTTTTTCAGTACACCTAGCACGATTTTCACGAAACCACATCCGGAGCAAGTCGATGAGTCCGATTCGAATGACGAGGCTGTGCCGGAGACACAACCGGAGGAATTAGAGGAATCCGAGCCCGAAGAAATTCCGCTACAATGAAAAAGTAGAAAGAAAGCCTGTAAAAAATCATCAACTGATGCTATTAACTTCAACCAAAACTTTTTACATTAGAAAACTCACTACAAACACAATGATTTACACTCAATCAATTTTAAGAAAACATTTGTAACACAAGAACTCAAACTATACAAATCCTAATCTTATTTACAAAAGAAGACAGACAGGCTAATACGTAACTTCACGATAGAAAGAGAGTTCTGAGACAAAGTGTGTATGACTGAATGAGCTACAGGACGAAGATTACGACCGTTTATGCCACCGGGTCGACCCATGTATTATCCATGGGTTCGCGTCGCGACAAGCTTACGCTCGCGTCACGATGACACACGTGAATGATTGCTTGATCGCGCAAATCACGGAGCTGCCGACAGTCCGTCGCGTCGCGACCACCACACCTGTCGCGTCGCGACCCCCCCCCCCCCCCCCTCAAACTTAGCAACATCTAATCCTTACCCTGAAACGGATCAGTAAGTCCCATTTGATTACACAAATAATGGTGTTGAGCCATAGGTAAAGCTTTCGTTAAAATATCTGCATGATGATGTTCTGACAAAACTTTTTCAACTTTTAAAATTCCTTTTGCAATATTTTCTCTAATAAAATGCACATGTATTTCAAAATGTTTGTTTTTCTCATGAAAAATCAGATTCAAAGCCAACTTAATTGCTGACTCGTTATCACAGAAAATATTAACAGGTGTTAATTCTTTTTTTCTCAGATCAGAAAGAATCTTTAAGATCCAAATAATTGCACAAGCCACCAAGCCCAAGGCTCTATACTCTGATTCTATGGAAGACCGAGAAACAGTATCTTGTTTCTTGCTTTTCCACGAAATTAGAGACCCACCCATATATACTACATATCCAGTGATATATCTCCTGGTATTTAAGCACTTGGCCCAGTCTGCATCTACATAGCAATTTAAGTCAAGAGATTCAGACCTTAAATTTTTAATACCTTTACCATGGTTCTGTTTCAAGAACCTTAAAACCCGGAAAGCAATGTCAAGGTGTGATTTACGCGGGCTGTACATGAACTGACTAAGAGTCTGCACAACATACGCAATATCAAGCCTTGTAATAGTAAGATATATGAGTTTACCTATCAGCTTTTGAAACTCTGTAACAGTTCATCATTTTCACCACGACTAACAACGAAATTAACCTCCAATGGAGTGTTTACCGGCTTACAACCCAACATTCCAAATTCATGAAGCATTTCTAAACAATATTTTCTTTGTGACAAACATATACCATTATTAATATCCACAATTTCAATTCCAAGAAAATATTTTAACTTTCCTAAATCTTTTATTAAAAACCATGACTTTAAAAAAGTTTTTACTTTATTAATTTTAGTAATATTATCACCAGTGAGTATAATATCATCAACATATACCAGTAAAATCACAACACATTTATTACTTGAATACACAAACAATGAATAGTCATTTAAGCTTTGTTAAAACCATATTTAAACAAGGATGCACACGGTCATTCATTCCACTGTCTAGGTGCCTGTTTAAGGCCATATAAAGACTTTAACAACTTGCACACACAAACATCCCCCTTTGTATGATAGCCATGAGGTTGTACCATATATACATCCTCATCAAGACTACCATAAAGGAAGGCATTATTTATATCCAGCTGAAACAAACTCCAACCAGAATTAATGGCTAAAGCTATGACAATTCTGACTATTACTATTTTTGCAACAAGTGAAAAAGTCTCCTCAAAATCTATCCCTTCTCTCTTATTATACCCTTTCGCTACAAGCCTAGCCTTATATCTCTCAACCTCACCTCTTGATTTATACTTGATTTTGTATACCCATTTACACCCAATCGGTTTTCGATTTAAGGGTAAATCGGTAACAATCCAAGTGTGATTTATGTAAAGAGCTTCCATTTCCTCATTCCCGGCCTTAACCCAACTTGGGTCAGACGATGCTTCTAAATAAGTTTGAGGCTCAACAGTTTTATTTTGATTCGACACAAAACATTTATTTTCTTCATTTAGAAAAGAATAGTTAACAGATTTTTCAATACTATATTTTTGTTTATTATTCATAACAAAATCATTAAATCGGGTAGAAAGCCTTGACTCACGTCTCGGCCTAGAATACCCATATGATTGGCCTTGTAACACGTCAGTCAAGCCTTCACTATTTTCCTCAGCCAAATTATGGGAATTTGACACGCCAACATCAGACTGAGAAAACTGATTCCTACCATCATCCTGGTTGTCCCTCACAAATCCTGTCCTTTCCAAAATATGATCATCATGGATACCACAAGTCGGACCAGATTGTGGCATAAACAATTCAACATTTTGGAGACATCTAGGACCAGACGTGGTACCTTCCTTAGGATGGGCTAAACTCTCTCTCTCTCTCTCTCTCTCTCTCTCTCTCTCTCTCAGTATCAGTATCAGTATCAGTATCAGTATCATGGGTTGCGTCTAAACATCCTAGGTCAACACGTGACATCATATGATCAGAAAAATCCTGCTCATCATTGGGAAAAGGTACCCTAGACCGTGACATGATGTGTTGTTCTGGCCTCATTTTAAACGGAAAAATTGTTTCATAGAATTTTACATCCCTAGAGAAAAAAAACAGCACCCGTATCAAGACTCTAAAGTTTATATCCCTTTTTTTCAACAGAATAGCCAAGCATAATAGACTTCTTAGCCATTTCAGAAAACTTATCAGTGTTATTTACACGCGTTGCAAAACACAAACATCCAGACATCCTAAGGAACTCAAAATTAGGTAACCGCTTATACACAAGTTCAAACAGAGACCGACCCTTAAGCACAGAAGCGGGAATATGATTTATTAAGAACACCGAAGTCAAGACAGCCTCTCCCAGTATTTAAGCAAACTAGACTGAAAAAGTAACGACCTAGCCATATTTTAAATATGCCTATGCTTCCTCTCCACAACACCATTTAGGAAAAAACATATATTAAACTAAAAAAATAAGAATATAACTTTATTATAAACTAATATTTCTTTTATATAAACTAATATGATCTTTCATGTAATGGAAACATCCACCTGTCCGTTCTCCAATCTATCTCAAACTAAATGCTTTTATTATATATATATATATATATATATATATATATATATATATATATATATATATATATATATATATATATATATATATATATATGGAGAGGTTAAAATGAGAATGATAAAAAGGTTGAGAATGTGAGAATGATTCTGGACCAATGAAATCATAAGGGTATATTAGTAATTATATATTTTAATTAAATTATAACAAAATAACAATTAATTTAACTTCCTAAAATTTAGGATTTTGATTGATAGTTACCTAAAATAAAGGAATTAATTGATTTTTTTTATTCTATTAATTGAAGAAAAAAATTTATTTTTATTATTTGTTTTTCCAAAATTCAAGTTTAATAATTTTCTTTCTTTTTTCAGGGTTTCATTCATTCATGAATAGAAAAAAAATATAGTTTTATGATTTTATTGATTTAATTTTTCACAGTATTTTTATAGTGATTATACAAAATTCTGTCGTAATCGTCAATGAATAAAAAATATATAAAAATAAACTTTTTGAGAATTTTAAAAAATTGTAGTTGATATGAATGTGTTAATCACGAATGATTACAAGTAACGATAAATAGTAAAAATGAATAAAGTACAATAAAAATATAAAAATATAATACAATTGTAATCATAACACAAAAGATATAAAGGAAACGATACATTTGTAATCATTAATAAATAAAAAACAATGTAAAAGAAAAAAACTAGTTTAGCTGTAATCACAAATGAATAAAACAAATATAAAAAACTGATTTATTAGTAATCATTATGTTACAGTCCCGATGATTATTCTTGCTTTGATTTTTCTTGTTGCTGTCATCACACCCAAAAGAAAGAGGGGCACTCGTGATCATTATTATTATTGGATTCACACCTGCAAAATCAAGTTCAAGCACATTAAAAATAAAAACAACTCATAAATTATAATGTTATGTATATGCATATGACTGATGATTACAGATGATAATAGAAAGTGGATATTACGGTGTTAATCATCAATGATTTACACCCGTCATTATCAATGATTTATACTTAGACACTTAATCAAACAAACATACATATATAATATTAATCTTTAATGATTAACACTGCTCATCATCGACGCTTATTATTACAATAAAAAAATAAAAAGAATATGTTTGTTACAGTGTTAATCATTGATGATTAACACAGGTAACAAACACATTATGCTTAAGTTTATATTTTAATACTAATTATCGATGATTAACATTATAGCAAAAGCACAAATAATAAATTAACGTGTGTTAATCATCGATGATTAATATAGTAACAAGGACATCATGTTTAAGTTTTTAGTCTAATACTAATCATCGATGATTAACACCGTAACAAAAACACTAACGCTTGTTAATTAACACGTGTTAATCGTCAATGATTAACACTGTAACAAACAAATTATATAGATTACCTGTACCAAAAGTTCTCCTGCCAATCTTGCTTCGTTTTAATAGCCTTTTTGATGATTACCTATACCAAAAAAAACAATCTAATTAACAATAATTATTGAATATGTACATGAGAAATAACAATGTGCGGCGAGCGGACACTAACAAAAATAAGAAGAATTACGATGGATTGCCTTAAAAAAATCCAATATTAATATATTTTTGAATGTTTGATCAGCAAACATAATGACATGAGATGATTTAATCTAACAGCCAATTACATTTTAATTATTACCAAAGGCCATTTGGAAATCACTAAACAATAGTAAGTTGAAATCCATGTCATATACATGGACAAAATATCAAATAAGCTTTCTACTTGAACCACTGTGCATCCCAACGTTTTTTATTAATAAAATCAATGTTAATATTCAAGATTAATCTTTTACATATATAAACGAGAATAAAAAAAGAAGTGTATGCAAACCTTTCGCAGCCCCATCTTTTGAGAACCAAAAAGAAGAAGAAATATGCCCTGCTGCATGTGACTTACTCAGTAAAAAAGTTGCAACAATTAGTAAGACATTTTAACAAACACATGGTCTGCAAATCCTAACTTACTCCATATAACGTTTTTCACCATCCAGCAAAACCCAATTAGTATTCCAGGATTAGAAAACAGAAAACAATCACACTTATCCAGAGAAATTAGAAAACAACCACACTTAACTGGTCTGGGAATCGGCTATTACTTTTTGGAATTTTGAATCGGAGGTGGGTGTTGTCTCACCGATGGAACTGGATAGATCGAAAGAGGAGGTTGAAAAATCGATGGTGTGGGGTGGTGTCTACTGGTGGCGCTGGGGCGGAGAAGACATGCAATTCGTCCATAACATTCTGAAAATCAATTAGGGCTTACTGTTGATGTCGAGATATATGGGGAGAGAGAGAGAGGGAGAGAGAGAGAGAGAGATTTTAGGAAAGGTTTAAAATACATGCAGATTTTAAGGAACCCAATAAAAACCATATTCCCTTAATACCCTTTTCTTCCCATTAAATACAATAAAATTTTTTATTAATTTTAAAATCATAATAATTATCCTATTAAAAGCAGCCATAGATCTTGAAAAATAAATGGTCTAGATTCTTTCTCACTTTCTCAACCTTTTAACACTCCTCATTTTATCCTACCTCTATATATACACACACATATATATATATATATATATATATATATATATATATATATATATATATATATATATATAAGGAAAAATCTCACGCGTTACGCATATTAAAATTATGTAGCTAAAACTTTGTCATTGACATAACTATGAAATAATAATTTTTACACTAACTTGATGTATAAATTTGTAACTTTTTTGAACAATATCATAAGATAAACATCTATTACAATCTCATTATTCAATGGCCGCTACCCGCGGTTTGTGCATGAATAAAATTAAATTAATTTTTGATTTAGAGTTATTTCTAACAATCGTGATGATTAATTAATTTAAAATTTATTTATTTTATCGGCTTTTATATTTTTGATTTAAAGTAATGTATTGTAATTTATATTTGTAATGTTTCTATACATTATTATTATTGTCAATTAAGTTTAAAAATCAGTTATTATTAAGGAGTTGTAGAATACTTTTAAAACCACTTATTATTATTATTAAAGAATTATAAAAGATTAACGTGTAGATAAAAATGTATTATTTCATTTGCATTTATATTACATTAATGAACCACTTCTGAATCGTTATTGAACTAACATTTAAAAACTTAGGTGTTTCAAATCAATATGATGTATGTAATATGACCTCTATAATATATATATATATATATATATATATATATATATATATATATATATATATATATATATATATATATATATATATATATATATATATATATATATATATATATATATATATATATAGTTAGGTTCTTTTGAGAACTCAAATATTCATGAGATCTTGAGAACTCAATCAGAACCGCTGGATCAAAAAAATCAAAGGCTGTGATGCAAGATGACAGTTTTGTAATTAATATTAATTTTAATGGTATAATTGACTTTTTAAAAAACAAATTAGGGGCAATATTGGTATAAGAAATGAAATCAAATCCGGCTAAAAATGAAACATCCGATTAATTAGGTAACTTCCACGTTAAAACCGTCTCTCCCCTCTCTCTCTCTCTAATGCATCTTCGCCATCCCTATGATCGCTCCCACTCAAAATCGTACCGGCACCATCGTATACCAATATCATCGCTAAATATGAAACACCCAATATTGCCGCCGTCGATGGTGAGCACCATCTAACAACATCATCCCATGAATCCGCCATTGAATCCGCCTTCCTTCCTCTGTGCCTGTCTGTTTCTGCTCTCGATCGTTCGAATCAGGTGACTTCCATCCAGGATTTGCTCGTCCTACCTCTCTCGATCGTACATGCCTACGGATTGCAGATCTCGATGTGTTAATTTACAGTTTCGGGTTTTCCAATTTCAGAATCATGGCTATGGATTTCGGGTTTTCCAATTTCAGTGGAGAAAGATGGATATCGATGGGTGGATTAATCACAATGCTTATGTATTTTCAATCAGATCCCGATACTTGGTCCGGCTTGATCTTCTTGTCTCCGCTGTTCGTCCTACCGGAAGGCATGACTCCCTCCAAGGTAATTTCAAATATGAAATTCTTTTCCCATAATTTAGAACTTCCGACTTGCCACTGATCCCAAATCTACACTTGATTTATTGTTGGAATCTGGGTAAAGTTTCAAATTCGTTGACGATCTAAAAAGTCAAAGAAAGTCGGCGAACTTTCTCGTCGATGGCTATGTTTGTTGCTTCATTAGGGAATTTTTAAACTCACGAAATATCCGATTACTCAGTTTCTTTTACATTGATTTTAACAATAATATGAACCAATCATCCAATTACAACTTTAGTGGTTTTGCGATTGAAGCTACATTTAACGATGTACGGACTACTATTTGGACTGGCGGATACGTGGGCGGCGATGCCATGAAGCTGGTTCTGCACCTGATGAAGCTGTCGCCATTGTGTTGGTGGATATGAAATATTGGATTGATGCCATGGCTCAAAAGTACGGTCACAAAGGGTATGTTGCATGTGGTCACATTTAAGCAATATTGTTTTGTTGATGATTTATCAAATTTACTATTTCATTTTGTTGAATTGACAGGAATCTAGTAATTATGGAATATATAAGCTGCATTGATTAAGTTGAGTGAGGAAAAGTCTTTGTTGTTGGGCACTGAACTTGAAAAAGGGTTGGATGCTTCTTAGGTATTCCATTCCTTTGATTGTTTGAGAAAAATTTTGCATTTTTAATTTTTGTAACAAAAGGTCTGAATCCATTATGGTGATACTTCTTTGAATTATAATTTAAACCAAATTTGCTTTTTAGAATTATAATTTGTGTGTATAAATGCACATATATCCATGTTTGTGCATATGCTCGTTAAAAAGCAAATACATGTGCATAAAAATATATTTTACATGTGTATATGTGCGTATGTGCATATGTGTATATGCATATACGTATTTGCGTATATGGAGATGTGCGTACTAAATCAAGTTAAACGTATGTGCATATGTTCATAAATGCATACATGTATATATATGATAAGTTGCGTATATCCATGTTTTTGCATATGTTCCTTTGAATGTGAATTCATGCAGGTGCATGTGTATATGTGCAAAAACGTGTGTGTACACATGTGTGCATATGTGATTACATGTGCAAAAACGTGTGTACATATGTGCACATGTGCATATGTGTATAGGTGTTTATATGCATATAAATGTGTATGTGCACATACGCATATATGATAAAATAGATGTGCATTTGTTAATATGCGTATATGCATGTATGTATTTTTTTTAATAATTTTGAATATACATGTATATTAATTTTTATTAATGTTATTGCAGATTTTGGAGAAGTTATCGAGCAAATTGAAGAAATGAAAATTGAAAATTTGAGGAATGAAGACATCATGAATTTTTGTTGTATTTTTTTTATTTTTTGGTTGTAACGTTCATTATTTTTCGTTGTACTTTTTAAATTTTATGTATGTATCGTTAAAAACAGTTGTATATTATTGTTTATAATAAAATGCGTTATTCATTTTTTACATTTAGATATTAAAAATACGAATACGTATATATGAATTGTGAAAATATGCATATATGCATCTGCAAGTATACATATATGCATCTGCGAGTATGCATATATACACATGCAAATATATTAATATGTTTTTTTAATTTTGAAAATTTTTTTTAATTCAGAATTTTTTTTGTTTTTTTCAAATTTCAAAAATTCTCATATTTAAAAAAACGAAAATTTGAAAAATCAAATTCCAAAAAAATCTGATTTAAAAAAAAACGAAAATTTGATTTTTTTTTAAATTTGAAAATTCAAATCTAATATGCTTGATTTTAGGAATGATTATTTTGTTGCCAAAAATAAAAAAATCAGAATTAAATGAGATTTTTGGTAAATGACTATCATGCCCTTTTATGATCTAACCAATCAGAATGGATTCTCAAGATCTCATGAATATTTGAGTTCTCAATAGAACCTAACCCTATATATATATATATATATATATATATATATATATATATATATATATATATATATATATATATATATATATATATATATATATATATATATATATATATATATATATTCGTGTTTAAAATATCCTCCAATTAATAGGATTACGTTCTTATAATTGTATTAGTTACATACACAATGACATAACTCAATTAAACAATTATATATGAAATCGAAAACTATGAGTATACATCTTTAACAATGTTGGTTAATTGCATTGAAGTTGTATATAATATTACAACTCTTCAAATTCCAATTAAGGGTTATTTGGAAATAAACTACTACATTGAAGAGGTTCTTTCTACTAATCGTATTTAATTCATACTTATGGAACTTAATTGAAGAGATTTGAAATGCTTTAATTATGGTTAATTAATTAAATAAATAATATGAACATCTAATATCTATTCTTATGTTATGTTTAAATCTTTACGGTAGAGTCTTTCTAACATTAATAAATTTATGTATATGTTATTTTTATCTTTTTGAATTTTTTATTATAAATTTTATTTGTTTATTTGTTTCAAAGTAAGTTTCAAATCATGCAATCTATGTGTTTTCTAGAATATGACTATCAAATAAATGAGTGAAAAGTTATTCGACAAGACGGAATTTGTAGCTGTTTAATGTATTTTATTGTAGGTAATGTATTTATATTTTATTCATTAGTATAATAAATCAACCTTTTCAAAAAATATTATATCATTTTAAAAAAGCATGGAACTAATAGATTGTGTAAAAAACTACAAATCCATTATTAAAATTTTACCTATAATACTTATAATTGTATATTTATTTGTTTGTTGCTTTATATTAACATATTCATGGGGATTTTTCATTTGTTTATTAATCAAAATACTTGAGAAATGATAATTAGTTTTTCTTTAGTTGTTATAATTTCATGATTCTAAATTGTTGTACATATATATTTATTGTTTTATTTTTTTGCACATTATATTTTTAATCTTAAGCTCGTGTATTTGTATTCTTTTATATTGTTTTTGATATTATAGTCAACACGTCTCTTCCCTCGTCTACTTGAAAATCACTATTAGCATATGTATGCATGATACATCCATTATCAACAAATGCTTATATTGTAACAAAAAAAAAACAAACAAACTAAGAAGGATGAATTGATCATTAGAATCTATTTTCAGTTCTCTAGATTCCTTTATATTACACAAAAACTGGACACATTGTCTTGTTGTAATATTACTATAATTACATATATTTAAGTAAAATATTCATCAATATAAAAATCATACTAGTCTAATCATATTAGTTACATATCCTACGACGAAACCCAATAAAACAATGATACATGATATTACAAACTAAAAAAAAAAATACATTTTTGACGTATTGTAACAAATAAATTGAAATAAAACCACCATTTTTCTCTTGGCTCTAAATATACAACCATGCAAAATTTTTTTGAAAACTAAAGAAGTGCAAGAAAAAAGAGTGAAAAATAAATTGAAACATATGAAATAATCCAAATAACTTATAGACTTTTAAAACCTTGATAATCGTATCCGCTTTTAGTTCTCGCCAATATCTTTAATAATTTAAATATTCCTTTTAGAGGTTAGATGGCTATAGATCACTTGCACCTTCATTTCCATCTTCATACACTTTAGATAACAACAACATAAAAAAGAGAAGAAATTACATGTAACAAAGCATGAAAATAATGTTCTTATATAACAAAAATATTCCACTTAACTAAGCAATTAATTAAAAGAAGTTGAAAAGGTGTGAGTTTCAAATGAATATGGTGCAAGATTGATGGTCTATCTTGAACCATATATTGATTTGGATGACGTCAATTATAAGAGTTATAAAGATAAAGATAAAGACATATATATATATATATATATATATATATATATATATATATATATATATATATATATATATATATATATATATATATATATATATATATATATATGGAAATCTCCAATAAAGTCTCATTATTTTGAATCAATTTATGAAAAAGTCCCAAAATTAATTTTATTTGCAGAAAAAGACAACATACCGGCTAAAGTATTCAATTTAGTCATTTTTCCGATTTACCAAGTTTCCTAAATTGGAAATCACGAAGAAAGTCTAATTATTTTGAGTCGGTTTATAAAAACATCTTATTATTTTGTGTAAAAAAATTCAACATTGAGAGTTTTTCATAAACTGACCAAAAATATTGGAACTTTACTGAAAATTTTCAATCTATGAAACCTGGTAAACCGGATGAAAGGCTAAAATAAATATGTTAGCTGGTGTTCTGACATTTTTTGTAAAATAATTTAATTTTGGGACTTGTTCATAAAGTAACCCAAAATAATGAGAATTTATTGGAGATTATATATATATATATATATATATATATATATATATATATATATATATATATATATATATATATATATATATATATATGTTCAAATACATTTTCTAAATACTGTGCGACTGTGCGACCTAATAATATCCATCGATTTCACAAGGGCACGATCGGAATACCCTTCCCCCATTGTTCTCCCATTATTCCTTGCACGAGCTTGCTTCTCTCAACCCTAATCCGGCGGCTGTCACTACCATCGACACCACACCGGATCGAACGAACCATAGCAGCAGCACACCTCTTTCCCTCTACGATGCACGTTCACGCCGACAGAAGCAGATTCAAGCATCGATTGAAGAAAATTGGAACTTTCGATAGCTACTTAACGATTGGAAGCAGATTGAAGCATATTCGAACTTTCGATTGAAGCAAATTGAAGCACGATCAAGTTGGTTTTGAAGCAATCGGTCTAATTTGTAGGTTTAAAAAAAAATCGATCTCCGCCTTTTTTTTTCTTCTGGGTTTTGGAAAGGCATTATTAGAGAATGGGGATGAATGTCTATGAGAATGCTGTAGTATTCCTTCACGTTCATGAGAATGGTTCACGTTCATTCTCAGATAATGGGGCATTCTCAGAGAATGGGACATTCTCAGAGAATGGGGATGAATGTCTATGAGAATGCAGTAGCATTCCTTCACGTTCATGAGAATGGTTTACGTTCATTCTCAGAGAATGGGGCATTCTCAGAGAATGGGGCTTTCCATATAGTAGTTCCCAGCTCTCTATAAACATATATAATCAGTCCATTCTCTGAGAATGGTATAAATATTCTACAAGAATCTTTAGTATGTGTACTACAGTTGTTAAACACATATAACATTCTTTGAGAATTCTTCATGAACAGGCTATTACACTTACTTACCGTTGACATTTCTTACCATTCTCTGAGAATTGGCTTTGAAAACTCTTACGTAACTATTTTTTTACATCAACAACAATTTTACAAACCATTCTCTGATAATAGACTTTCAAAACTCTTACGTAACTATTTTTTTTACGTCAACAACAATTTTACAAACCATTCTCTGAGAATAGACTTTGAAAACTCTTACGTAACTATTTTTTTTACGTCAACAACAATTTTACAAGTTCATTCTCTGATAATCAATATGTGGAATTCCAGAGTCCCGTTCCGGACCAATAGCGTCGTCGACGACCATCTATGTCGCCTCCAGCAGCCGCAAACGGCGTCAAAAACCACCACTGCATCGTGTCTGTGATTCTAGCATGCGTATCGTACATTCCATTGTTATGGGTTTTGGGGATTTTTACTCTTTTACCCTTAACCGGCTTTTTTCATTTAAAGACACGCGCATTCTATGATTTTCATTTAAAAATGTCATTTATTTACAGCCATTGATTTTATTGATGTAATGGTCTATGTTGGGTCCTACAATCACACTATATTTAAGAATTGTATTTAATACTAACTCTATATATATATATATATATATATATATATATATATATATATATATATATATATATATATATATATATACATATACATATACATATACATATACATATATATATATATATATATATATATATATATATATATATATATATATATATATATATATATATATATATATATATATATATATATATATATATATATATATATATATATAGATGAAGGTTCAAATGAGAACAAAATTATAAGTTGAGAACATGATAACAAATCTCAGCCTTTAATATTAGAAAACAGGCACGTGTTTTTTTAAATGATAGAGGGTATTTTGGTAAATTTGCATTTTATATCCGACATATGGATTGAACGATAACAGCGTTGCTTCTTTACATTCAAAGTTCATATCTTTTTCCGATATTGTTGCCATAAAAGACGATTTTGATTTTGATCCTGATATACATTCGATTTTTGTTCTGATTCATACTCGTATACATTCGATCGCATAAACACGACCTTGCGATTTCGTATTTTTGTTCTTCTAGGCGATTTTTCTTCTGATTAAAGGCGATTTTGATTTTCGTCCTGATATATAATCGATTTTTCTTCTGATTGATTCTGATATACATTCGATTGCATAAGGATGAACTTGTGATTTCGGATTTTTGTCAACGATTCAATCGTATTTGATATTCTGATTCGACGTCGACTAGTGAGAATACAGATCACGAGGATTCAAGCGTATTTGAGCTTCTGTATCAGGTTTTCTAGTTCGATTCTATTAGTTCAGATGGATAATTATTTTGATGATGTTAATATATGTACAAACGAAGAAGAATTTAGTACTTTTGTTACGATATCTGAAGATGAGGATACAGATCACGAGAATTCAAGTAAATATGGTCAGAATTATAGTGTTTCAAGTAAATACTATTAAAGTTTTATAATCATATGTGATTATATATCTGAATTTTTTGTAGTAGTTTTATTGTGAATCATATGTGATTATATATGTGAAGGTTTGTAGTAGTTTTATTGTGAATCAAATTAAATCATATGTGATTATATATGTCATTTATTGTGAATCAAATTCAATCATTAAGTAGAGATAATTGTTGTAATTTTCAGTAATCATATGTGATTTTTTCAATAGTCATATTTGATTTTTTAGAGCAAGACTGTGCATAATCATATGTTATTTACGAATTTAATTTGTAACTCATATGTGGTTTATTGTGAATCAAATTCAATCATCAAGTAGAGATAATTGTTGTAATATTTGAGTAATCATATGTGATTTTTCAGTAATCATATGTTACTTTTTAGGGCAAGAATGTGTATAATCATATGTTATTTACGAATTTAAGTTTGTAACTCATATGTGGTTTATCGTGAAACAAATTTAATCATTAAGTAGAGATAATTGTTGTAATTTTGAGTAATCATACGTGATTTTTTCAGTAATCATATGTGATTTTTATGAATTGAATATTTTTTATGTCATTTACATGTGATTAATCAGGTGAAGATTGTACTTCTTCTTATCAATCAAACTGTAGTACTATGTTGTCAACAAGTGGTGTAGTGTACAACAACGAGGTTCCACATAATGTCAAAACGGATGTTCCCGAAGAATTTAGACCGAATTCGTTAATGAGGTTCAAAAGTGTTGATGCTGCAATTGAGATGTATAGAAGTTATGCAGAGAAGGCTGGTTTTGATGTTCGTTTGAACACACAAAGGAAAGTTGGTGACATTGTAAAGCATAGATTTTTACTTTGTAGCAGGAGTGGAAAATTAGGACAAAAATCAGTTGATACCAAACGTAAAACAACATACAAGCATACAGATTGTAAAGCAAAGATTGTTGTCAAGCTTGTTAAGGGAACTAGTGATTACAAGTTTGATCAATTTGAGGAAATGCATAACCATGAGCTTGAAGATATACATCATTTAAGAAAAACAAGAGAATTGCCATTCTCGGACATGGAGTATATTTTTCGGTCTTCAACAGCAAAAATTGGTGCAACAAAGGCATACAAATTGAAGGCAACCTTGATGGGCGACTTTGAGCATGTAAAGGGAAAATTTGGTGATTATAAAAATATTAAGAGAAAGATCGGTTGCATTATAGGTTACAAAGATGCTCAAATGATTGTTAATAAAATGATGGAGCGGAAAGACAACTACCCGAATTATTCTTTTTATTATAGATGCGATAACAACAAGGTGTTGAATGCAATGTTTTGGGCCGCTGAAACAGAAAAGGCTTATTACAGTGAATTTGGTGATGTGATGTCAATTGATGATACATTTCGAACAAATAAGTAAGTTTTTACTGTTCTTAATCATTTGTGATTTTGTATAATATGTTTTTGATTATATGTGATTATTTATTTTTGTATGACAAAACAGGTATGGATTGGTTTTTGTTCCATTTACTGTGATTGATCATCATAAATCATCTGTTACTGTTGGAGCTGGTTTACTAAACACAGAAACTGTTGATTCATATAAGTGGTTGCTTCAACAATTTATGAATGCTCATGAAAAGTAACCAGTAATGGTGTTAACGGATTAAGATGCAGCATTAAAGCAAGCAGTTGAATATGTTTTTCCTAATTCAAAACATAGATTGTGTATGTGGCATATCATGAAAAACTGCAATCAAAGGTATGTTATTATTTTTGTATAATCACATGTGATTGTAAACAAAACATAAGTTTTTTTTTTCAATTACATGTGATTTTATAAGCAAGCGGTTGAATCATATATGATTTAATGATGATATGATGTATAATCATATGTGATTGTGTATGTGATTTTACAAATTGCAGCTATCTGTGGAATTTCTTAAAAACACAGGCTTTAAGAAACGTTTTAAGAAACTTGTATGGGACTTGAATATGGAGCCTAATGTTTTTGTGACGAAATGGGATTTGTTAATGAAAGAATTCAATCTTGAAGAAAAAAGATGGTTCAAAGATATTTTTAAAATACGGGATTCATGGATTGCTGCATATTTCAAGGACTTTCCAATGTGTGGATTGATGAAGACAACATCAAGGTCCGAGAGTATGAATTCTTTTTTTAACTCATATTTACAAGGCAAAAATTTTCTTGTAAATTTTATGATGAATTATGATAATGCTATTCAAAAACAACGAAATTCGCAACGTGAACTTGATCATAAAACAAAACAAGCACATTATGGAATGAAGTCACCATCCGATATAGAACGACAAGAAGCAAAGATATATATGAGTGCTTTATTTTTTGATATTCAAAAGGAATTGTATAGAGGAGTGTGGTTTTGTGAAGATAAAGAGTCGACGGAGGGAGATGGCGTGGAATATTATACTGTAATTCAGAAGAACAAGAGAAGGGAATTTAAAGCAATGTTTCAGGTAATTATTGTTATTTTTCATATTTGATTTCTGAATTTTGAAAAGAAATTTTAGTCATATGTGATTTAATGATTAGATATATACTAGTATAATCATAAGTGATTACGTTAGATAATTAGTCGTATTCATATGTGATTTCTGAAAAAGAATGTTCAATCATATGTGATTATTATTATATGTAACATGTTGAAATAAGAATGTTTAATCATATGTGATTATTATTATTGTAACAGGTTGAAATAATAGCCGTTGAAAAGAAAATCAAATGCAGTTGTGGACTATTTACACAGTGTGGTATATTGTTCAGACATGCCTTCAAAATATTGATAAAAACGATTTTAAGGAGATACCTTTAGAATATATTCTAAGACGATGGACAAATGATGTTATATATTTGAATCATAAGCTTATTAGAGATCGTTTTGATGAAAGGGATGCTGAGGTTACAAAACTTGTGAATGAAGCATTCTTTACTTTTCAATCATGTTTGTATATCGTTAGAGATGATAAAGAGAAGCTGGCATCTTTTGTTCAGAAAATTAAAGATATGTTGACTAATGTCAAGAGTGATTCTACAAGTGAAGTATCAACAAACAATGCAGATTTAGTTGAAAAGCTTCTTGGAGTTGCAGTTCCAGAAGAGATTGTTGTTCAAGTTCCTGATGTTCAATTTAATAAAGATTGTGGAAAGAAAATGCTGGTTGGTGAATATGAGAAGTCTATTTTGAAATCACAGAAGAAGACTAGAATTTGTTCTGGATGAGGTAAAAGAGAGCCGCACAATTTACGTACATGTCCGACAAGAATTGCAATCAGATAGTTCTTTTTTAGATGGTAATCAAATATGTTTTAGAAAAGTTTACATTGTTGACAACTGATGATAATCATATGTGATTTTGAGATATAGATATGATTTTAGTGTATTTCATTATATAATCACACATGATTTTAAATATAATATTTTATTTACAAATCACACATGATTATAAGTTGTATATGATTATAAACATAAAAACTAAGATATATGATATCAATGTTTTTTGTAATCACATGTTATTGTAAAGAAAACCTTTTAATTTATCAAGTTTTTTTTCTAGTTATTTTTTGTGCAATCACATGTATTTTCTGGTTATATAGGGTTACAATCAAAGACCTTCTGTATTCATCAAGTATTGTAAATAGCTTCCATGGTGATGGATGTCTGTATTATGTAATGACTATTTATTTGTATATTACCAATCTTTCTTTACTAGCTTCTTTCTTCAAGTTTATCTTAGTTTGGAATGATCAGCTTAAAATCTTTTTTATAAATCACATGTGTTTTTTGAGATATAGATATGATTTTATTCTATCTCCTTATATAATCATACATGATTTTTAAGTAGCACATTTTTTTACAAAACACACATGCTCCAACCAATACAATTGTTTATAAAATTTGCCACATCCAGAAGATACATCCTATTAGAAATTGTATTTTTACCCATCCAAAAGATACATATAGAGCATAAAAGATAGATAAAACATCATAAAACATCACAAATTGTTTATATTTGTTTGAATGTTAAGAAATTGTCTGAACACCATTTTTTCATCACATCTCCACAACACCAACCCATCCATTCCATCTTTCAACCTTCACAACAGCAAACCATCCTTCAACACATCTTCTTAACCACACCAATACCAAACCATCCTTCAACACATCAACACAAATCCCTCAACCTCTGTTTAATTCTTTGGCAGGCATCTTGCAGATCTTCTTTTCTCTTTGACTTAGGGACCTTGGAGTATTCCCTAGCAACTTGCAAGATATTGTTTTTGATAACGTTTATATCAGACATTATTAATCTGTGTGCATATTTCGATCTTACTCTGTCCAACATAACTTCTTGTAAACCACCCTCTTTCGGAAAACCACAATTATATTTGCCATCAATTTGACCTTTATAGGTCTCCATGTGTCTCATGGCAAATATACCACAGTCTGTTTTATTGTTCTTTGTTTTCCAAGGCATGTCCAGTAATTTGAGAGTCAAATTTGGATTTGACATGTGTTTTTCCTTTGGGTGGTTAACTTCATCCAAATATCTGCCAAAGAATTTTTTCTGCATTTAAAAAGAAAAGAAAATTTAATCATATATGAATACAAAAATTTTCATTTTGTTTTATTATTAACAATTTTATGAGATAGTACTTACAAGGTTTTTCAAAACCGGCATGTATTTTCCTTCGACTGTAGCACCTGATATGCTATTGTCAAGGATCACAATTGCTGGGTTCTTTAGGTTGAAAACAAACAGAAATATATGGTCGCTTCGGCGTACAGCGAAAAACAAATGTATTTAAGTAACAAAAGTGTATAAGATTAGGTTTGATTTTTGATTATATATATGTACATTATATAAAATTATTGTAATCAATCATATATGATTTAACACTACAATCACATATGATTGATCATATGGCGAACTGTTTTGATCCCTTTCAAGCTCATGATGGTTTAAAACTTCAGCCCAGGAATCAATGATTGAATATATTATATACTCTCCTGGGAAGAGACTTTCCAACATGTACCTGTGTATAGTTCTTCCATCGACTGTGGTTATCACTTCATCACTGCGAATAGAAAAATCACATATGATTTAATAAGGTATTATGAATAACTTAGTGTCATTTACATGTTTAAATTTAATAATTTTAGATTATGAATCATATATGAATAACTTACAAGACGTCCCCTTTTAAGTTGAAAAGTCATTCACTTATCATGTCTTCTTCAGCAGTGTTGGTGCTTTTCATATTTATCACCCTATCTTTAAAGGGTGATTTCGTACTTGGCCCAGGTTTTTTTTGTCTTTTTTCTTCTGGAACCACAATTGATATCGGTTGAGGATTAAGAATTACAGGTCCAATTTGTTTTTGTTTCTCGTTTGTTTCCTGAATAACATGTCCAGAAAAATGAACTTTGAGTATATAATAAATTTAAAAAAGATGACAATCACATGTGATTACATACATATATAATCAGATGTGATTAAATTATGAATTATAATCAGATGTGATTGCATTACCAATTTGTCGGTTTGAATGTGTTTTGTTTGATTTTGATTGGATTCTTTTGGTGGTGTTATTTGACTGATATGAAGGTCAAAACTTGGCATGAATGTGTTCTCTTTTTTTTTTTGTTAGATTTATAGACAGTCTTTTCAAAAAATTCGATAACATCTGGTTCATTTAAGAATTGACTATCTGTGATTGTGTTTTCAATATTATGAACATTGTCTGTCTTTTTGAAAAAATCATTCACCTCTGTTTCCTTTAATGGTTGTGTGCATTTTATTTGATCATTCACCTCTGTTTCTTCATTATTTTTTTCGTCATTGATGTTTTCTATAAAAGGAAATAAGAAAAGTTAGTTTATAATCATACATGATTAACATACAAACATATATGATTAAACTTTTGTTTAATACCTTTTGGATCATCAAGAATATGTTTGACATGATCATCTATGGTTTTGTTTATATCTGCATCTGTTGCTAAGTTTGATACTTCATCCCAAAGCTGCGTATCTCCACTGTATCCAACACCTTCTTCATTATTTTTTTTCACTAAAAAAATATGAACAAAAAATTAGTATAATCACAAATGAATTCAATTTTCAAAATTTTTTTAATCATGGATGAAGGATAGTTACATTGATTTGTTTCTTCCAAAGGTTCGTTCAGCATGTCTTTGATTGGTGTACTAAACCAAAATTGACTTAATGGTTGTTCCGATTCTCCACTGCTTTTCAAACTTATTAAGATTTCTTCAACATTTTCATCAGAACTTCCAACATTTACGTCCTTGTTTTCACCAGCTACATTACTCACATTTTTACCCTTTTCACTAGATTCATCAATCACATCAATCCCTTTGTTCTTTTCAACATTCCCTTCATCATTTTTAACAACTTCACTAACATTCTCATTCCCTACAATCCCCTCATCATTTTCAGCAGTTTCATTATTCCCATCATTCTCATTATGCTCGCCTTCATGAGCATCATCATCATTCTCATTTTCCTCATGACCATCATCATCATTATCATTTTCTATACCACCATCACCATCACCATCATTATCATCATTATCACCTTCACTATCTTCATCACCATCATCATCAGTGTCGTCATCACCTTCATCATCATCGTCATGAAGATATCTTCATTATCATCACCATCATTGTCATCGTCATCATTATCATCTTGATCAGCATCTTTTTATTTTTCCTCGTTAATCAACTCAATCATTGCTTTCCAAAATCAACGCTCCACATGCAAGTAATCACATTTCACACTGTCTAGGTACAGTAACTGCAAATATGATTAAGAGGAGAAATCACATGTGAGTTAATACAAAAATGACATATGACTTAAATGTATAATAGAAGAAATAACATGTGAGTTAATATGACAATCACATATGAGTTATGAGTTAATCACATGTGATTTTAAAAATCTGAAGCATATGAAAACAGTAACTTCACATCATATTAATAACTTCCTTATCTTTTTCATTGGTCATATGTGATTATATATTTTTAGAGTTACAAAATTATTGTAAACAATGATATATATGAATAATATAGAAAATAACATGTTAGTAAATATGACAATCATATATGAGTAATCAGGCAATCACATGTGATTATAAATGTGAAGAAGATAATAAGATTCTTTGTGTTTTTCATTGGTTTTTTTTTTCAGTTTGTGAGCTAGTTGAATCTGTTGATTGCTAGAAAACGTACAAAAATATATGAGCTATTACTCTCACTTTTACTAGAACTAGATTATTCGACTTTATCATATTCAGTAAATATTGATCTTGAAGTTCATAATATCTGCTAGATATTTTGAAAATAGTAAACAGCCTCTGCTATCATAACAGAAACATGATTTTCTTCAAACTAATATAGCAAATATCATGAAATTCAAGATCACTTAATATGTTAAAGGCGAGTCATCTAGTTCCAGCGGAAATGAGAGTGATAGCTCATATAATTTTGTATGTTTTATAACAAACAAGAGATTCAACTAGCTCACAAACTGGATAAAAAAACCAATGAAAAACACAAGGAAAATGGGTTGGTGATTATTTTATAATCAAAAGTGAGTTAACAGGAAAATCATATATGAATTACAGGTGGGAATCATATGTGATTATATATATATATAGAGTATACAAAATTACAGTAAATAACATATGAGTTAATATAACAATCATATATGAGTAATCATGTAATCACATGTGATTATAAATGTGAAGAACATAATAATATTCCTTGTGCTTTTCATTGGTTATTCTTTCCAGTTTGTGAGCTGGTTGAATGTATTGATTGGTAGAAAACGTACAAAACTATCTGAGCTATTACTCTCACTTCCACTAGAACTATATTTCTCATTTTCATCATATTCAATAAGTATTGATATTGAATTTCATTATATTTGCAAGATATTTCAAGATAGTAATCAGTCTCTGCTATCATAACAGAAACATGATTTTCTTGAAACTCATATAGCAACTATCATGCAATTCAAGATCACTTAATATGTTGAAGAAAAGTCGTATAGTTGTAGCGGAAGTGAGAGTGATAGCTCAGACAATTTTGTATGTTTTATAAAAAACAACAGATTAAACCAACTCAGAAACTGAACATAATAACCTATTAAAAACACAAGCCAAATATGTTGGTGATTATTTATAATCACAAGTGAGTTAACAGGAAAATCATATATGAATTACACGTGCAAATCATATGTGATTATAGATATGTAGAGTATACAAAATTACTCTAAACAATCACATATAAGTTAAAACGATAATCACATATAATTGTTCATCATATATGAATAATATAGAAAATAACATGTGAGTTAATATGACAATCATATATGAGTTATCAGGTAATCACATTTGATTATAAACCTTTGTGTTTTTCATTGGTTATTCTTTCCAAAATTATGAGCTGGTTGAATCTCTTGTTTGGTATAAAACATACTAAAACATCTCAGCAACCACTCTCAATTCGCTAGAACCAGATTTCTCGTCTTCATTATTGATCTTGAAATTTATTATATTTGCAAGATATTTCAAGATAGTAATCAGCGTCTGCCATAATAACAGAAACATGATTTTCTTGAAACTCATATAGCAACAATCATGCAATTCAATATCACTGAATATATTGAAGACCAGGCATCTGGCTCTAGCGAAAATAAGAGTGATAGCTCAGATGAATTTGTATGTTTTTATACCAAACAAGAGATCCAACCAACTCACAAAATAGAAAAAATCACCAATGAAAAACACAAGGCAAATATGATTTAACACAACTGTCATATATGATTGTTTATTATATGTGAATAATAGAAGAAATAACATGTGACTTAATGTAAAAATCATATATGAGTTATCACGTAATCACATAAAAACTAATGAGTTCTTTGTTTTCACCAAGGAGTCAATCACAAACTTGCACCAATCCAACTCTTTAATATCCGTTTCTTTTGTGATGTAGTTCAACGGGGAGGTGTTGCATTTCCCTGTTGAGCTTGATTCACATAAAGCATTCACCAATACTACTATGAAGTTGAGTTTGAAGTTCATGTCAGCGTTTGTTGTTGATACAATCTTTATATTGATGTCTTGTAGTCAAACCATTGACTTGTTTTCAAATTGATCTATCCATTCTTCATACGAGGTATCACCTTTCTTTTTCTTTCTGTATTCCAGGTCTTCAAATTTTATCTCTCCCATTGGCAAACCAAGTATTGCTGTAATATCAAATTAAGAATAAAGGCAAACAACGAGAACACAAGTGTATGAGTATTCAACCAGTCGAATGATTATATTCAAAGTAAAAAGATAGTGCTCCAAATCTTTTAATGACGAGCAACTATTAAGATCGTTACAATGAATAAACCGACTGTTCTAAAGTACGTACTCCCCATTTAGGGCTAATGGTGGTGTTTATATACTAAGATCGAATTGGATAAACACTTAATCCAATTAGTTACAGATAAGTATAAAACCCTAGACATTATCTATAATAAAAGATAAGTACAAAACATAACAGTCTTCAGATAAGCACGTAGACTTCGTATCATCAACCGCTTCGTATCAATCTCTCACTTCGCTTACACCAAAACTTCGGATAGGAACATATGTACTTCGGATATCAAAATATCATCATAATCAGAATCCTAACAATTGCATGTACAGATTCCCTTATCACAGGAATCTTTCCATGCTTAACATTGATTGTGTTTGTTGAGGGGTTGAAATTTTCGAGCACAAACTTACTCAAGGATCCTGGAACATCTGTCATTTTCATTTTTAACACGGAACCGAATCCCATCTCTTTGACACACTCCTTTTGTTCTTTGCTCAAGCTTATTACAATCAAAAACAATGATGCTGGTGAACACCTATTATAATGTAAAATATGTAATTAGATGAATCACATGTGAATCAGATATGATTAAATTATATAGTAATTATAAAAATTAGGTTGTTCATTACAAATCATATATGTTTAATCATTTATGAGTATAACAATATATATATATATATATATATATATATATATATATATATATATATATATATATATATATATATATATATATATATATATATATATATATATATATATATATATATATATATATATATATCAAATCACATATGAATTTTTAAAGACATATAATCATATATGTTTTAATCACATATGATTATAAATGTAAAGAGCATTAAATTTTACCTGTTTCTGATCGACTCGAACATTTTTGGTACTTGTTTCCTCTTTTTTTTCAATGGTTCGCTCGCTTCAGAATCTGAATCTGAATCCAGAATTTCTTCTTGAATTTTCTTTTCTGCTTTTCTCTTTTTTAATGAAGCGGGATCAGATTTAGTTGTTTCTTTTTCTTTCTTTTTCTCTCTTTTTCCTTCTTTGATTTTTTTTCTCACCACTATCTCCAACATCTATAAGAAATGCAAGAAATACATATACAATTTCATTAACCATTTATGAACAAAATACTGCATTATTAATCATATATGATTAATCATCTCCTTTTTCTTTCTGTTTTTTGTTGTTTTTTAGGCTTTTCCTTTTCTTCTTTATCTCGTTTGTCTACTTGTTTATTGGTAGATAAAGTAAAGTTATATCATTTATAACTATTAATTAACAAGGAAGGGATCAATCATATGTGAAATGAAGAGTACCTTTATCATTTTTCTTTTTTGAGATTGTTTCCTTTACTTCGTTGTCTTTTTCTTTTCGTTGTTTTTTTTTTTTTTTGCTTTTTTGCTGAATTATCTCCTGCTTTATTGCATCTTTGATCGAATGTAAGTTATAGACAGAATGTATTGCTAATTATATTCGATTTGTAATCATATTATGTTAGATAAAGATATTATATATAACGTATACCTTTTTCAGTTGTAGGATATTCTAAAATCCTTTTTGCACTTGATTTAGTCAGTCTGATTTTAAGATTGTCTTCAATGCTTTTTTTTTCTTTTGATGTTGTTTAATCATAAATGGTTAAAAAAATGTTATAGGAAATCATATATGATTAAAACTTTTCGTTACAAATTAGATATAGTTATATTATATAATAATTATAAAAACTATGTTGTTCGTTACAAATCACATATGATTAATAAAATGGTTAAACAAATGTTATATGAAATCATATATGATTAAAACTTTTGGGGTTATTATAGTTGTGAATCACATATGATTAAATTATATAAAAATTATAAAAATTATGTTGTTAATCACATATCATAGTTGTGAATCACATATGATTAAAACTTTTAGGGTTATAATAGTTGTGAATCACATATCATAGTTGTGAACCACATATGATTAAAACTTTTGGGGTTATCATAGTTGTGAATCACATATGATTAAAACTTTTGGGGTTATAGGTTATCATATATGATTAAAACTTTTAGGGTTATCATAGTTGCAAATCACATATGATTAATCATTAATCAGTATAACAAAATATATCTCGAATCACATATGATTAATCATTTATCACTATAACAAAATATACATCAAATCACATGTGGTTAACCATTTATGATTTTAACAAAACATAAATCAAATCACAGGCATCTTCTTTCTTCTGCTTTTTCTTCTTTCGTTCGTATGTATTTTTGAATGTTTTCTCTTTATCTGCAAGTAAGATCGAAAAAACAGTTGTGAATATGTGATAATTTCGTCGATTTCATATGAAAAAAAATAGTATAACAGCATAATAATCACAAACGAGTGTACTGCTGGTTACGTTGTGGTTTTCGGATGAAAAAAATTCAAAAACTAGGGTTTTGAACATCATATTTTACTGCAAACATTTGGGATTACTTCAACGATTTCGTATACTAGGGTTTTTTAGATGAAAAAAACATTCAAAAAATTAGGGTTTTCGGGTGAAAAAACTTCAAAAAATACGGTTTTAACTTTGAAAAAAACGTAGAATAACTCGATTCATACCGTTTTTTGTTGTAGGTGCTTGATCTGGTTGTTTGCTTGTTGACATTTTCGATTCCGTATGAAGAAATCGTGAAGTTTTTGAGTAGTTTTTTTGCAACGGAAGAAATCGTATGATATCTTGGAGGGAATGATCGTCTGACGTACTAGAGAAACGTGCATGGGCGGTTGGACGTGACCTCTCTTCTTTTTCAGTAATACCCCGTTATTTCGAATACGTTGTCATTTAGGCCCTGAAGATATACATATTTACAAAAATGTCACCGTGTTTAATCAATTGTGCAATTTTGTTCTCATGTTCTCAAATTACAATTTGTTCTCATTTTAACCCTCCCCTATATATATATATATATATATATATATATATATATATATATATATATATATATATATATATATATATATATATATATATATATATATATATATATATATATATATATATATATATATATATATATATATATATATATATATATATATAAAATTTGTAAGACCTATCAAATACCTTCGTATGATTAATCCCCCTTGCCTTGCACACATACTCGCGATACATGGTAACTCTATTTGGAGTTGTGGTGGCGATAAAGCCCCGGGACCGGACGGCTTCACTTTCAAATTCCTTAAAAACTATTGGGAGCTGCTTTCAAATGATTTTGTCAAATGGGTTAAAGAGTTCGAGTCTACGGGCTGCATTAGCAAAGGATGCAACGCTTCGTTTATTACGCTTATTCCTAAAAAATCGGATCCACTCGTTATTAAAGATTTCCGTCCCATTAATCTTGTTGGGTGTTTGTACAAAGTTCTTTCTAAATTACTTGCCTCTAGACTTAAAAATGTCTTAAGGAAGTTAATTTGTAAAGAACAATCGGCTTATGTGGAGGGAAGAAGTATCCTCGATGGTCCGTTGATTATCAACGAGATTTACTCTTGGGCGAAAAAATGCAAGAAAAAAGTTCTTATTTTCAAAGTTGACTTCGACAAAGCGTTTGATTCTCTAAATTGGAACTTCCTTGATTCTATGTTGGAGCAAATGCAATTTGGGTTAAGATGGAGAGTTTGGATCAAAGGGTGTCTCTCTTCCACTAGAGCTTCGATTTTGGTCAATGGTTCCCCCACGAAGGAGTTTGATATTAAGCGAGGTGTAAGGCAAGGCGATCCTTTATCGCCTTTTCTTTTTGTTTTAGCTATGGAAGGTTTAAGTGCCTCGTTAAAGGAAGCTTGTTGCAAACATCTTTTCCATGGTATCCCCCTTCCGAGTCATGGTCCCACGGTTTCTCATCTAATGTATGCGGATGATGCAACATTTATAGGGGAGTGGTCAGAAGTCAATTTCATTAATCTCAATCGTATCCTTAGATGCTTTTATCTTGCGTCCGGTTTGAAGGTTAATCTTGCCAAGAGTAGAGTTTTTGGTATTGGAGTGGAAGAGATTGAGATTACACGTCTAGCCGGTATCTTGCATTGTGAGCCCACGTCTTTTCCTTTTGTGTATCTTGGTTTGCCCATTGGGGCGAATATGAAATTGGCTAAAAATTGGAAACCGATTGTGGATAAGTTCAATTCCAAACTTTCTTCTTGGAAGGCGAAGAATCTCTCTTTTGGGGGGAGGCTTACTCTCCTTAAGTCGGTGTTGGGGAGTCTTCCGCTTTATTATTTCTCTATCTTTAAAGCGCCGGTGAAAGTTATTGGCTCCTTAGAAAGTATTAGAAGGCGTTTTTTGTGGAGTGGCTCGGATGATAAAAGAAAGATTAATTGGGTTGCTTGGAATGTGGTTACGGCTCCAAAGTCGTGTGGTGGACTTGGTGTTGGAAGTCTCAATTCTTTGAATATTGCGCTTCTCTCTAAGTGGTGGTGGCGGTTTAAATCGGAAAAATTCTCCTTTTGGGGTTCGTGTATTAAAGCTATTCATGGTTTAAAAGGTTTTGATGGTGGGCCTTTGGCGAAGCGTGGTATTCCCGGAAATTGGTTATCAATTTCGCAAGTTATAGATAGCCTTTTAGACTGGAACGTCTCTCTTGATAATTTAGCTACTAGACTTCTTGGTGATGGTAAATCTACATATTTCTGGAAAGACAAGTGGTGTGGTAATGAAGCCTTTAAAAATGTTTTTCCTGATTTATATAAAATGGAGGCGGATAAAAACTGTTTGGTGGCGGAGAGAGTGTCGGGTGTCCAAGGTGGCAGTGTCGGGTGGTGCCGGAAAAGACGGTTGAGGAAAGAAATTGAGTCTAAGGAGCTTGAGCATCTTCAAGATATTCTGAGGAATATTCAGCTTCGTGAAGACTCAGATTCATGGAAGTGGGCTGCGGACCCCACTGGTCGTTTTTCTGTGTGTTCTCTGAGGTCTTTGCTTATTCAAAATCAGATGGACAGCAGGATCGGTGTCAATTTTAATTGGGTTAACTGGGTCCCCATTAAGGTAAATTGCTTTGCTTGGCGTTTATTATGTAACAGAATTCCGGTGGCTTCCAATCTTGTCATTAGAGGAGTTGCTATGGACTCGGCTGATTGTAAGTTTTGCGGTGGTGAGGTTGAAGACGGAGATCATTTATTCTTTGCCTGCCCTTTTGCGACGCAGGTTTGGGTTTTATTGTCAAATTGGAGTGGCTGTTTTCCGTCTATCCCGTGCTCCGGTTCACAGCTGTTGGAAGTCTTAAAGGGTGCGAGTTTGAACGGTTTGTCTCTCAAGCTCAAAAGGGCGTTGATTTATACGACTATTTGGTGCATTTGGAAAGCTAGAAACCTTTGGATTTTTCACATGAAAAAATGTTCCCCTGGTCTTGTTTTTGATGATATTCTGTTGTTGTCTTTCAATTGGATTAAGCATAGATCTAAGTTTTCTTTTCTTAGTTGGTTTAGTTGGTTAATTAGTCCTTGCTCTTCCATGTAATTGTACTCTTTGTTTCTAGACTAGCATCTTGCTAGTTTTTGTTTTATGCATGCAGCCGTTCAAAAAAAAAAAAACATGGTAACTCTATTCAATCAAATAGATTATGTATGATTGGTGTTTAATAAACCCTCATTGAGCACATGTGTGGATATGTCTCACACTATTTGTCTGGGAAGAGGTTTATTTCGAAATTTTTTTACCGAATTTGCTCCGATGTCTCTTCAACAGCTAGTAATGGTTGGGATTATGAACTACCTTAGCTACCAATTGTTTAAACTTACATAACCAGAGTTGACGTACACATTATATCATTTGACATTATCAACAAATAGGGAGGGGGATTGGATTTGTTTACCATAATTTATCCAATTAACCATTTGTTGATAATGAAGTTTGATTGCTTGATAGCTTTTAGCTGGTGGACCCAGCAAAACAAACCCAGAGACATGTAGGTAGCTCCATCCTCACCAATCAATTCATAAAGAATAATCTTTGCATGATTTCAATTACAAACAGTAATCCACTTTTCTAACCCCCATAAATATTCTTCTCTAATCCAACACTGAAATACACATACATCTCTCGTAGCTTGAGCAAAACATGAACAAAAGAAGCTCCTACAGAAAATCCCAATCATTTCAACCATCAAACTCTGCTTCTTTCATGGCCATGGCTATGAATTCATCACCCCCAACAAAATCTCTTTCCGTTGAGTTTCCTACTTCTCCTGATCAGGCTCTTTTCGGAGAACAGATGCATCACTTCACTCACTCCCACCATCCCATCTCTCTCGTTAACTTCTCTGAGCTCTTCACCTGCTCTGGCTGCAAAGAACGTGGGGCCGGCAAGAGGTTTTCCTGTCAGGAATGTGATTTCCAGCTTCACGATTTCTGTGCTTTATCTCCTCCACTTCTTAAAGCTCACCCCCTACATGTCCAACATCAGCTTGTCTTTCATTCCAAGCCCAAAACAGGTAAACAAATCTCACTTGCAGTTTTTGTGTTCTTCTTTAACAGTATACTATGTGTATTTTGATGTTTGATGTTGATGAAGGAGGAATTCGTTGGCCGACATGTAACGTTTGTGGAAAATCCACCAGAGGCTTTACTTTCAGATGCAACGTCTGCCATTTCCAAATGCACCCATGTTGTGCTATGCTTTCTGACCAAATCAACTATCCAACTCTTCACAACCACCCCTTGAACCTCTTGCCGCCCTTATCCTCCAATGATCAACTCAACTCTACCTGCACAGAGTGCAAGAGAAAGAGATCCGGCCGCCTTTATCGCTGTCGGGTCTGTGACTACAATCTTCATGCAGTTTGTGCTAAGGATCTGATTAACGGGCTTAGAGTGAATGGCATCAAGAACTCCGAGAGGGCAAGCGTGCTAGGACCTGCGGTCCGGTTAGCTTCCCAAGCCGTTATTGAATTCATTGGTGGGCTGATTGACGGCATCGGTGAAGGTGTTGGAGAGGCTCTGGTTCAGAACGTGACAAGGAGTGGTCGCCGTAATAGAACCAGAGGAATATAATTAGGGATTTGAAGCTGATGCATAAGTCCTATTTAATTATATTCATTATTATTCATACATATATGTATGAATTTGGGCGTTTGGATTATTTATTAATATACCATATGCATTATTAGCATTAGGATTTTATAAAGTAAAGAAAAAGGTTACCGGATTTTGGTACAAGGCATCTTGTAATTATGGATTATGTATATCAACCGTAGGAAATAGAGTAAAGCCTTCCATGTATACAAGTGCAAAGTTGTTTTGTTTTATAAGTGCAGTGCAACTTAAATTTGAGAACCTTCATCTGTTATGAACGAACACCTCAAAGCAGCTCCCACGAAGGTTAATTCGCATACACTGATGAGGCATCTATCTATCTATTCTAATAAATGAAACCATGACAGCCACATGTCCTATATTTACACTAATACTTTGTCATATGTCCTCCTTATATTCACCCCAATTCTTGGTTTCCCGCTCAAATCCTCTATCGGCTTCTCTTTCTATCACGCCAAGTAATGAGCAACAAATTATATCCTTTCCATGTTTCTTCCTACTCTAATAAAAGAGTAAATCCAATGCCACGTGTCCTTCCCCTGATGATCTCTCATTTTCGTTTTCCTGCTCATTGACATGTATATGGAAACCTTCAATCGTATAATTACTCCCTTAATCATAGCAATTGACTTAATTCATAACATATACTTTAGGAAATAATCGATCAGTCTCATTATATTCAAGGTATAATTGATAATTGATACGTAGAATCATCAATCATTTTGAAGAATTTCGGGTGTAATTAATTACATTCTCGCTATATATATGGACTCTCATTATACGAATAATTCACAGCCAATCACTTCTTCTTTTACATTGCTTCTCTGCAAACAAAGCTTCTTCAAGTTTCAGATTGCTTCACTCAAAAATAAGGTATGATACCTCAATTTGTTAATCACGTACATTTTCTCTTTCAAGGCATACCAACTGTTTGATGAAATGTATCACTTCCTGTCAATGTGTACACATCAATTAATTTGTTAGTAAAAGAATCACGAAAAACTTGTGTAACGAAATTGAAATTATACATGTAACAATACTGTGATTGCTTTTCTTCTTGTATATATTAGTTGTGTGTAGATAAAGTGTTTGAGGAAATGTCTCTTGAAAATATATTTGTTTTATCTGATTCGTGAGTAACAAAAAGTTTAATAATCACAATTCCAGTTATGCCCTTTTTTTAATTACAACAATATACTTTCATTTGATTTACACTAAAGGTGTTTTAGCGACTATCTCTGAATTTTGGTGAAACAAACAACAATCGTCATGATTGACTTGAATTGACTAAACCATCTCTGAATTTTGGTGAAACAAACAAATCAGGGTCAAAAAGATATTAGAATTAGTAACTATGTCCCATAATATTGTTTTTCATGTTATGCATACAACTTTAATTCGGTCGTAACCTGCCTTTGCTTCCTTTCTCTGATTCACCACCTAATTGGCGTTTCCAAAGGTTATGTTGTTTTAATACTTTTCCGAATTTAGTGTACTTTCATATTGTCTTCTAAGTTGTTTTGTATCAGCGGCAATAGATGCTCTTGTAGTTGTTTCGAATGGATTAAGTTTTGTGTTGTGATTCAGCTTACATGCTAGAAAATAGCAAATTACTTTCAATTGATTATGTTATATAGCATTCTACTTTAGTTTGTTTCATTACAACATTGTACTTTATTTTTTTCCTTAGTTTCTTTCATGACCAAAAAACTCGGAGTTGTTTTTGTTATTTAAAGAAAATCCAAAGTAGAATTCTAAAATCCAAAGTACAATGTGTAATTACAGAAAACCCATAGTAGAATGCTGTAATTTTAGTACTAATAGTAGCATTTTAGTATGATTTGTCCTGATTATAGCAAACTACTTTGGAAATTCATTTTTAAAAATAGTGCGAATGTTCTATAATAACATTATAGAATTTCCATCCCATTTTCTTTTTACTTTTAACCGAGCAGGTTAGATCATAACCGCAATTTTGGGACCAATAAAAATCTAAAAATTGTACTCGGGACCAAATTTGCAAGATCAAACCTTTTGGGACCATTCACCTGGATTCATTTATGTTTGACTACAGGCATTGGTATACTAGGTTATGCATCAAAACAATTTATCGGCACAATAATAAATAATAATATCAACATTGTACTGATTTCAACAGTACATGGCAAGACTTACCAACTTCTGAATTCAATAAACTATTTGGATATTTTCTGTACATGATGGATCAATCTCCACTACTTCCTATGTTTAACCATCCTTGGTAAGCTTCTCACTTCACTCAATTAGCTAATATTGTTTAAACCGGATTTATGAAGTTTTAATTTCATGGTCTTCTCTATAAGTGTTGATTTATGAAGATTTAATTTCAAGGAAATTACATAAATGGTCCCAATTGTATCAATATAAGCATCCTATTATTTAATAGGTCTTTATCATAGCAACATACTCCCAAGGCACTAATAATACGTTGATAATATTAAATAGTCATATTAATAGTATTTTACTATGATTTATCCTCATCAAAGCAACCTACTTTGTAAATTAGTTTTCAAAAACTGTCTGAATGTTCTTATAATAACATCCTACTATTTACATAATCTTAAAAATAGCAATCTACTCTGTCTTTCTATATCATGTCTTTTAAACATATGGTAAATAGTACCACTCTGTGATTTTATCAGATTACATTGCTTTTTTTTTTATCTCTCCTGGTTTCACAAAGGTTCTTTAAATCTTGCTTAGGATTCAAGTTTTTTTGTTGTTAATTTCATCATTTACGGTTCACGTATCTCTGATTTTGCTCTATAATTGTTGTATCTCGAAGTTAGTGCTGATGGGTGGTCGTTTTGATCATGATCCTAATCCTTTAAAGAAATTTGCTTTCTAGAAAATTCATAACAGTGGAAAAAAACTCTATTTTAGCATTGCACTTTATAAACCGTTGGTTTTAAAGCAATGTACATTCTAAATACTCTTTTTCTAAATTTCATTGCCATAAAACTAAATGTTTACAAAGTAAAATGCTTAAAAGAATTTTCTTTTTCCAGAAAATTCATAACAGTGGCAAAAAAAAGCTCTATTTTAGCATTATACTTTATAAACCATTGGTTTTATAGCAATGTACTTTTTAAATACTCTTTTTCTAAAGTTCATTGCTATAAAACTAAAGGTTTACAAAGTAAGTGCTTAAAAGAAATTTTAAGCACAGTGGCAAAAAACTCTATTTTAGCACTGTACTTTATAAGCCTTTGATTTTATAGTAATTTCCTTTCTAAATACTCTTTTTTTTCTCTTCACAAGTAAACATGTAATGGAATGGAACTCTAATTCTGTTTTTCATTTCTAATTTCCCAGGCTCAAGTTTGATTTTGATGGCAAACTTTCGGGTTATACATGTGAGGTCCCTACTTCTTAATTTTGGTTTTTTATTCTTGACTATTGATAGCTTTGGTTTTTGTAATTGTTGATTAGTGAATCTTTATTTTTTATTCTTGAATGTTGAATCTTGATTTTTTTATTCTCGATCCTTGGTTTTTGATTATTGATTATTCATATTTGTTTTTGGATGCTTGATTATTGATTCTTGGGTTTTTAATTCTTTATTTTGATGTAGGGTTGTTTTCAGGTGTCATTTAGGAGTGGATTTGGATTCTTGATTTGTGGGTTTTTAATTCTATATAACAATGTACTTCCCATTATTTTTTTATGATAGCATTGTACTTTCATTTCTCCTTATAACATTGATAACTATTCTGCTTCTTTATTGTCTCTCTCTATTTATTGTTTTGTTCTCTTAAGATTATGTTGCTACTGAAGAACACCCAAATACATCAGCGAGATTCACAAAAGAAGGAAGAAATAAAGCTATAGTATATAGGACCTACACTTGGGAGATCGAAATAATTTGTTGCTATTAATTGGGAATCAATTAAAGCAAAAGAATCTTTATTCTAGTATAGTCCAATTCGTATTTTGATATTCTATTTTTTTTTCATTTAATATTCAACTCGTGTTGAACACGGGCTTATAACCTAGTATCCTAATAAACCAGCAACTGAATCAATTTCAAATTTTAAATTCCTTTGAGTATTGCAAAGTATCACGCCATTATCGCATAAAAACAACTTTCCCCATTAATGCTTACTCCTTCAACTCCTCTCCACCACCAACATGTATACCAAAGGTTGCAAAGGGGGAGCAAGAACGAGAAGAAAGATAGCAGAGCTCAGACTAAGACAGGGAATATGAGGCCGATGAGGGTCTCTATTTCTCATCGGTAATTAAGCTTTCAGTCCCTATTCACCTCCACTTTGTGATCATCCAAACTGCCCAAGAATGAGCTTCCTCTTCACATCCATCTCCAGAATACTCACATTTTCTACAATAACGATGCTCTACTCATGTACGACTCTGTATTCTCTTAATCAGTTTTGTATGTAATCTAATATGTTATCCTAGAGTAATCTTTTGTAACTTTTTTTTTTGAAAAAACGGTTGTTCTAGTTATAGTTGATGTGTTAGGTTACAAGATGATTGAATTGTTTTTGGGTTACAATTGTTTTCAGATGTTGAGGCTATTATATCTACTTATTTTATCATTCTTTTAAATGGATGAAACTTTTTCAACAATCTATTAAAATCAGTCTTTATTGTCTATTTTTATGACCGTTTAGTTTATTTACCTTGTCGGTTGAATATTTGTGATAATTTTTGTTTATATTTTTCCTTGTAGCTTTCAAGTTCTACCTATGTGCCTACAATGTGCTTGTAAAAATGCCTCAATGAAGTCAATAATATATAACTTGATAAGTTTCACGTTAGCAAGGTAACGCCTACAATTTTTTGTGATCTACAGGTTACTAAAACAAAAACAGTTTATTTCTGGCTCTGAACCCATAATTTGAAAGAAACATAAATGTGACTGTGTGTGCTGCTGTGTGTGATGGTCAAACACTTCATTATAGTCAATCTTCAGTTGTTATATTTAACATTTAACATTTATTTTCTGTGTGATCTTTTGTCATTTCTTTTAGGGTGATTAGAAAATTTAAATCTATATAGTTTGACTATTCCAATGTCGTCCGTGAAGGAGTCAAGAAAGTGTAGTTTTTGTCTATATCTATCAATACTATATAATAAAGTGCTAATTATTTGACGACGTGTCATCTTTTGGTGATTATTTGACAATGTTTTCCGGCCCAAACTAATTGTATATATTAGTGTTTATTTGTATCAACCAAGTTTCCTTTTTCGCAAAATATTATCTTCAAGTAAACACTGTAAGGAAAACTTCTGTCAAAACTATGTAGAAACATTAGTTTGTTTTAGAAGGTGATTCCTTTTTCTCCGTTTTGATGTTTAGTAGTTCGGGGATTTTATATCATCACTGACATGATTTACACTTCCTTTTTTATTGAAGGAGTATTAAGAGCCAAGATAGGCAAAAAGTGTTTTGGTCAATCCATAATGTTATTGGATCTTCAGTTTCTTTTTAAACTATCATTCATGTAGGCTTTCTATATTTTAGACACCAATTATACCTTATCCTTGGTTTCTGGAAACAAACATTCCTGAACCCCTGTTTACTGTTTCCTTCAATACTTGGTTCTTTGGTCTTCCTGGTATGCGTCACTGCCCACTAGTTCTATGTTTTCTATAAATCAAACATCTTAGGCTTATTAAATTATCAAACTGATAGTTAGCAAACTTTTTCTGATTATGAGAATTTAGTGAATTATTATGTGAAGATTGAGTATCGGGGATATGCGATTGGATTTGTGTGTGTGTTTTACAACTCGAGAAATGGTAAAGGTGATGAAAATGTGACAGCTTTATTCAACTATACTAAACCCAAAAAAGGCATGTCTGATTTTAATTGTTCTTTTAGCACTCTTAAGTTTATCATATATGCAAGCATATTAAACTTTAATTTTGAAATTAACCCTCGATGATGATTTGGTTTTGGTTGTATAATGTTGCATTTGCTCAATTGATGGAGATTGAAGCCAACGCCACTGGTTTTACTCCTAACAAGCTTTCGAATGTGCAACTTATATATCTTTTTATGCAGTATTCTACCTCGCCAATAACTAGCCTTTATGTTTCTTATTAGCCATGCAACATAGTGAGACTAACAACAACTAATATCAAAGATGAATGTTAAAATCCATGTGTCTTTATGGATTTTGACATGCGAGGTGAGTTTTTAACCAAAAATGTGTCACTGTCTCTCATCTTTTATTCTAATGGACTTTGTTTGATACATCTGATCTTTTGTTTCACTATCAATAGATATTCATTTGTTATATGTGATGCCACTTCCTTAAATATAAGGTTAAAATGCAAGAAATAGCAATGATCTTTCGTTAATTTGATTATCATAACATCATGCTTTCTACGTGAGTGTTGGGTGCTTTATTGGTGCAAATGTAGATTTGCTTAACATAATCAACATTTGACTCTTTTGTGCAGGTTCACTCACTTATCATGTTTAGAATAACAGTATAGTCCCTGTCAAAGCTGGAGTAGTTGCTGGTTTTTTTTTTTTTTCTAAATTTAGTTAGATTTTGATGTTTGATTCACAAATAGAAGAATATGCTTACACTATGCTTTTTATGATGCCATTATGATCGTCTTTTCATTTTCCATCATCCTCTTATTGATTATGTTATCTTTGGCTTCAAAATACTGATGCTTGTAGTTATTGTTGGGGATATAATAGTCCCGTATCTCTGGCTTCAATAATTAACTATTGAGAATCTGATCAGAGGCTTCAAGTGGATGTTTTTATGGAAAATTGATTTTGTAGGAATAAACTATGTAAAAACCGTGTTGTACTATTCCAATTACTAAGTTTGTAAAAACCGTGTTGTACCTTTCTAATGATTATGGTTGTTATCTTCGTATGTTTTAAATTTTCAATCGTGTAGTACACGGGTTATAATTCTTCACTTCTCTACAATTACCTTAGATATTGTCTCACAACATTCCCAAGTTTCGTCTCTTTTTCTTACAGCCAAAGTAAAAGGTGTAAAACAGCCAAAGTAAAAAAGGTGTAAAAGAGCAAAGGACCGACTACGTGTCATGTCACTTTGACAATCGTGTTGCGACTATCGTCGCATTGTAATCCCACCTTAGGGGTCGTTTAGTTCATCGAAATTCGAGGGAATTGGAATCCAATTCCTTCGAATTCCTATGTTTGGTTCTAGTTTTGTGTGAAGGAATTAGATTCCAATTCCAGTGAAATGGAGGGAATGATTTCCTTTAGTATATGGAAGGAATTAATTCCCTTGGAAAAGGGAATGTCCCAGATTACCATTATACACCTTCTATTACCTTTCAAATTGAAACTCTCTACCACTACCCACCCATCAACATGACCACCACCCCTACATAACCACCACCACCCACCACCATCGCGGCCGCCGCCACCACCACAGCCACCCACCACCACCATCAGCACCACCACGACTACCCACCACCGCCAGCACTACTTAATTGCGTTGTAACGTCCGGTTTTTCGTATAAAGTATACCCAAATATTTTTAAACTAAAACACATCACAGATTGGTATAATTTTACTCAAACCATGATTACAAGATGTTATCATAATAATATACATACAAAACTCCACATGAATCAAGTCGGCATTACAAGTATCAAGATTCAAGTCTGATGTTAATGGACAGGCTCTAACTCTTCCATCTCTCAATAGCTTGCATTCCCCTATCACTGCTACAGATACCTGCAAAAACACACACACAATCAACGAGTAAGCTTATAAAATCTTAGTGAATAATCTCATTGCTTGACATCATCACAAGATGTATTAGTATTCATATAGATACAATATTAACTACAATCTTACAACACAATCAACATATCTTCCTCAATACAGATTCTGGCCACCTCTATTGCTAATTATATTAGCAAAGACATGCGTCTTGAATAACTACACAATAATGACAACATAATTATGTAGTCAACCCAACTATAGCAACTACCAAAAATGAAATAGTTATAACAACCCTCATGGCTGTATCAATATGGCTAAGAAACTTGTTAATTCAGTTATCTCAATAACTAGACAATAATGACAATCTAATTATGTAGTCAACCCAACTACAGTAGCTACCAAAAATGAAATAGCTCGATGAAACAGTCACAACCTCAACAACATAATATAGTTCATATATCTCAACATACAATAGAATATATCTCTTTTCAACTATCAGAGATTACTCACCCGGGAGTTTTCGGTATGTGGTAACTCTGAGTCTCTAGTTCCCATGTCCCTCCTGAAAGGTTTTCAGCAACTATGAACTAAAATTCCTAAGTTCACATGCAACCTATATAGATCTAAGTTTTTCTTCTAGTTAAACATATAACAATTCCTAAAAGGCCTAAAAAGAATTAAACTAAAAGAAAGATCAAGAAAAACCAACCTTTAGTGAATCTTGGAAGCAAAGCAACAGAAACCTCTTGCCTCAAATGTAGTCACACCCTAGCTTGGAGTTGTTGGCCGAAAATACCTTCTTAGAGAGCTTCAAAATCGTGGCTTTAGGGTTAGGGTGAGCCTCCCTATTTATAGGCTCCAAATGGTGATCAGATAAACCTTAAAGATAAACCTTTTTGAATTCAAATTAAGATAAGCCTTTATCTTAATAATTCAAACCCTTTTATCCTCATTATAAAAATCGAAAATAAATATATTTCCATATATAATTTCGACCACCACTCTCACTCACTCAACTGTCACTTAATCAACTATTGAATAAGTACAGTTTTAGTCCCTGCACCTTAATTAATCAATTTAACTGCCAAATTAATTCCAATTAATTCCAGAAAAATTTCTAATTAATTATTATAGTTTCTAATTAATATATTATCACTTAAATATATTAATAAACTATTTATTTAATTTCTATTGATTTATTAATCACATAATAAATCAATCTTTCTCTCTACCGGACTTTCTGCCAATCCTCCAACTATGAGGGCAACCCAAATAGACTATGCTACTATTAATTAGATAAATACTAATTATTAGTCATGGCTTAGACACCTAATCCAACAGTCTCCCACTTGGATAAGTCTATGACTAAAATTACCAATTTAACCTCTAATTAATTAGCAACTGTAGCTTCCTAGAAACCGCTGCCGAACTCTGACCTAGTCAGTTCTGTCCAATGATAAGTGAACATATGATCCTTCGTCCAACAAGATATTTTCAGACACGAGACATGGATTGAGATCAATCTCGGTCCGATACTCTGTTTCCCGATTTCCGATTCTGCTTATGACTTTGGAACTTCTAATTGAACACATCAATTTAGTCCAGGCTGGCCAGCACTTTAGTCAACTTCAAAATCATCGAGAGGCCTACAGATATCTGTTTCCCATCAGGGTCAAGGAACGAATAAGCTTTGACTTATATGCTTATATCTTTTACAAGTCAAATCATTCACAACAACATGTTTTATAACATCGAGTTACCGATGCGTTTTCATATTATCAATGAACAACTGCCTTGTAAATCATAACTCATATCTCTCCACTTCAAGATCATAAGATATTATCGTCTCAACATTGCTTGTGATATAATCCATGAAGCAATCTGTTGAGCGTGGGTTTATCCAATACTCAAATCTCTATTTCTAAGTACTCATGAATGTTGTAGCAATCCTATTGCTATGTCTAACTCCTTAGACAGTCTACAAACCAATTCATGACAGTCTTGATTCAATACTTACTTCCCAAAGTATGAGCGACTGTGGACCTATCTGAATAATTAAATTATTCGGGAAGTAAAACATGCAAAAGTGAAACATAAAGATCTGACTGGCAGCTACTCCTGCTTATTACCAAGTCTCCACAAGGTAATCACCAAGTCGGACCTTGTCATAAACTGTTATCGGTTTCAAGATTTCTTTTAAACTTTCAATTCTAATTTTACAACTATGTCTTTATCAACCTTACACTCTTTCTATGCATCCAAAGTATCTTATACTTATACATTTTATTGCAGATGATCCAATCAGATGCTCATCCGATAACATCTCAATATGTTATCCTGTCAATTTCTCTTTTAACTCCATTCTGTGAATGTGTACTGTGACTTCCTATGGTTTTGGGGTCTTTAGTCTACTTGACTGCACCCTAAGACTATTTTGAGGTGTTATGATGTGCCGGTGAACCACACGCGCTCCATCAGAATACCAACGAGACTTTGTAACCATGAAGTCTATTAACATCATGCCCTGATGTTAATAATTACCACTTTGAAAATCTTTCAAATTAATACTATCACTTTCACCCTAATCATTTCCTAATGAATTCTCACTTTAGTTCAACAAATCCATCCAGTATTCCCAGCCAGGCAATGTCCTGAATCCAACTTACTATGCCCTAAGCATTAAGTTATCAGGACATGTTCATGACTTTATGATCGATCCAAAACTTGTGGAACCCGATCTAATCCTATTCCAAACCCTTTCGGAATCCAAGGATTATTTATAATCCTTTGTGTCATGATTTTCGAAAAACTATTTTCCTTTCAGAGACTTTTCTCGTGCATCTTGAATCTTATCAAGATCATGTTTACAATGGCTAGGTCTATGCTGGCGACTTCATCTTTCCAATAGATGACTGTGAATTGCATGAGTATGTTGCACCTTCTTTATTTCTTTCATGCCAAGTCATCACACTTTGCAATGACAAGAAAAACTTTTCCTAAGTCTATGCATCTTGAATCTTATCAATATCATATTGGCAGAATCTGGATCTATCTCATAGACGTTTACAACCACCTGAGTATGCCGTATTTCTATTAAGGCTTTCATAGCGATTCGTCTCTTAACACCAAGTCATGCATTACACTTCGTAATGAAAAGAGACGTTTCCTAGAACCATTATTTATCCCACATGTGGGGATAGTGGATAACGGCGACTCCCACTGGCTTTGACACGGTTATAGGCTATTCACAAAATCCAGGACTTATGGCACATTTTGAGAATCCAAACCTTTCTGACATTTTAATGGAAATCTTTCAGTCCTTTCTCAAAATCCAATCCTTTGGCATATTTTGAGAATCTGAATATCCTTTCTTGCGAGATGCCCATGGGACGAAACCCGGGGCCATGTACCTTTTGTAATGGCATGCTCTATGTGTGTCCCTATTAGTGTGTCGGTAAACCACACACGCTCCACTAACGACTCACACTATGCCATGCAGAATCCTCTCGGATTTCATCTGCTATTGAGAGTGCTTTACTCGGAATCAATTGCTTGACTCTGAGTATCGACTCACTCAACTAGATGCTCTGAAGGTATGTATATGTCCATGTTGCTTTCTTTTGATAACTCAGTTACTCCCACTGGTTTTTAGACCAGGTGTAAAATCAATCAAATTTTCATACAGACCGTGTCTCGCCCTAAGGTCCTCTTATTTGGCAGCAGCCGGGCTCACCAATGCTTCCAAGTAGTCGGATTGCAAATCCGTACCAACTGCAGTGTTTTACCACCAATCGGTATGTCACCCCGATCACAACTACTTATGATGGTGATCAATACTACTGGTTAAGAGGAGATAATGTCAGTTGTAAAGCAGAAATCTGATTTCTACTCCAAGCCTAGTGATGACTAAAAGGTTCTTTCATTGCTAATCCTAAACTCATTTAGGACTGTCCCAACTCCCACTGTTTCCTTGGACCATGAGTTCTTTCTAAAAGAGCTCTTTAGTTACAGTAGGATAGCTAATGAAACGACAATGCTGATCAAGTTCAGCTGGTCATGAGGTTCAGATGAACACTACAAGACCCTGGACTTTCTATGTACAAGTGGGATAATCCAAGCTTTACATTTCAGGCAGTGTTTGCAAGACCTACTTAGTCTAGGATGTGGTCGGAGTATGGTTTATATGGACTGACTGGTATAGTGTTTATCTTATTGGAAACTAATTGGCAATGTATCTCATACACCGAGGATCGAACTGTTTCGACCAATGCTCCATTATCTTCCCTAAGACACATTATAACCATTAATATTCTTGGAAGAGAATGAACTGTGAAATCTTTTTCTCAGTTTATGTTATCGCTCAGGCTCTGTGGAACTTGTACTTCCTTTGAAGTCCTTGAACTGTTCGGGGTTTCAATTCAATTGCTTATCCCGATTAGCAATGTCATATTCGTCATACCGAATGATGAATATCGTGAAGTACAAACAATTGTGTTCTATATCAAGATTCGAGCAACACACCACAACAGGTGTGTCCGTTGCTCTTAATCTCAATGTCTTTTACATATCTATGTAGACTAATGACTTTGTTAACTTGGTTCAAGACTTGCAATCTTCAGTTGACTCTAAGTCAACTGATTCCAAAATCCTATCCTCTGGATCTTTGGGTGATTCATTTCTTGCCATATGTGCTTTATGAAGAACTTAATCATCATCTGACTCTAAGTCAGATGATTCCAAAGTCCTGTCCAACTGGACCTTTGGTTGATTCATTTCTTGACACATTAAGAACTCAATTCATCAAGTGACTCTAAGTCAAATGATTCCAAGGTCCTGTCCAACTGGACCTATGGTTGAATTGATTCTTATAACATTTGTATTAACAATCATAAATGACACAATTCTTGAATCCAAACACTTTGGATGCATCAACATTCAAGTTATTACTAATCATACATTCAACACATTCATATAACATTTCAAAGATAATTTCAAACAACAGGTGTTAAAAGAAAATATGACAATTTTATTAAAAATAAAAAATCCTTGAACAATGTAATAAACAATGTAAAAAATGTATCTAAAGACTAATAACAATATTTAATATCTATCTAAACTTCAAAACTGCACGAGCTGGAGATCCAATCCAAATGTGCTCCTATGCGACAGAGTCCCGTGCCTTCTTGATTCCCTGCATACAATCCAAAATGCGACTGTCACATTATGTATCAAGAAATCTTGGAACAGGAGTTTTGAGGTTTTTAGATATACCTGAGCTTTCAAAAGAGTTGGAGCGTCTTCCAATCTTTCCGTGACTGTATCCGATTTAGCGGTTTCCCAGTTTGAGACATGTCCAGTCGATCTTGACCGTTTCTTGTTATGTCTCTTCACTGGACTTAATCTAGAAGTAGTTGAGCCATTGGAGCTATGCCTGTCCAAGAGTGACTCGTATAAAGTCAACAGTGGACGCATTTCCATAAGGGTCCTTTTCTGGTCTTCCTTTCTATACGCCTGAATGAACAGATCGTACTCATTTGTCAGCGAAGCGAGCAGAATGTTAACACTCTCTTCCTGACTCATGGAATAACCAAGTTTATGCAACTCGCCTATGTACGCTTCAATCTGAAGAACATGCGAATTGACGCTACTTCCTGCTTTCAGCTTGCACTCTGCAAGTCTTTTGAAGATCCTGGTTCGTTCCTCTTCAACTGGTTTCTGGAACGTTTCATCAACCAGTTGCATCAACTCATATGGCCCCAAGGATTCAAAATCCTTGCGGAACTCGGGGTCAATGGTTGATAGCATGAGGTCACGAATCTCTTCGGATTCATCATAAGAACCTTTTATGATGACTTGTTCCTGTGGAACTGGGATCGGATACTCAATGAGATGTAGCTTGCCAGCAATGCCGAGAGCCAGTCTCCAATTGCGAAGCCATTATTTACAGTTGAGGCCAGTCAGCCTTTCCATATTTGGCAGGTGCATTCTGATGCTTTCAGAAATGGGTGAAGGAGGAGAATGAGGAGAATTGACACTTGACATCTATAAAAGAAATAGAATTTATTAGTTTAACTGTTCCTTTTAAATAATTACCCAATATATTATTTATTAAGGCTAGGATCCAAAATACCCCAACTATGGTGTGAAGAGGGATGCCGTAATCACAACATAATGGTCATTAAGGTAGATAAACACTTATCAATTTCATCTTATGAAATTCCTAGGTATGATGAGATTCATTAAACTTTTAAATGTCATGTTTAATCTCGGATGTGCCCCACTATTTGTGACTGGGATGCTGAGGATCACAAACTGGATGTGAATAACCATGCAAATTAGCTTGGTACTCTCGGGTTAATTATCATCTCTAATTGATGTGCCGGTAAACCACACACGCTCCAACAACAATGATAATACCCGGGAAACCCATTGCAACTCTTTATGAACCCCAATTAGCGTGCCGGTAAACCACACACGCTCCACCAATGTTTCATAAAGTGCAATGTGCAATTTCATGGATTAGCACCAATTCACATTTTTCCTAAAGTAACTAGATTTGGGTTTTATTAAGTGTTCTAGTACTTTGAATCATTATACTTTTAGTGATTATTAGGCGGTCCTATCAAACCTGTTCGGCTAACGACCCTCCACTGATCAGGCGAGCGGTAGGTGAGAGTGTTCACCCATTAGACCACCATTTTATAGGCAGTCTCCTTATACCCACTTTATAGATCAGCTTCGTGAATGAGGCCTACTAATGATTTGACTAACCATTTTAATCTTATACATATAATAATAACTCCCTAATTATAATATATATAAGATGTAATTTTTAAACCATTTAAAAAATTGTTTCTGGTTTATCTTTTAATTTATTGCCAATTTCAACTATTAAATTTCAAATTAAATTAAACCTTAAAATCGATTTTAATTATCTTTTAATTAACCAATTAATTAAATTAATTAAATTTGATATTTTAAACATTTTAAAATATTTTAGGATTTATCTATTTAATTTTCGCCAATTTAAAGCAATTAAATTTTAAATTAAATTAAATCCTTGAATTATCTTTTAATTACCAATTAATTAAATTAATTCAAAAGTAGATAGGTTTTTATCAAATTAATCAAATTAATTAAAACCTATCCTAATCCCTTAAATTTCAATTTTTAGGATAAAGGGTTTTAAGGTTTATCTTTTAAACAATTTAAAGTTACCAAAAATAGAATACCTTCTAACCTAATCCACAAAAAATCGCCAAATCATAGGGGAGGGGCTAGGGTTTCAAAAACAAACCCTAAATTTCGAAATTGGCCACATTAGGGTTTATAAACAATTAAACCCTAATTTTCAGGAAAGTAGTTATAGCAATTTAACAAGAAAAACAACCAAATAACTCTGATACCACTGAAAGGTTTTCTGCAACTATGAACTAAAATTCCTAAGTTCACATGCAACCTATATAGATCTAAGTTTTTCTTCTAGTTAAACATATAACAATTCCTAAAAGGCCTAAAAAGAATTAAACTAAAAGAAAGATCAAGAAAAACCAACCTTTAGTGAATCTTGGAAGCAAAGCAACAGAAACCTCTTGCCTCAAATGTAGTCACACCCTAGCTTGGAGTTGTTGGCCGAAAATACCTTCCTAGAGAGCTTAAAAATCGTGGCTTTAGGGTTAGGGTGAGCCTCCCTATTTATAGGCTCCAAATGGTGATCAGATAAACCTTAAAGATAAACCTTTTGAATTCAAATTAAGATAAGCCTTTATCTTAATAATTCAAACCCTTTTATCATCATTATAAAAATCGAAAATAAATATATTTCCATATATAATTTCGACCACCACTCTCACTCACTCAACTGTCACTTACTCAACTATTGAATAATTACAGTTTTAGTCCCTGCACCTTAATTAATCAATTTAACTGCCAAATTAATTCCAATTAATTCCAGAAAAATTTCTAATTAATTATTATAGTTTCTAATTAATATATTATCACTTAAATATATTAATAAACTATTTATTTAATTTCTATTGATTTATTAATCACATAATAAATCAATCTTTCTCTCTACCGGACTTTCTGCCAATCCTCCAACTATGAGGGCAACCCAAATGGACTATGCTACTATTAATTAGATAAATACTAATTATTAGTCATGGCTTAGACACCTAATCCAACACCTCCTACACGTATCAGTTGTATTTTCACATTATAAAGTTACTCACAATCAACCTCACAAATCTATTGGTTATCACTTGACAATCTACCACGATTTGTAAACCCGCCTTGCATACCGCACATTTTTCGATGTGATCATGTTTAATGGTGAATTTTATGAGCAATTGTAGCCTATTGTCTGTGAAACTCCACCAAGGCCTGGAACCACACAAAAAATAAGTCAGACCTATTCTGGGAGGAGATCTCAAGAACACGCTCCTACCATCAAGTCATTATTTGCAAGAGAGAAAATATTTTGTGAGTGGATAGAAAGGAATAAAGTTCTTTACCACCTTTTTCCTGATCATGTATAGTAAGAGAGAGGGAGAGATAGAGAGAGATAGAGCTTTTAGGGATCCATGACGTCAATATATACTAAATAGATCGTGGAATGAGATTTTTAGTTATCAGTTGTTTCTCTTTCCTCACAGAGCTTATTCTATTGGTTGAGATGGAATATTTGATGATTGTGTGACCTTGCATTGTATAGCCTCAAGGGCGGACAGAAGACATAAGGAGGGGAAGGTTCCCCCAATGAACTAAAATTTTATATATTGTATTAGGCTTATATTTGGGCCAAAATAAATATTCAATAATAGATGCCCCCAACTAAATGTATTTATATACTATTGGACTTAGCTTATTGTAGAACTAATGGGCTATGTTTTAATTGAGTCCAATTTCTATATATGCATCCATCGAGTGTGCTGGGATTGGAAACATAAAAAACAAAACACCATTTTCCTCAATTCCTTTTCCTTTATGCGCAACAAGACAACAACCAACAAGAAATAGCATTAACTTCTTTTTTTTCTTTTGATACCTTTGGTAGTGGACGATTCAACTTCAAGGGACCATCAATTTCTTTGTTTTCTTCTAGTAACATATTTCTTTATTTTATTATTATTATAAACCCTAATGTTCTAGTTATATGTTGTTAATTGATGTTTCATTTGTTATTTTTTATATTAGATACATAATTTCATTTAGTTTGTGAAAAGTAAATTAGTTGATTAATTGTTTTTGTGTATTTGTGTATATTTATCTTTTGGACAGAAAAATGGAAAATTAATACAAAAGGAAAACACCATGTCCATCTTCGTCAACATCAACACCCAATATCGGTACTTTTGTTCCAGTAATTCCTCAAAGTACATTTAATTTTACAACGCCTATTAATGTAAATGATTTGGATAATCTTCCTTCGGATCCCTCCGAAAGACCAAGAATATTAAGTTATAATGTTAATCAAAGAGATGAAACAAGACGTCATTATTGGATTAAAGGACCTTGCAACCACGCTGCCATAAATTTCCAAAAACAAAAATTGGGAATAAGCTAAGAGGTTTCGTCCCTACATGGTTTAATCAATATAGTAATCGGCTAAAGTATAGCATTAAAAAGAATAAAGCATTTTGTTTATGTTGTTATTTATTTAGAGATGATAATGGACAACAAACCAATAATGATGCATTTGTCACTTAAGGCTTTGATGGTTGGAACAAATCAGAGAGACTTTTGGGTCATGTTGGTATGGTTAATAGCTTTCATAATAAAACCTTAAAAAATAGGAAGATCTAGTGAAACAAGCACATTGTGTTACTTTGTATTTCGAAACATTAGATTTTGTGTTTTATTTACATTTAATATTGCGCATTTTAGAGGTTACAAATATGTTATCTCAAGCTCTTCAAAGAAATGACAAAGAAAAAATTGAAAATGTTTAGAGATGATGGGTTTGAGGATATTTTAGAGGAAGTATATGCTTTTTGTGAAAAGTATGAAATTACAAAAGTAGACATGTCGGAAAATTATGCAAGGAACCGAAGATAAAATACCGATATCAACAATCAACATCATTATAAAATTGATATCTTTTGATATGTAACTTCTAGAGTTTTGTGATCGCTTTAGTGAGATAAGCTCTGAATTGCTTACAAATATGGCGGCTTTGAGCCCTAGTTGCTCATTTTCTTAATTTGACGCATCAAAGTTAATAAAATTGAGTATTTTATATCAAAATGATTTTACGGAGGTGGAAAGGAGGAATCTTGTGTAAGATAATCCTGGGACCACTTCATAAAATGCAATATATTGTTATCATTAGATTCAGATTATTATGGCAATAATACAAAATTGTTGATGGACCGATTTTATAATTATATACACTTGCCATAGTGGATTGAGTTCCCGGTTTTGACTCAAGATCCTCCAGATCCCTTCCATCTCTCATATTAGGGTATATCTCCATCTATATATACACATGATGAGGAGCATCTTGGAGAACACGAAATACACACTGAAAATTCGTGAGGCTTTGCAGAGGGATTGAAGAGATAGTCTTGAGATCAACTGGAAAACCAATCTCACTCACCAGATCCAAAAGTTTCAATGGAAGCAGGTACACATTCTCTTTTCCATTGTTTAGTTCTCTTATCAGATTCAAGCTTTTGATCTCTGTCTGTGCTTTCGCGATTTTATGTTTTTGATTGTGAAAATATAACCAACAATTGGTATCAGAGCACTCTTAAATCTGATAAAAGAAATTCGTGACTCGTTTAGAATATCTAAGTTTAAGTTCTAGAAATAAACATACCTGCTTCTCTTCTTCATTGCCTCAAGATACTCTTTTCTCTTTCCTGTGGGTTCTTCATGCAAATTTTTTTTCGACCGGCGATTTTACATCTTTAGTCATATGTTCTTTGTGTCTTGTTATGCAAAATGGATTACGTATTGTTGATGACTTTTCAAACTTACTGTATTCTTTTAGTGAATCGTCAAATCGTATCAACTTTTATTTTTATATTCTATTGTGATTGAACGTAAAAGTTGATTGTGTGTGCCCAAAAAAAAAAAAAAAAAAAAAAAAAAAAAAAAGGACATAGATATTATACTTTAACATAGAAAGGACATAGCTTTTGAATTGACAGAGCAAGCTACGTTTCTCTCTTTTTAATATAGAGGCAATTATTGTTTTTTCTTTTTACAACCCTGTCATATTGTTTATTGAACTTTTAATATGACGAACCCCACGAAATTTTATATTAAAGTGATGATTATTTTATAATTTAAATTTCTGGATATGTATGGATTTTTTTTTCCTTGCTTTATCATGTGTGAGTTTTCGTATGTCCGTAACTTCATTATTTATAGCGTTATAGATAATCATACATGCGTTGTAAAGTTATTTATATATATATCCTTGTGTATTATGAAGCTTGTATAGAGGTTAAAAGAAATATGGCTCTAATTTCATTTAAGTTCGTATGTTTTATTTCCGATACTTCAACCAAGTTTATGTTATGATTATTTTATTTGTAGAACTTATGAAATCAGTATTTTGTTTATTCACGATATATACCTTTTTGGGGTTTATCGATAAACTTGGTTATTGATATTATGCCAGTTTTTTTTTTTTTTTATTGTCATTGGTATGTTATATCTTGTTACAAACTATTAAAACGATGACTTTTGTTTTTCAATAATTTCAGTTATGAGGTTATTTATTTTCTAGGTAAATTTATTGACACAATATATCGCCAAAGTGATCTCTTTTATGAAAATTAATTTATAAAGAATTTAAATATTATGGTTTATGTGTTTATTAATGCGGATATTAATCGACCCAAAGATAGGTTAATATTTTGTCGGATAAACACATATTTGGTGGTAAACATTTGAACAATTATTTGGTTTTATGTGATTAATAAATCTATCCAAAGATGGACTTATTGATTGACATAATTATTGTTAATATTTTATCACTTAAACAATATATTTGTTGCAAGTTAATATTACTGTCCAAAGACTTGATATTAATGTTGTATTGATATATTGTGATGTTGTCATAAACTGAATTTATTGATTATTATTTATGATGTAATGAACATCAAACTAATTTAAATGTTTTTTGTTCTCAAATACAGCAAATATGAATTGTGGAATAATATCTTCCAACATGAATCACATTCCTGTACTGAACGGGACTAACTTTAAGGAATGGAAAGAGAACATCATGTTAGTTCTCGGCTGCATGGATCTCAACCTTACACTTCGGGTAGAGCAACCTATCATCACTCTTGCAAGTACTTCTGATGATAGGAGGAACCATGAAAAATGGGACCGCTCAAACCGCATGAGTATGATGATCATTAAGCGCGGCGTTCCAGAAGCCTTTAGAGGCACAAATGAGCAAGCTATTACGGCTAAAGAGTTTCTTGCTGAAATTGAACAACGTTTTGCTAAAAATGATAAGGCTGAAACAAGTACATTTTTGCAAAAGATGATTTCAATGAGGTATAAAGGCAAAGGAAACATCAGGGAGTACATCATGGAGATGTCTCATCTTGCTTCAAAACTCAAGGCACTAAAGCTAGACATTTCAGATGATTTTCTAGTGCATTTGGTGTTGATTTCTCTTCCTGCACAATTTAACCAGTTCAAGGTCAGTTACAACTGCCAAAGGGACAAATGGACTCTTAATGAGCTCATTTCTTTTTGTGTGCAAGAAGAGGAAAGGATGAAACAAGAAACGACTAAAAGTGCTCATTTGGCTAGTACCTCTAAAGATAAGGGCAAAAGAAAGAGGAAAGAAGCTGCTCCTAAGGGACCAGGACAAAAGAAACCGCATTTAGGAAATGATAAAAAGAAACAACATTCGGGGCCTCCAAAATGCTTCTTTTGTGAAGAACCTGGTCATATAAAGCCGGATTGTCCGAAATACCATGTTTGGCGCGTTAAGAAATGTATAATTCGTGCTTTAGTCTGTTCTGAAATTAATTTAGTTTCTGTACCTAGAAATACTTGGTGGATAGATTCTGGTGCTACTACTCACGTAAGTATTTCTATGCAGGGTTGCCTGAACTATCGAAAACCAAGTGATGCTGAAAGATACATCTATGTGGGTGACGGAAAGCAGGTTGAAGTTAAAGCAGTCGGCACATTTCGTTTATTACTAGAATCTGGTTTTTATTTGGATTTTCAAGACACTTGTATTGCACCGTCTTTTAGACGGAATTTGGTTTCTGTTTCTAAATTGGATAGGTCTGGTTATTTTTGTTCTTTTGGAAATGGCAAATTCAAGTTGTCTTTAGATTCAAATATTATAGGTACTGGTTCTTTAACGTTTTGTGATAAGTTATATATGCTTAATGTTGTTACTTCATATAATGAAACCTTGCATGTAGACTCACGCGGTACTAAACGAAAATTAAATAATGAAAATTCAGCAACGTTATGGCACAAGCGTTTAGGTCGTATATCAAAACCAAGAATTGATAGGCTTGTGTCAGATGGTGTGTTGAGTAACCTTGATTTCACAGATTTTAACATTTGTGTTGAATGTATCAAGGGAAAACTGACGAAAACTAAAAGATTAGATGCCAACAGGTCTACATATGTCTTAGAATTGATACATACTAATATTTGTGGACCATTCCCTTCGGCTTCTTGGAATGGTCAACAATATTTTATATCATTCATAGACGATTACTCACGTTATGGGTATCTATATCTTATTCATGAAAAATCCCAGTCACTGGACGTGTTCAAATCTTTTAAATTGGAAGTTGAGAATCAACTCGATAAAAAGATTAAATGTGTCAGATCTGACCGTGGTGGTGAGTACTATGGTAGAAATGATGGTTCAGGTGAACAACGCCCAGGACCTTTTGCTAAATTCCTAGAGGAATGTGGAATCGTCCCACAATACACGATGCCAGGTTCACCTAGCATGAATGGTGTATCTGAAAGACGCAACAGGACTCTTAAGGATATGGTGAGGAGTATGATAAGTCACTCTACCTTACCAGAGTCACTCTGGGGTGAAGCACTTAAGACTGCAGCTTACATTCTCAATAGAGTACCAACTAAAGCGGCTGACAAAACACCTTATGAGCTTTGGACAGGTAAAAAGCCTAGTTTAAAGCATTTACGTATATGGGGATGTCTAGCTGAGGCTAGGCCTTACAAACCAAATGAAAAGAAATTGGACTCCAAAACTGTTAGCAGCTACTTTATTGGTTATTCTGAACGATCCAGGGGCTATAAGTTCTATGATCCCGAGACAAAATCAAATTTTGAAATGGGAACTGCAACGTTCTTTGAGGATGTTGAGTTTGGGGGAGAAATAAGGTAAGAAACATTGTCTTTGAGGAGGAATCAATCCCGATTCCTATTGTTGCTTCTGATAGCATACAGTTTTATGTGCCTATTGATGAAGAAGTGATTCAGGAACCTCAACAAGACAATGTTGTTCAACCTCCTATTCATAATGAACAACCTCAACAACCTCAACTTAGGAGATCCACTAGAGAAAGGAGAGATGCAATTCCTTCTGATTATTATGTATATCTCCAAGAAAATGAGGAACAAGTTGGAATGATTGAAAATGACCCAATCAATTTCTCTCAAGCCATGCAAAGTTCGAATTCTCAAAAGTGGATTGATGCCATGAATGAGGAGTATAAGTCTATGAAAGACAATAAAGTTTGGGATCTTGTCCCATTACCTAAAGGTTCGAAACCCATTGGTTGTAAATGGATTTTTAAAACTAAAAGGGATTCAAAGGGTAATGTGGAAAGACATAAGGCGCGTCTTGTAGCTAAAGGCTTTACTCAAAAGGAAGGAATTGACTTTAAAGAGACTTTCTCTCCAGTTTCTACTAAAGACTCTTTTAGGTTGATCATGGCACTAGTTGCACATTATAATCTTGAGTTACATCAGATGGATGTTAAGACAGCATTTCTCAATGGTGACATTGAGGAAACAATATATATGGTGCAGCCAGAAAACTTTGTCTCTGAAGATTCAAAGAATATGGTTTGCAAATTAAATAAATCTATCTATGGACTCAAGCAAGCATCCCGCCAGTGGTACCATAATTTTCATCAAATTATTATCTCTTTTGGTTTTGAGGCAAATGTGGTAGATGACTGTGTATATCACAAATTCAGTGGGAGCAAATATATTTTTCTGGTTTTGTATGTTGATGACATCTTGCTTGCCACCAATGATTTAGGACTTCTACATGAAACCAAGAGATTTCTTTCAAATTATTTTGAAATGAAAGATCTTGGGGAAGCCTCTTTTGTATTAAGAATTCAGATTCAACGAGACAGATCTCGAGGAATTCTTGGATTATCATAAAAAGGCTACATTGAAAAGATCCTTGAAAGATTTGGCATGCAAAACTGTAAACCAGGTGATACCCCTGTTTCTAAAGGAGACAAATTTAGTCTCGATCAATGCCCTAAGAATGACCTTGAGGTTAAAGAGATGCAAAAGATTCCTTATGCTTCAGTTGTTGGGAGTCTTATGTATGCTCAAGTGTGTACACGTCCCGATATATCATTTATTGTAGGGATGTTGGGAAGATATCTAAGCAACCCAGGTATGGACCATTGGAAAGCAGCCAAAAGGGTTTTGAGATATCTACAGAGAACAAAGGACTACATGCTGACATATAAGAAATCAGATGTATTGGAGATCATTGGGTATTCTGATTCTGATTTTGCTGGATGCCAAGACAGTCTCAAGTCCACATCAGGCTACATATTTCTGTTAGCTGGAGGAGCTATTTCATGGAGGAGTTGTAAGCAGACTTTGACAACTTCTTCCACCATGGCGGCAGAATTTGTAGCATGCTTTGAGGCATCAGATCATGGGATATGGTTGCGGAATTTTGTCACGGGGCTGCGTATTGTTGGTGTTGAAAGACCATTGAAGATGTATTGTGACAATAAATCAGCAGTGTTATATTCCAACAACAACAGAAGTTCTACTAAGTCAAAGCATATTGACATTAAGTTTCTGGTTGTTAAAGAAAGAGTGCAAGATGGAAAGATTTCAATAGAGCACATCGGGACAAACTCCATGATAGCGGATCCGCTCACGAAGGGATTACCTCCCAAGGTCTTTCACGAGCATACTACACACATGGGTGTGATAAAGATTGATGACATTTTGTTTTAGTGGGAGTTTTGCATTTTATTTTGGTGCTTTATGGTTTAGTTAAGAACAATTATGTTTTTCTGTACAGAATTAAGAATTCGGTTTATTTCACTACTATTTGCACTTGTTTGAAGTTTGATCTCACTTCAAGTTAAAGAGGAACTCGTAGAAAACTCATTATGAAGTTAAACCTACATATTTGTGTTTATTAATCTATGTCATTTACTTGTACTTGTATTTGTGACCATTGATGAGTTTAGTTATGTTGATTGTAACAAAGACTGCTTTGATCCTATACAATTATGATTAATGGACGAGATTGTTTGAGGGTACCAATACTATGATAACATACATTAAAGCGCTTATACAGTTATATGTGCATTTAGATATTCGTGGTCCAGTGGGAGATTGTAAGATAATCCTAGGACCACTTCATAAAATGCAATATATTGTTATCATTAGATTCAGATTATTATGGCAATAATACAAAATTGTTGATGGACCGATTTTATAATTATATGCACTTGCCATAGTGGATTGAGTTCCCGGTTTTGACTCAAGATCCTCCAGATCCCTTCCATCTCTCGTATTAGGGTATATCTCCATCTATATATACACATGATGAGGAGCATCTTGGAGAACACGAAATACACACTGAAAATTCGTGAGGCTTTGCAGAGGGATTGGAGAGATAGTCTTGAGATCAACTGGAAAACCAATCTCACTCACCAGATCCAAAAGTTTCAATGGAAGCAGGTACACATTCTCTTTTCCATTGTTTAGTTCTCTTATCAGATTCAAGCTTTTGATCTCTGTCTGTGCTTCCGCGATTTTATGTTTTTGATTGTGAAAATATAACCAACATCTTTCACAACAACTTAATTTTTATTATGAAGTTGTGAAAGAAGATGTTCGGTTTTCTAACTTAATTAGAATCGCCGATCTTTCTAGAATCATGGCGGAAACAAGAAAACACATTTCTTATTACTTGGTGTATCGATCGACTAGTAAAGTTAGCATTGGTGTTGCCCGTTCCAACAACGACAGTTGAGAGATGTTTTTCGGCCACGGAGCTTGTGAAATCAGATTTAAGAAATCGGATGGGTGTTGATTTTCTGAATTATTCTTTGATTTGTGCCGTTGAAAAAGAAGAATTAGCTAAGGTTAGAAATGAAGTTGTAATTGATCGTTTCCACGAGATGGCAAGTCGTAGAGGGTAATTATAGTATTTGTTTGAACATTTTTTTGTATTGTAAATTTGTTACCGACTTACCGGTATTTATAACCATTTTGATCCGACTTGGAAAAAAAGTTTAATTTAATATTCTTGTGCCCCCAACGTTTATAAATTATGGATCCGCCACTGTATAGCCTTAATCATGCGCTCTGTGTAGTGGCTGTCAAGAGGCATGTATCTCGGTCTGTGTATGTGACTTTTTCAGCAGGAAATTTTGGGCAACACCGCATCATTATTTATCCATCTCAGGGCAAGCCTAGGATAGTCGAGGAGCTGTTCCACGATATCATTCAAGATAATCCCAAACGAAATTCATATTCGGTAGTGTTCATTTATTGGTAGTTGTTTATAGTCGTTTAGATGATGAAAGAATTGGTTGGATAGAATAGTGTTTCATTCCTGGATCCGTTTTGATCAATGCTTTTGCTTATTGTATTTGATTTCCTAGCTTTTTGCTGGCACCTAAATAAAAATCGCCACTCAAAAAATGTTGATTATTCGTCTTTAGATTATATATACATCTGTTATTATTTCCAAGGTGAAAGTCCCACTCCTTAAGTTATTCTATTTTTTTCTAATTAATACAATTTCACTAGAAGCTCCGCCAACCTTTAGCACCAAAAAAAGAAAAGAAAAGAAAAGAATCTGTATAGTGTTCCAAATGTCAAAAGAAGGTCACATCACTGTTAGATACTTGTTTCTAGTGCTTTTGAACTATATCATTAATACAATGAAACCTGCCCTGTTGCCACCCCTTGTTAAGGTAAATTTTCGAATCCATTACTACTGATCATCATTCTAAGGTCATGAACAAAATCTTCTTCCAGATTATTTTCTTGGTTAAGGCACTTCAAACTTCCCGTAGATTTTAGAACGAATCTTAACAAGTCCCTTATATCTTTGTCTAAAAAGCACAAACACTTTTTTTCTTGAAATCGCTATATTCGCTCCGTAAGCATCTTGCTTTGGGGTTAATTTAAAACAGCACTACAACCTATATACAACATTTTACAACAGGATCGCTGCTTCTTTGTTCTTGTACAGCCACATATGGAATATACATATATATAGTGGAAGGAAGGAAAAAAAAAAAAAAAAAAAAGATTACTTGTAGAGAGACCCAATCATAGATATTATGTTATTATGGAAGGGATCAGAAATATGGTCAACAAGGTTCTCCACTGGTCCTTTACCAGTCAAAGCCGCTTGAACATAGAAACCTAGCCACCCAATCATCGCCAGCCGCCCATTTTTGATCTCTTTCACCTTCAGTTCCTGAAAACCAACCGGATCTCCAGAAAGGTTCAACGGATCAAAAAGCACACCACCTGGATAATTAATGTCACCAGGTAGATATATCCCTAACGGCTCAAGAGCCTCTATTCCACAATATCTCGCATATTCTGGCCCAACCTATACATCACATACGTAACACTCACTAAACTGAAAAGTGAAAACTGAAAGATGAAGGGCTAATTGGTAAATACCATGAGAAGAGCTTGGCAGATTGCTATGACGATAACTCCTTGACTTCCAGCAAAATGGAGGCCTGGGATACCAAGGTAATCCAGTGTCTCACCTTGAAGCTTTGAGTATCCTACTCGCCACCACACTGGTTCTACAAAATGGAAAGCGCCTACAAGATCTAGTAATTCTGGAATTAGGGCACCGAGTGCACCAAGCATAGCCCAACGTGCATGCAGTATTTCAAAACTGATCAAAAAACGCAGACGAAAGTGAAACCATGGAACGACGTAAAACCGGGACGGGAAAGCTTTGACAAAGATTTAAAGAGAATGTACTTGTAGTATTTCCTGAAAGCTACAGGATCTTGGCTCAGACCTGCAATGTCGAAGCCATAATCACCAGGTACTTCGCCATCAAGATAGGTAGGGTATTCAAATGGGAGCGGACCTAGCCACCTAGGCCTCTCTTCTCCATACCAAAAGCTGTTACATCAAGATGAGATTTTTATACTAATGGTTACCACTATCAATTCAAGTAGCTATAAGTTCGAATTCAATCACATTAACAACCAGGGAAATTAAACGGAAAGAATGTAATTAATTACCTTACGATGTATGTATATTACCTATCCGTTCTTGCTTTTTCTGCTAATGCTTTATATACTGAAGCGTTCTTAACAGCAGCATTCTTTTTCTCTAACATTCGCCTCTGCAGAGTCTCACCAAGGGGACTGTTGGCGATAGCTTTAACGGCAGTGAAAGGAATAGCTGAGAAAACTAATACTCCAGCAAGCTATTTCACAAAATTCAAACAAAAACTCGAATTAGAAACTAAATCATGACATGCTTTTTAATTCACATATTATTTATTGGAGTACTTAGGAGATTGTACGAATATTTTACTGCACATTCTGCTGATCTAATCTAGCTAAGGAGAGTAGGTATATACAAAAGGAGGCTATTTCAACGCCAAAACCCCTCATATAACGTAGATTTTTCTTAAAATTTTAATTTAACATACTCAATCTCCCGAATTCAGATGGTGTGTATTGATAATAGATTGAAATCGTAAGCAAATCAGAAATAATCCAAGAATAGAGAACAAGGGGTACCTCTTGCCATGCCGCTCGGTAGCGAGTGAATTGGTGATCGCGTGAGAAATTGTATGATTTGGAGGGGAGGAGGTTGCGGTGGTGTGTAGCGGTGAAGGGGTGAAGAATCATATTTTTGGGTTCGGGGGCTGCGATGGATGACTGGTTCTCGTTTGCTGTTTTACACGGCCAATTAAGCAATCCGGATATGATAGCATGCCATGCACGTGATCCTTTTTTCTACTTCATGTATTTATGAAACTCAACTACGTTTGAACGTTTCCGACCACAAAAAGTGGTTTTAGTTATGGGAAATGATTTTTTCCACAAAACATTTTTATTCATCCACTGAAAAAGACAATTATGCCCCTCATTACTTTATAGATATTAAAGAGAGAAATATTTCAGTGATTTGTTTTGGCGAGGCTCCTCATTTATTTATTTTTTAGTAGCAAACCCTCTTCATCTTCCGTCTAGACTCTTTCTTCCTTTTTATTTTCTAGTAGTCTTTGACTCTTCATCTTCGTTCGGTGGCGTTACTCAACGAAATCCCACAAGACTTGATGGCAGGGGAATCAGCTTTAAACCAGATCAACGCAGCTTTCTTTTTTCTCTCACGTGCTACTGATTTGAATCAGTTTCTAACAGTCGATGGCATCGTAATCGTTCTTTTTACTGCTACGGAAACAGTCGTACGTCAGTCGGTTTACATTGTCTTCAACTGGATTCAATTTATCTCATCTTTTGCGTCTTCGGCAAACCAATAATAATAGGTTCTAATTTTACGGTCATAGAATACAACTGTGATTTCGAAATCGAGTAGCTAGGGTTAAATCGAATCCAATTAAACTGGTGAAATTCATAGATTCCTTATGCCATGTTCAATCATTATGCTCTAAATAAGCAATCTGATTGTACCAATGAAATTCGTAGATATCAGCAGTCGAAGGAGGAGGAAGAAAAAGGGTTGTGGACTTGTGGTTCCAACGAGCATTTCGATCTTTGAAGATTTATTCTGATTTTTTTTTAAGTTTCGTATACTCGGTTCTTCCTTTTCTTTTACCAAATCAGTCATTCGAGATTGTTTTGTTCGCAATTTTGTTTTCGCTGATTTGTTATTTCGATTTTTCTTCTTCGATTTTGATTTCTCATAAATCGTAACAATGAGTTCAGGATCGCAAAGTTCAGGCTCCGTTGTAGCTTCTATCGATGATCGTTTATATCCTTATTATCTTCATCATCCAAATAATCCTGGATGTATTCTTGTATCTTAGCCCCTCACCGGTGAGAATTATTCTTCCTGGAGTCGAGCAACGTTGATTGCTTCATCAGTGAAGAATAAAACTGGATTTGTTGATCGACTAATAGAGAGAGACGCCTTAAATCAAGGAATAAAAAGATTATTCTCTCTCTCCACTATCTACATATTGATGAAAAAATTAAAGTGAGGGTAAATATGTAATTTAATGGTTTTTTCAGTGGATGAATACAAAATCACCTTGGAAAAATCAGCACCCATAACTAATGAGGAGCCTCGCCAAAACAAATCAATGAAATATTTCTCTCTTCAATATCTATAAAGTAATGAGGTGCATAATTGTCTATACATTAATTTTTCAGTGGATTAATAAAAATGTTCTGTGGAAAAATCATTTCCCTTTGGGGCTCCAATTATTTTGTATAATTAACTTCATCTAGTATAAAATAATACATTATTCTATTATTCTTAATGCATTTAATATTTAAAGTTTTTTCTAATATTGAATATTAAAATTTGTAATGCGCACATGATATCTTTTATCGTTTTTTACTTTATAAATACAACAAGATAAGCATAAACTTCGGACTTTATATTTAATCGTGTTTATTTTAACTTGTGTATTATGTTATGTTGATTATATTTAATATTATTGCGAAATATATTTTAGATGTATAAATATTATATTTGTTGTACATTATAAATTGTTTTATAACAATGGAGTTAAATTAGTTAATTTAAAAATGTTTCTAAAAGTGACCAATAATTGTAAAACGTTTATGCCATTAGGTTATGTTTGGAAACCATTTCACTAATCATATAAAAAATCAAAAATTAGGATTATAACCGTGAATTATTGCATTTCAAAAGTAAAAGCAATTGAAATAATTCATGTGGGTCCCACATAAAAAAATTCCATTCTTGCGCCACAATTTTTTTTCCAACCATTGAGGAAACTTTCGGCTGATTAGAGACGTCCAAAACCATTGAATGAAATATATATATATATATATATATATATATATATATATATATATATATATATATATATATATATATATATATATATATATATATATTGTGAGGCTCTGTGTTTTAAAAACAAAAGAGAGATATATATTTTTCAGTTTCAAATCTTGTAACCTCCTCATTTTTCCTCATATAGTGATCATCATCGGTTGTGCCCGTGGTTTTTTCCCGTAAGGGTTTTGCCACGTTAAATTCTTGTGTCCACATTTATTTTCTTTATCGTATTATTTTTATTTTATTGTCGATATAATTTATTCATAACAAGTGGTATCAGAGCCACGTTGTTTTCTATACTCATTCTCAATTTATTGAGTATTGTATCGACATGGCCACTTTGAAATACGATATTCCATTGTTGGATCGAGATACAAGATTTTCATTATGGCAAGTAAAAATGCGAGCTGTATTGGCTCAGTTAGACCTTGATGATGGTTTGTTAGGCCGAGACAAAATGCCTGCGTCTTGGTCAGATGAAGAAAAGGATCGTAATGATCGTAAGGCTCTCTCTCATATCCATCTTCATTTATCTAATAATATTTTGCAGGAAGTTTTGAAAGAAACTACTGCAGCCTCTTTATGGCTAAAATTAGAACAAATTTGCATGACCAAAGATCTCACAAGTAAGATGCACCTTAAACAAAAATTATTTTCGCTTAAGATGCAAGAAGGTGGATCATTGCTGGATCATCTTTCGACGTTTAAAGAGATCATCACTGATCTTGAAGCTATGGAGGTAAAATATGATGAAGAGGATTTGGGTTTAATTCTTTTATATTCTTTGCCTAGTTCTTATTCAAACTTTAGAGATACCATATTATATAGTCGTGATACTTTAACACTTCAAGAAGTTTATGAAGCTTTGCATGCTAAAGAAAAGATGAAAATATGGTATCCACTGAAGGTTCAAGTTCTAAAGGAGAAAGTCTGGCAGTTCGTGGCAGACCAACAGATAAGAATGATTCCAAAGGCAAGAACAAAAGAAATTCTAGAAACAAATCTAGATCCAGACGTTCCAAGTCATGCAACTATTGCAAAAAGGAATGACATGATATCTCTGAATGTTACAAGTTGAAAAACAAGGAGAAAAGAGCTTCTAATCAAAATCACAAACCAAATCAAGATGATGAAGGAAAAGCTACTTATGCTGCTGAAAATAATTCTAACGGTGATGTTCTTGTAGCTTTTGCAGGAATCCTAAAAACCAATGATGAATGGATTCTTGACTCAGCTTGTACTTTTCATATGAGTCCAAACAGAAGCTGGTTTACAAACTATCAATCTATAGAAGGTGGCTCCGTATTGATGGGTGATAATGCACCATATAAAGTCACTGGAATTGGTTCCATTCAAATCAAGATGTTTGATGTTGTTGTCAGAACTTTGTCTGATGTTCGACACGTTCCAGGTTTGAAAAGAAACCTTATTTCTTTAAGTACTCTTGACCTTAAAGGGTACAAATATTCCGGTGAAAGTGGAGTTTTAAAGGTTTCAAAAGGTGTCATGATTGTCATGAACGCCGATATCAAATCAGCAAACCTGTATCATCTTCGGGGTACAACAGGAACAGGTAATTCAAATGTTACTTCAAATTCATCTACTGATACTACTAACCTGTGGCATATGCGTCTTGGGCATATGAGTGAACTTGGTTTGACAACTTTAAGCAGAAGAGGATTGCTTGATGGCCAATGCGTTGGCAAACTAGAATTCTGTGAACACTGTATATTTGGCAAACACAAGAGGGTGAAATTCAACACCTCGGTACATACTACAAAAGGCATTTTGGAGTATGTACATGCTGATTTATGGGGACCATCTCAAGAAGCATCACTAGGAGGTGCTCGTTATATGTTGACAATTATTGATGATTATTCAAGAAGAGTTTGGCCATATTTCTTGAAGCTTAAATCTAAAGCATTCTCTGCATTCAAAGAATGGAAAGTCATGGTGGAAAACCAGACCTGTAAGAAGGTCAAAAAGCTTCGCACAGATAATGGTATGGAGTTTTGTTCAAATGAATTTAATTCATATTGTAAACTAGAAGGAATTGTTAGACACTACACCATTTCTCACACACCTCAACAAAATGGTGTAGCTGAACGTATGAACAGAACCATTATTTCAAAGGCCCGTTGTATGTTATCTAACGCAGGATTATCTAAGCGTTTTTGGGCAGAAGCTGCTTCTACTGCATGTTATCTAATTAACATGTCACCTTCTATTCTACTTGATAAAAAGACTCCTATCGAGGTATGGTCTGGCTCCCCAGCAAACTATTTAGATTTAAGAATTTTTTGTTGCCCTGCTTATGCTCATGTTGATAATGGAAAATTAGAGCCTAGGGCAATTAAATGTATCTTTCTTGGTTACAAGTCTGGTGTGAAAGGATATAAGTTATGGTGTCCTGAAACTAAAAGGATCGTGATTAGTAGAAATGTAGTATTTAATGAATCACGCTTTAAGTGTTGTTAGCAGATATATGGCTAACCTAGGAAAAGAGCATTGGAAAGCCGTTCAATGGATTCTTAGATATTTATGCGGTACTTCCAATGCATGTTTACAATTTGGAAGTTCTGGTGAAGGACTGGTGGGCTATGTAGATTCTGATTATGCTGGAGATTTGGACAAAAGAAGATCTTTGACAGGTTATGTCTTTACCATTGGTGGATGTGCTGTGAGTTGGAAGGCAAGTCTACAGACCACTGTTGCCTTATCCACAACTGAAGCAGAATATATGGCAATTTCTGAAGCTTGTAAGGAAGCTATTTGGTTAAAAAATTTATACGGTGAACTTTGTGGAGACACATCTCCCACAAAGATTTTTTATGATAGTCAAAGTGCTATTTATCTCACAAAAGATCAAATGTTTCATGAGATGACGAAACATATTGATGTACGTTATCACTTTATTCGAGATTTTATTTCCAAAGGTGATATTCGAGTTCAAAAGATTAGCACTCATGACAATCCGGCGGATATGATGACGAAGCCGGTTCCAGCAACTAAGTTTGAGCTTTGCTCAAGCTTGGTTGGTATGACAATCTAATTCCAAGGATTGTCGGCACACGAAATATGCACATATGCTCCTAATCGCATATATTTAAGACCTTTTGTAAAAAAAAATTGAAAAAATAATATATATACACGAAATATGCACATATGCACGAAACGTGATCATATACACATGTGCGAAAAAAATGTGCACATATGCACGAAACGTGATCATATACACATGTGCGAAAAAAATGTGCACATATGCACGAAACGTGATCATATACACATGTGCGAAAAAAATGCATAAATGCATATATGCACATTTCGTATATATATATATATATATATATATATATATATATATATATATATATATATATATATATATATATATATATATATATATATATATATATACATAGATATATTTTGTGAGGCTCTGTGTATTAAAAACAAAAGAGAGATATATATTTTTCAGTTCCAAATCTTGTAACCTCCTCATTTTTCCTCATATAGTGATCATCATCGGTTGTGCCCGTGGTTTTTTCCCATAAGGGTTTTTCCACGTTAAATTCTTGTGTCCACATTTATTTTCTTTATCGTATTATTTTTATTTTATTGTCGATATAATTTATTCATAAGAATAACTACAGATGGATGTAAATTACAGATGTCAAAATTATAATCTAAAACAATAATAATCTATTTATTCTAATAAAAGACTCTTAATGTGTCGTGTGTTGTTCTTCTAAGGTCCATTTTTGTCTTTAAATATGTTTTGATAGAATTTATTTCCTGTCTAAAATATCAAGTTTTTGGTTTTTGTTACTCAATAAAATGATTGGTTATTTCCAAAATAGAAGCCTAAAAATCAGGAAGTACCCAAAACCTCTCCAAAATCATCTCTGAATCGTGATTCAGAGATGCGTTTCCTCCCCTCAAAATCAAATTTTAAACATTCCCCAAATCCAGCGTCCTAACTTGCCTACCAACTAGATTTGTAATCCGCATTCAATATTCCAGTTTCCCTGAATCATTTTCTAAACACTAAATTAAGATTAATATTCCCTATTTCGCCTCAATTCACCCTAGTGACGACTTCATGAAGTGCTCTGTGTTAGGATCAAGACACTTAGCACACGAACACGAAACTCACACACTCAGATCACAAATTAAGAACACAAGAATTTAACGTGGTTCGGTCCAAAAATGACCTACGTCCACGGCGGGTAACTAGGAATTTATATTCAACTACATTGTTGTGGTGTTGTACATCTAAAATTGTTGCAGACCTTCAACTTATATAGGCATGTGTATCTACCCACCATATATTAAACAATAGAAAAGAAATGGGTTGTTGGGTCAAAGAAGAACAAATATGACTAACACTGCCACCACTCTTTGAATTCAAAAGCTTCACACCAACCCTCTTAACAATCTCCCACTTGAAGATTTTGAACAACGTAGTCTTTATCTACCGTCCAACTCTTGCAACAATTCTTCAATCTCTCACTTGAAGCCACGGAACAATCTTCACCTGGGCTTCAACTGTGCATCTGTATTTCCGTAAACTCCTTCTTAGTTACCCCGGCCTTCTCATCAGTTAACCTGAAAGGCCCGTTAAAACTCCCATGAGTTTCAACATGTTCGTCATGACTTAAATTGCCCTTAACCTGTTCTCTGTCCCTATCGGCTCCCACTGAAAACGAACTACCGAATCCTGGAACAACCTGAGAACAAACAACAACACTCTCCATATTTAGCAAGTTATCAAAATCGGAGAGACTTTTACAGCTGAAAACTGGTTTTAAATCTACTGTCGTCCTGGACCTATGATTGAAACACGACCTATGCTCCCACTGTTGCAAAACCCTGCAACTGAAACAATACTCTGTGCTCTCATTGCCACAATATCCTTCGACTGATTTTTCTGAACCTTTCACGCTCGTTCAACCTGAATCTTCCATGTAGCTCTAGGCTTCCTACTTTCAAAAGGTCACCCTCTTCTGCCCATGAGATTCTGTGAACCGGACTTTGTTTCTCTTCTGAACTGGGACGGTCACTCCCTCAGACAGTAATCCGACCATATACAGCGAACATTCATCGTTCACAAGTCTTTACCTTTCCAAAGTCTCCAACTTTCAGATTCTGCAGTGCTTCACTGCTGTGGGTAGCATGAAATGAAGCACCAGAATTCTTGACCCAAGAGTCTTCACTGCCTTCCACTGAGTCCCAATGCATCAAACCCAGACACATTCTTAGAAGCAGAATTTCCTCTATTTGGACATCGACTCTAAAGAATGTCCACACCTCAACGTCATGAATAACACCGAACTTTCTGATCCCGTGATTACACCTAAGTCTGCTGACTTTCTAATCACTGTTGGATCTACCGAAAACGGATTTTCTCTTAATTACTTGATCTGTTCATCCCATGATCTGTTCTTGAACCCGTGAAACTCTGATCGTCGCTGGATTTGTCTGAACGTCTGATCTTCTGTAATTCTCTAATTTTCTCCCTTTACCAATACCACATCTTGGTCATTTACAACGTAAATAACACATATTTTATGCAAGCTAAGGGTAACACACTTCACCTAAAACTTATCTAGATTTATTGAATCAACAGTATATATTATCATCTTATATTCAAGATCATTTGAGCAATAAACCAATAGCATTTAAAACTACTTTATCAACCTTAATAAAATATTAGCGTGAATATATAAAATTGATTAAAAATTATTTAAAAATTGGATTGTTGTCAAAAGCTATACAACAAATTACGAGAAAACATACAATTAGAATATCATGTGGTTGAAGGTTATGGGATTGAAATCAAACAATAAATAAATTTTTAAACAAACTACTAAAAAGTAAAAAACATGATAATCGGAGGGATTGAAAGTAAGAAGAATAAAGCCATAAACAATAAACATTTGAAAACGATAAAATTTAGATTGCAAAACCAACACACCTCGTAACTCTCCCAGTCTCATCGTCTTCTTCGTTGAGTAGGGAAATTTTTGTCGCTTGAGAATAGCGATTACTATTATTGTAAAATTGGACAATCGGGAGGAGACGGCTAGGGCACAAGTAGTCGAATCAATCAGTTATAAAATTGTCCAATCGGAACAACAGCCGGTCCTTGTTGTTCCCCGCTACTGACCACCGTTGTTCACTCCGGCTTCCTACCTCACACTCAATCGATCGGCAAGACCATCATCTACTTCACAGGAATCGAATGAATCGGATGCGTCGAAGGAATTGGATACGTTGAATCTACATTTGCTTAGGTCGACTAGACGGGAGCGACAACGAGAATCAATGAGACGGTGAGATCGTGAGAGCAGGATCTGGGTCGGAGGTTGAGAAGAAGAATTAGGGCACCGAGTTTTCTTCTGTACAACACAAACGAGAGAAAAAGAAGGAAACAGATTCACGATGGAAGAATACGAGAGTGGAGAGAGAAAGGAGAGATTATTTCCTTTTTTATGGCATTTAATTTAGCTGAATATTATTAGGATGGTTAATTTTGATGACATATTTACCCTCTGAATCATTAATAAAAAACCTAATATACCATTGAATTTACTTATAATTACATATACGCCATCGATCATCACAGCCATCCAAAATTTTGATCTAAAGGCTCAGATTTGATTATCTGGTTCTCCGGAAAATATTGGTTCTCATTAGATCTATATATATATATATATATATATATATATATATATATATATATATATATATATATATATATATATATATATATATATATATATATCCTAATAAATAAGTATCTCACATGCCACTTGTCATCTTCTCATGCATTTTGCCACATGGCATTTTCTCATAATTTTGAGTTTCTTCAAAAAAATAACATTTATAGTTTCTCGGTTTCAGGATTTCACAGTTAGCTATTTTAGTTCCTAATTTCTAGCGAATTGATATCAATTCATATTCAGTTTCTGTGAGCCGTTATGAAATTTGTTTGATGTTCATTAATATAAAGTTTCATATTACCTATATACAATTTGTTTGACAGTTATGTTGAATTTTGAAATAGCGTTTCCTTCATCTTCGCCTTCGCCTTCTCTTCCTCTTTCTATTTCTCTCTCTTTCTCTACCCTCTACTCTCTTTCTCTTCAATCTTTCTTCACCTCGCCGTTACAACCATTCTACTTATCATCCTCCTCGACTAATCTCCGCCTCCGTTTCCCAGTCGCCACCATCAAAGCCGTCAATGGTGTTCCTCTACGCTCTCCCTTCTTTCCCATAAGAACCATAATCTGCCTCTACCACCTATTACTATCTGATACACTATCACCACCATAACTGGTCTCCACCTCCGTTATCCATCCCATCAATGCCGCTAATGGAGTTCCTCTACGCAACGACCACACCGCATCAAGGTTCTATTTTCTTCCCTCTCGTCTATGTTTCCTTGATCCTATTTCTACCTTCTACTCCATACCTGATTACTCCATTGTTGAACGATGGATCCAGTGGGAATCTGTCAAAATATTAGGCGCAACAGTCATCCTTGAAGGCGATTAATAAGATGAAGCACAAGCATACGCCAAAAATAAAGGCTTTCATACCAGAAAAACACGGAACAAGTGTTCAATTGTGGTGGTAGAGAAGAAAACACAACAATTCGACGTGACCGGATCCCAAATTCTTTGATTTTTCATAATCCAGTCCCATTCGGACCATTGCGCAATCCATCTGCATAATCTTCGTTATCTAGAGAACGTAAGGAACCGGATTCTGTGTTGTTCTCCAAAGTTCCAGGGCTTAAAGTACAGTTCATTTGATTCATCGTTGAAATCCGGTGGCCCGATCGGTCAGATCTAAGGATATCGATACTTCCACGTTGTGCCTTGTGTCCAGAAACTAGAAATCATATAATTGAGGTCCTGCTAATGTTTCACAATTTAGGTTCATTTGATTGATCGTGCGATGAAACTCAAATTTGATATAAGGTTGTATGATCCGAGCTGCGGAGAGCGAAACTTGAGCTTTACCTGATTAGAGGAAAATTTATTACGTCGACATCGAGATGCAACAAAATTGGTTTTGAGAGGTTCCTGTTATGCAGTTACATAAACGTATCTTATATGAACATCCCGTCTACACGTCTCTGATCAAGGATTTTGAGTAATCGATCTATCAATTCTGTTTCTAAAGTAGCAATGGATGTTGATTTCGTTGTGAATTTTGTTGTAGTTTGAGATTTAACAAGAAAGTTAGATAAATCGGAGGGCAAGTTAGGGAGATTTTGGATTATGGAAAAAGGGATAATCGAATGCAGTGTCTGTCATTCCAAATTGGTGTCCACAAAGGCTGTCTCAAGGGCTTACGATAGACACCGGATCAAGATCTCAAAGAAACATCGAGCACTCAATGTTCTCTTGGTTGTTGGTGACTGTATGTTAATTGGTATACAGGTCAGTTATCTTCGTATAATAAGCTATACATTAAAGTTACATAAATTAATCAGTTGATTTCTATTTCATCTTCTTGTTACAGCCAATATTGGTGTATATGTGCAAGGTGAATGGGAAGTTCAATTTTAGCCCCATTAGTGTTAACTTCTCGACTGAAATTGCAAAAGTTATATTTGCACTTGTTATGCTTTTAATCCAGGTAAATTGTTTCTCTCACTTTAATCTACTACTTTCTGCTTTATTTTGATTGATTTTCTTCCTAAAAACCTTCTTATAAATCATACAAATTTCTGAATTGTTAATTTCCAAGCTAGATATCAGAAAATAGGGGAAAAGTCACTTCTTTCTTTCTCCACTTTTATACAAGCAGTCCGCAACAACTTACTTCTTGCTGTTCCAACATTTCTTTATGCTATGAAAAATTACTTAAAGTCAAGGAGTATGAGCTTTTGAGATGTAACTTTAGTGACACTGGTTGCTTTGGATTTGGTATTCAAGAACACATCGATCTTGGTATCAAGTAAGTCACTGTTTACTTTCAACTCTTTATCATATTAATGTGTTGTACTTTGAGAAATCTTCCAGTTATAGAATTGTTCAATCATTTTTTTGAATGGCATTTGTTTAGTTTGGCTTATTTTTCAAAGTACAATGCTATAAACATATCCATGAAAGTACGTTGCTACTTATGTTTATCGTTGTTTATAATATTTTTTGTGATTACAGATACGATCCGTCTACTGGTATTTACGGAATGGACTTTTTTGTGGTATTGGAACACCCTGGATACCGTGTGGGCCGTAGACGCAGGTGCAAGGCACGTGTTGGCATTGAACACAAAGTAACAAAGGATGATGCCATGAAGTGGTTTCAAGTGAAATATGAGGGAGTTATTCTTAACAAATCTCAACAAATTAGAGCTTAGTTTTAATTTTATGTTTCTATTGAGGGGACTTTTAAATTTGTATTGCGCCAGAGATTTAATGATTATTGCTTTGTGTTTGATGAATCGTGATAGTAATGGGAATATGGAACATGGTTTTTTGTTTTATTTTTCATTTGTTAAAATTTGCTATTATTTTTGGGGGTTTTTCTTTACTAGATCATGGTAGATGGAAAAAATATGTAACGGTCATGTTTAAGTGCTTAGAAATTTAAATACAATCGTTTATCTGGGATTCTTAACAAAAAGATATGACAATGGCTATTTGTATGCCTCATTAAACTGTCTAGGGTGTGAAACTGTGACAAACCCTAAAACCGTGAAATATGTTTTTGGAACAAAACATGTTAAATATCAAAGTCATAACCATATCGACCAAAATTTTCACAATAAAATTTGCTTTCATGTTAAATTTTAAGTTAAGCCAAGAGAATTATAAAAACAATTATTTTGAAATTGAACTAAATTGAACCGTGTAAACCTTTAAAAATGTATAATCGTGCTAACCCGTATAATTAAACAGATAGGCGCACAACCGCAAGTCCAACTCTCCTAACCCGGACACGACCCATATAATAAACGAGTTATACTGTACAACATGTTTGCGACTAGACCCTAAAGCATAAACCATAACAAAAACCATTTACTGTGGTATTTTGTGTTCTTTGTAATATGACATACCCCCCCCCCCCCTCTTCCACATTTGACGCCCGATAATGATCAAGTACCTCAAAACTATACTATACTTTTTCTATTTAACTTAACATACATTTATTTTAAAAGCAAAATAAGAACCATGCATATTTATTTCAAAATCAAAATACCACCCCTCCCCAAAATCCTATTCATTGGCAGGTAAAATGACTTTTATTTTCTTAAAGTAAAATGCTTTAACAAACAAATAAGTAAAATTAGAATGCTATTTCAAATTTGTGATTTATTATAATTATTCAAAGTTTATCAAGAACGTTGTTTTATTGCATAATTTAATTAACTATATACTCCTTTAGTAATTTTGTCATATCTTATGAAAATATTGTTTGTTATAACTATTAATGTTTATATCTTCACATCCCGTGTAATACACGGGTCTTACAACTAGTATATATATATATATATATATATATATATATATATATATATATATATATATATATATATATATATATATATATATATATATATATATATATATATTCAATGGCTTTCATTACTCTGCTGTCCATCCAACTCATGGTCGAAATTTATATATCTGACTTCTAAATTGTTGTTTTCTCTTTAATTTAAAGTCATTTATTTATGCAATAAATGATGCTTTAATAAGAGCTACATCAGCTTCACCAAAGTTTTCATTTAAATAGTTTTTCCAAGTAATACAAAACCAACATAAATATGACAAAGTTCTTGCTTTTCACCATATATCTTGTGCTTCCCATGTTTATAGGTAACTTTAAGTTGTTTCTTTTTCATTATAACATCGTAGCGACTTACAATGTCTTAAATGTAAACTATTAGTTTGATAAGTGGAGTCACATATTTTCTTTTCCAAAGTACCTTTCAAGAACGAGGGTAGCTAACATACATATTGAGGTTGAAGATATCCTTGTCTGGTAATTATGGGACACTAACACATCCTTGAGAAAGAGGCTTGATGCTATTAGACTATAAGTATCAAGTCCCAGGTGCAATAACATTGATATTTTTTGTTGATTAAAATATGGTTTAAACTTGCAGACAAATTGCTCGTGGCCCAGATAATTTGCAAGGATACTCATATCCTACCATTGTGTATAAATTTTGCATGTAACCAAATGTGTATTACGAAACATGGAAAGCTTGCCGTCGGAAAATGCAAAGGTGGTGCAGTTTGTGGTTGTATTTTCCCATGTTCAACAGACGGCAAAAATTTTAAGGATCCTGCCATCTCTCCCCTCCCTTCTTAGCTTCAACCCTCCTTTCTATATAAAAGTAATAACAAAGTGTAAAGTCCAATTCCCAAAGTGTTATTAAGATCAAGCTAGAATGCTAATGGTTGTTCTCATATATATTATGTTTATTTTATTTCATTTAGTATATATATATATATATATATATATATATATATATATATATATATATATATATATATATATATATATATATATATATATATATATAGAGAGAGAGAGAGAGAGAGAGAGAGAGAGGGGTGGTTCATTTGAGGACAATTAAATGATAGAGAACGCGAGGACAGATCTCGGCCATTTAAATTAAAAGATTAATGGTTAATATGATTGTGCCATTTATGTAAATATATAAAAATATATGTATCCATATGCAATTTTAAAAACATGGTAAGGGTATAATAGGTATTTTACACATATATTTAATTAATGAATCCTAAAATCACGTTCTATAATTTTGGAATTGATGAACCACATCTTTGGACACCTTATCAACTATTCAAACTCTCTCAAAAAACCCGATTGTACTATTGATGCAGACGAAAATCATCCACCGCCGCATCCACCTCCACCTCCTTTTCATCTTCACCGTCGCTGGTAGTATTTTGTTCTTTTTCACCTTTTTATCATCCCTGTTTCCACCAATCAACCACCACCATTTCTGCCATACCGGAAGTGAGGTAAACCGTAAAACCATTCATAAATCTCAAATCTCATTTTGACCTAATAATTACTTCAATCAAATTTAATACATATTGAGATCGTAACATAAACACTATAATTTTTGAAACCACGAGGATGCAATCTATCAATTTTCAAAGGTTGAACTAAATCTGTCATTTTGACCAAAGCACATGGACCAAGACTGTAATTTACTCTTTATGCTGTACTTCAAAATAAATAACTCGAGTGGGTCGTGTCTTCATAACTGGTGGTCAATGAAATAGGCTCCTGGTCTTTATCTTTGGCTATTCAAATTTTGAAAACATATTTCAGAGCCCAACTTGACCGTTGAAAACCTAGGGTTTGCAATTTCAAATTTCTCAACCATGGAGGATATCGTTGATCCCAGAAGCATGGTTATGGATCCAGAGGCCGCGTTCCTAGCTTCTAAACAAGAAACTGGTAACGAATGGGAACTCTTCAAAGAGAACGTCAGACCACTGAAGAGAGGACGCAATGTAAAACTCCTCAATGATTCCCTCAAATCCAATTCCGATTTTCAAATCAGAAACTCTCTCATTGACACCCGAAGGTCGCACTCTTTCTTTATTATGTCGCATTTCATTTTTTTTTACATAAGCAAGGTATAAGGTCGAAGAATCCAATTGATTCCTCTGAAGACGAAATTGGTATAAGATGAAGTAAATCAGCTAACGAAAAGAAATACACTTCCGGATTAGATCTGAGAGAATCAATTTTCATTATTTTTGCCTTCAACTATTTATCGATTTTCTTATTATTGTTTTTAATTTTTATTAGAAAGCTGATTAAAGCCATTGATGATTATGAAGGTGAAGATCCTCTACAACCATGGCTTGAGTAAGTTCTGATGAATCGTACATATTTAACCTTTCTTCTTTTGCTGTGATGTTAAATTTGCCTAATCAAATCCGAAATGAGTATTAAACCTTTCAATTACAATGTATAGCTGTATCAAGTGGGTACAAGATGCATTTCCTCCTGGTGGAGACTGTTCAGGATTGGTGGTCATTCTAGAACAATGTGTACGGACCTTTTGGCATGAGGAAAAATACAAGAATGATCTCCGTTATCTGAAAGTGTGGTTGGAGTATGTAAGTTTTTATATTATATAACTTCAACTCTGTTCCATCATCATTGACATTTGTTTCATGTAATGACTGAAATATGCATCGCAGGCTGGATATTGTGATGATGCTGAAGTTGTTTATAGTTTTCTTGATACAAATAAAATTGGGGAGACACATTCCATCTTTTACATATCATATGCTACCCACTTGGAGTCGAAGAATAAAATCAAAACCGCAAATGATTTGTACGAATGTGGGATTGCTCGGTACGCCTCTTTCTTTCTTTCTTTCATTTTTGCCTTTTTTATGATAATATGAACTTTACATTCTTAGATTTCTTTCATGACCAAGTTCTTACCAAAGTTATTTTTGCAATAGGAACGCTCAACCAATTGAGAAGCTTAAATCAGCTTACAGGAAATTTTTCACTCGATCAATGAGTAGACCAAAACCCGTTGAAGTATGTCAATAAAATCCGTTTCTTTTGTTTTTCTTGTTCTTTAAAATGTGGTGTAAATTTCTTGTATTAATGATAAACTTTCAAAATCACTAGGAGGAATCAACGGACACTCGTCAGCCTGCCCGAAGCTTTGGAACCATCTTGACCCGGGCAGACGGTGGTGGGAATTTTTTTAATTATTATAATAAAAAAATCTGTTTCCTTTACTCAAAATACTTTCTTGAAATTATAGGAAATCGCCCTTTGGAAAGTTCGGAAATAGCTAGGAAAAGACAAAAGCAAGAAGGGTAAGAAAATGAAGTTGCATGTCCTTTTTTGTTCCAAACCATATTTTGTGACAAGAATATTTTTTATTTTTTTGATTCTGATAGGCCGCAGGGTTCGCTCAAGGTTTTTAAAGATACGGGCAGCATGGGCAGGAGCTCAATGCAACAGTCGGAATCATCAAAGCCGGGGTTGAAAGTCTGGAATACACTAGGAGGAAGAGCTGAGAGAAATAAAGAGAATAATACCATTCCTTCCAAGTGGACATCACATAAGGTACATTAACGATTTAAACCCTTAAATAATGATCCTTTTTAATTTGTAATAATACTTTTTTTATTTCTAAAAAATTCAGATTCCCCAAAGACCTGTTGGTAGATTCGGTGGTGCTGTTCCTGCCCCACCTTGCATTGAGGTTTTTGTAGATGAAGATTGCTCAGGGTGAGTATGAAAATAATTGGGTAACAAATTATTTTTCTTTTTACAAATTTAAAAAGTATTATCAAATGTTTTGTTCACAAAATACCATAACAATAATGGTATTTTGTGAGCAAAACATTCTTGATAATACTTTTTTAAAACAATAGGTTTTGTAAAAAAAACAAATAGTTGGAAACTTATTCACGATACTAAACTAGTTATTTTTATCCATTTCAAGACCTCATAATGTTAGAAATGAGGGGGGAGGATCTGCTGCTTTGCAGCTCAGGGACAAGGATGGTAAAGACCTTAAAAAGTAAGTAAAAAGAATTAAGAAATATGGTTTTTGTGTTTTGATGGAAAAGATTTATTGAATAGTTGTTTGCTGAAACAGGGAAACAGAGTTATTGAGGGAAAACCCGTTATGCCATTTTCCCCCAAGCAGTCTCAGATGATAATTGATTGGAATTATAATTTGTTGTTGTTTTCTAATATCTCTCAATGGATCGGGCTTTTGTCTATAGAGCTTGATTATTATTGTAATCATGGAAAAAAAAAAAAAAAAAAAAGAGTTGTATTGTGGTTTGATTTTGTTACGGTTGTTTGGCAAGACATCCTCAATAATTTGTTGAGATAGTGTATGCTCATGCTTATCTCATTTCTGAATCCTTTGTTTTTTCATTTATAATTTTATTTTGTGATGCCATAAGTAATGATTAACATTTATGCGAGTGAGATGAGACTGAGAGATAAATAATTAAATATGGTCTCACTTGACTATAAGTAGGAGGAAAATTTAGAAGGATATATGATTACTCTTTTTTGAAATGAGAGGGCATGACAGCATCTCCCGACATATATTATTATAAATATTAAAAAGCAAAAAAGTGGTACAAGTAACCAGTGAATAAGAAACACTCGAGGAACAAATCGGAAAGAGTTATAACTTATAAGTTATTAATTGAAACTGATCATTTTTATACAAGTCGCTAATGTGACCAATATTTACTTTTTAACTATTTCATGTAACGTTTATATAAAATGGTTAAGGGGGTGTTTGCGAGTGCGGTTTTGAACTGTTTTTTTTTTTTTTTTTTTTTTTTTTTTTTTTTTGCTTATTATGGTGTGCATCTGATAAAAACAAAAAGAGTACATTACAGTTTTGTTCCATGTGGTTTGTGTTTGGTATCACTCTAAGTCCAAGTATTGGAAAATGCACGCGCCTATCTCTATGGTTTCTGAAACGGGGTGTAGATTTTGAAGCGGTCCAATATATCGAAGCCCACGAGCTGTTTCGCGATTTATGTCATTATGGGCTAGGGTTTAGAGTCCATGTATTTTAGGTCTGTTTAGTATATAAATACGTTTTTAATAGCATAATTAAATAAGACGAAAATACAGATTAGGGTTTGAGTCGTTTTAGTGCTTATTCAAGTTGCTCGTTAAATTTTGTAATTAGGAGCACTATCCTTGTACTCAAACCTGATTAATCAATCATTTGGCACCGTTTATATTCATATCTTTTGTTGTATTGTGTTTGATTTTATGTCTTTATTTTTCAGTTCATTGGATCAGGTCCTAACAACATTAAAACCATAGCAATATAAATCCTTAAGAAAATGGGGTGTTACACTTAATTTGTTAAGTCAGTGGCTAGGGTTCTTCAGAATTTATCCATTTAGACTATTAATTAATAAAAATGAACCTTTTGGACATGTATGCCCAATACACCAATCCTAAAACATAGGTCAAAAGAGGTCCAAATCACCCAGGCTTATTCATTGCTTCAAGAGAGCATGTGTTTTGCTCTCTTTCTCTCTCTGGTTCAAAGCTCCAAAATGGTCTACAAAATCAACTTGTTAACTTGGAGTTTTCCGAATTCCAGAAACACTTCATACATGGACCAAAACACCATAAAATATTCCTAACTCTAAGATCTAAGCATAAGGATACATCAAACAGGAACCTTCTTAGTTACAGGAGTCCAAAAATGTGGAAGTAATGCTGGATCTTGGTTGGAGGTTGCTTTCTTGCACCACTCATTCTCTTATTCTTCTTCTTCAAACTTCACCTCAAAGTAATGAAATGAGCTAAGAATCACAAAAGGTGGCTAAGAGTCGTTATAGGGTTCTTTAGGAGATGGTGGCCGATAAAAGAGGCTGCCACAGCCTTTATATAGGTCTCAAAACCCGAGATTTAGGGTTTTAACATTTTGACGCATTGCACCGCTAAGGGTACCTGGTAGTGTCGCTACTAGTCGTGCCCCCGCGTATCTTCTAAACCCTCATTCACTTCACTATCCTCCTGCTGTTAGCCCCGCTAATCCACGATTTACCTAGAATTTAATTCTTTAAAACTTTTAAATTTATGTCCGGGAAACGGGCTTTACATAAATGCAAGATATCAACTCAACTCCTTGTTAAGACATTTCGAAATCCAAATTGCTAACTTTTGCATCTTTGGTCTAAAAATTTGTTTCAAAGCATAGAAACACCTGTAACAACATATTACAACATTTAAAACATTAAAATCTTACATCGATGTCAAAATCATACAGAATGACCATATTGTCCTTTTTCATATATTACTTCATTTTCATACACTTTGAAACCTAAGTTTCAGGTAGTTTTGACTTATAATACATTGAAAGTTTTAGGTTCTTGCACCCTCAGTCATCTGGAACACATCTGTGTCTTTTTACCCTTTTCCACCAACTTAAGGCTTATAATGTGTTTAGATTTGTCCGGACGGCTTGTAGCCTCGCTACTACCCGCTGTTGAATTCATTTGACCCAAAATTCCTATTTTGTCCCTGTTTACCCATCTCAAAATATTTATACACTAGACGAATTCCCGCGCGTTGCACGGAAAGCAAAATTATGTAGTTTAGAAAATTATGAAATCTACAAATTTGAACGATAATTGAATGATAGTCCATATTTTAGAAAAGAGTTTCATTGTCACTCAAGTATCTTGGAAAATACACTTTTAATGACAATAATATCGGCACATGTTAACGGTGTGTGTGGTACGATATATAGTAAAAACACACATTGCACGACATATGCAATTAGAAATTTTGAAACGCACAAATTGTTTCGTAAAAGTTGAAATTGCATTATGTGGTACGGTGCATATGGTTTTTGCACGTTGGAGAAGATTCAGAGCTCATATCGAAACCGACTTGCTAAATAATTAAACTTTCAAATATATATTTTCCTTGAACTTTAATTATTTGGAAATGTTTCCAACAATAAAAATGATTAATGATTTATATAATTGTTTTAACTTTAAGGGAAACATTTATTTATAAATTAAGAAAGCTTCTTACGTTGGTTTATCATGACGATGTGAGATCAAACTTTCCTTCATAGTGTTCTACTTTGTAACATTTTCTTATCCCACATCGTTTAAGAAACCCAACTTATGAGAAATCAAACATCTATAAATAAAGAGAATAATACATTTCTCATCTCATACAACTTAAGAAACAAATTTCAAGAGAAAGCAAACATCTATAAGTAGAGATGCTAAATCATTTCTCTTATATATTTGTTCTTTTGTGTTTTTGATTCTAACCAACTTAGGCATCGGTTAGAAGGTAAATCATTAACATATTGTTTCAGACAGACTCTTTTATAACAGATATTTAAAACATTCACAAATAAAAAAGTATGTGTATACATAGTGGTGAATCAATAATTGTTTACATCGTTGCCACTTTTTACAAAAACATACTATAAACTTCCAACCTAGTTGGGCTTTTAAAAGTTTTAAATACTTTTAACTTCACTTTTAAGTTTCAATACTTCTATAAATGTGGTATTATATAACATAAAGTTGAAATGTTAGATAGATGTGTGAATCGATGTGAGAGAAAGAAAAAATTCAAAATAATATGTTAAAAGATAAGTCATTAACACATTGTTTTTGACGGTTTCCTTTATAAGAAATATTTAAAACATTCACAACTAAAAAAATATATGTGTATGGATAGTGGTGAATCAAGAATTATTTACAACGTTGCCACTTGTTACAAAATTATATTGAAACTTCCAACCTAGTTGTGTTTTTAAAAGTTTTAAGTAATTTTAACTTCATTTTTAAGTTTCAATACTTCTAGAAAGTGAAACAAAAATTATAATCCTTCAAAACTTTGCGATAAGACTTGAATGTCATATTATGATCAAAATTGATTGATAAACAAAGCAAATGTGTGATATTATATAAGTGAAAAAGGAATGGTCATATATGTATGTGAAACAATGTGGGACAAAAAAAATCAAATATTGGAAGTTAAAGAGTTGAGGGTTTCAAATGCATATGATGTAAGGAAAAATACTTATTTTATGAGATATAAGATAAGATAAGATAAGATTCAAATCCCTCCCGAACATACTTTATAATACTTATGAACTGAGACTTGATGTTACATATGGTATTTTAAAAAATTATAAAAAAACAAATATAATATTTAAAGTTTAGGATGTATAAATATACTATTTTGATTTTAACAAAATATGTACAAAATTCCCCCGAAATTTAATTGATGAAATGGCGAAATCTAATTGGACTGATGACACGCGGTTTCCTTCGTCAACAATATTGAAACTGAAATCCCTAATTTCCCAATATTGATTTCCTGGAACCTTCCGCCCCTTGCTCCATCTACAATTCTACATAACATCCCTCACCAATCTTCTTTGAAAATCCCATGTAAAGCTCTTATGGAAGAACAAATCGAGTGGGACGATCTGATTAACATTGACAGTTTCTTCGATCAACCCCCTGTCCTTGCAACTTCATCTCCAAATCATGGGAACAGCCAGTCTCCCTTGTCTGTCGATGATATCGAGCAGTTGCTTTTGAAGGATGACGACGAAATTTATGACGCCGATGCGTTGAACTCTGTTCAGGAGGCGGCTGATGTGTTCTTTCATGATTTTTTGCTTGATTCGCCTTTAGACGTGGAAAAATCCGGTGAAGTTGTTGATAATTCTGATGGAGATAATTCGGTGGAGGAGCAGAAGAACGAATCTGTTGTTGATCACACAGAAGAAAAGGAGAATTCCGATGATAGCCCCAATGATCCCCTCGCCAAAAAGCGGAAAAGGTATTTATGATCAATTGATTATCGTGTTACAGTTGACCTTTTTTTGGTTCTGTAAAACGTTGAATGAATTATTTCTTTCTGATACATGCGACGCCCTACCAGATCTAGCTTAAACTGTGAGTTTTCATGCTTGATCTGAACCCTCGCTGAATGCTATCACAAATATGTCGCCAAATAACAGTTTTAACATTTTAGCAATAGTAGAGGTTATCGTTTTGTTGTCTCGATTGAATTACTGCTTCAATTCATCATCGTAATTGCAATTTTCAGGCAACTGAGGAATAAAGATGCGGCTCTAAGATCTCGTGAGAGGAAAAAGATGTACGTAAAAGATCTGGAGATGAAAAGTAGATACTATGAAGCGGAATGCAAGAGATTAGGATCGTTGCTCCAGTGTTTCATGGCTGAAAATCAAGCACTGCGTTTCTCATTACATAGTAGTAAGGCATACAATGTTTCCACGACCAAGCAGGAGTCTGCTGTGCTCTTCTTGGGTATGTATCACTCCTATATCTTCATCTTTTCATGTCCATATCCACCATGGAAGTAAACATTTTGAATCTGTATAGTGATAACGAATCTGATTGTTTCTTTACAGAATCCCTGCTGTTGGGTTCCCTGCTTTGGTTGGTGGGCATAGTTTGCCAGCTGGTTCTTCCAAGCCTGCACCTGCAAAATCCAGGGGCGGCTCAACTGGAAATCGTGGTAGGAGAAAAGCTACCAAATCTGGTTGTAAGGAAGGAGGGAAGTAAAATCTGTAGAGAGTCCCTTTTGGTGGGCAAAAGATTTAAAGCTTCAAGATCAAGGATGCGATCAAGTCTTAATTGTCTAGAAGTTGTAAGCAATATCCTAGCGGTTTTTTGATTTTTTTTTTTGTTTTGTTTTTTGTGGTGGTTCGTTTGGATCAATAAAAGAATAGATGTGGAGACTTTTGAGGTGTTGAGCTTAAACTGTGTAATGGTCATTTGGTCATCTCTGGTTGATCCTTTTTTACTTTCTATGTAACATTCCTGCTAATCTTATGTTTATGACAATTCTATAAAGGGTTGATGAAGATATATGGGAAAAAAAGTATGATATTATGATTTGGGGTCTTAGTTAGATCTGGAAATGGGTCTCGTTATCACTGGTTGCAAAAGAAGCAAACAGACGTTAAACACTTCGGGTGGACACCTGTTTTTCATCATCTTCATTGTTAAAACTAGTGTTCGATTTTGACTTTGCAAGAAAGCACTTCCAGTGAGCACTTGATCACTATATAGATTAAAAAGCCAAAGGTCTTTTAAATGGCTAATATCATAAATCATAGTATATGTTGACGTTTTTTGGATTAAAATTTAAATAATTATTTTTGTAATCTTATATTTCTCTATTTCTCTGTTTTTCTTCATCAACGATTACAGGAGACACTTCTTGACAGACTCATAGAGGAATGATTATTTTTTGTTTGGAACTTTTGCATGCTTTATGTATTTCTTTTTGTAAAAGTTTTAACCTTTAAAAGTTCAATATAATCAGTGGCTTCTTTTGCATCAAATCACTATGAAATAAACAAATGCCTTGAAAGAAATCAAATACAATACTTTTTATTATTATTATTATTTTTTTACCTTGGATTAGAAGATGAGGGCATCTACGTGGTGTGGTCCATTGTGGCTTGCCAACTTAGCTTAAACAAGTCACATCCGCAAGTGGTAACCGACTAGGAGTTGATTAACCTGCTAAATGTGAAAAGTGAAAAAAGCTTGACAAGTTCTAGTTATTTACCCACCATAGTGTGATGCTAGGGTAAAACTGAAAACAAATGGCAAACTTGAAGGCTTTTGTGCAATTTCCCCCAAAAAAGATAAGACGCTTCATATCAAGTTTTGGATCGTGGACATTTTCTATAAAATTTCAGATATCAAACATTAGCCTTCCATCGTAAGGGTGTGTTAGTATATAAAGTGAGTCCTAAAATCCGAAAATAGCCAATAATAATGGTACATTGTTAAGAAGCTAGAGTGTGTAATTACGAAATTTTTTGGTTTTGAATAGAACTTTGGAACCTTTTTATATTAGATAAGAAGTCTATAAATATAGAGTTCGTACATAGTTACATTGTTGGCGTCTTTTTCTTTAGAAACATATCAACTTAAGTGGTGGATTAATCAAAATTTCATTTTAATCATACGATAAAATTTTACATTTAAGCAGGATATGTTCGATGGTAAAATCATAGGGGAGGGGGCAGGCATCAAAAACTGATGATGGAAAGTGAACTATCAAGTATCTGTATGTAAATGTTTTGAAGCTGGTGGGTTCCACTGTAAATACTTGAAGTAGAAGCATATCCTTTAGAATATTAATTATTATGCAACACAAAGTTTCATTCCAACCATGTCCCTGTCACTATCAACCAAATTCATTAAGACCTTGTACCGTTGTTATTGTATGCAAATCACTCCCAAAAATTTCATAGAAAATTTGTTATTTTTCTTTATAAACTCAACGAGGAGTTTTGAACGAAAAAGTTATAAATAGATAAATATGACTGTGTTACAAATAAAACTCTGAAAAACAAAGCACATAAATAATAAGTTTTGCATCAAATATATGAACTGAAAAAGGGTAAAATAGGAACGGCCATATGGTTGGGTGGTTGGTAATATCGCCCACTCAGCGACTCTTCTTTGACATTTACGACTGCATATAAATCATACAAAATCGCCTTTACAAACCCAAAACTGAAAACCCCCCCACCACCTCTCTGTTTCTGGTGAAGAAAACAGAGTCATCGTCTTACTCAAACAGATACATTCCTTTTCTCAGAAATGGAATCGGATTATGGAGTTCCCAGAGAGCTTTCTCATCTCCAACGGAGTCGTTCGCTTTACCAGCCGGAACTTCCTCCTTGCCTTCAGGTTTCTATTTTACACCCCAATTCTCTTCGTTTTCCTTGTTCTTATTCCTTCTGTATATGTTTTTAACGTAATGTAGTTTTTATAAAGCTAAGATGGATCGGATTAACCTGTGCTTGCGGTTTTTGAATGGTTTGAAAAATTCATTGCTTCCATGAAACTTTTAGAAATCATTGCGAATGAGAATCGGATATATCTCAAACGCTTTTTCTGATATATGCATTGTTTTTGCCGTCCTAGCATTTTGTCCTTTACTTGCATCATGTTACTGGTGGCATTATCACCATGAATGTGACAGCTTTATGCGATCAAAATAGCGTGTTTTTGCCCTAATGACGTGAATTAGTATCATGAACATAGAGCTCACAAACCATTTTTATGTGGATTTCTGTTCAGGGAACTACTGTGCGAGTAGAATTTGGCGATGCAACTACTGTGGCAGATTCATCTGGTGGCCACACTATCAGTCAATCATTTCCTCACACATATGGTCAACGTTTGGCTCATTTTCTTAGGGAAACAACCAAAGTCCCTGGTGCTCAAATTATTAGCACACATCCTGCGATGAGGTATGTGTGTGTGTATGTGTAGAAATAACTAAATTCACAGAAAAAGTCTCATATCGTTTACAATTTTTGATTTCAGGGTTGGACTGGTTTTCTGTGGTAGACAGTCTCCTGGAGGGCACAATGTTGTTTGGGGCCTTCATGAAGCTCTCAAAATTCACAACCCTAAAAGTACTTTACTAGGATTTCTTGGTAAGTATATATTCCTTAATATATGCTAACAATTAACATGATATTTGCTAAAAAGAATACTGTAATGCATGTGACAAGGTGGTTCTGAAGGTTTATTTGCTCAAAAAACTCTCGAGATCACAGATGATGTTCTTGCAACCTACAAAAATCAAGGTACTTTAAAGCATACATATTTTTGGTAAAATAAAGTATGACCGTTTTAACCTTTTGAAGGTGGTTATGATCTTCTGGGACGTACAAAGGATCAAATAAGAACAACAGAACAAGTCAATGCTGCCATGGCTGCATGTAATGCTTTAAAGTTGGATGGCCTTATCATTGTTGGAGGTAATATTTAAAAAAATAAAAAAATAGTGGTGACATGGAATTTTCTATTTGTTTATTAATGAACCTGATTTATTTTTTCTAAAGGAGTGACATCAAACACGGATGCTGCTCAGCTTGCTGAGACTTTTGCTGAAGCAAAATGCTCCACAAAGGTAAAAATTGTGTTATTTTTTATATAATATTAATAATGTACTATAGAGTAATTTACATTTTTGGTCCCTGGGTATAATTGATTTTTTTCAGTTTTGGTTCCAAAAAATTCTCATGCAATTTTGGTTCTTATTTGCGGTTTTTGTTAATTTACTCTTTATTTTATTAAAGATAAATGATATTGTTCATGCTGTTTGTATTCTTTTAGGTTGTTGGAGTACCTGTTACTTTGAATGGAGATCTCAAGAACCAATTTGTTGAAGCAAATGTTGGCTTTGATACAATATGCAAGGTCCTGATTTTATAATCTCAAAACTTCATTAAAATACTCATTGTTTTCTAAAAAACCTGGTAAATAAAAAAATTGAAAATGTTTTTTATTTTAAACATGTCTGTATTTTTAATCCAGGTTAACTCCCAACTTATAAGCAATGTTTGCACAGATGCACTTTCAGCAGAGAAAGTAATTCCCAAATAATTAATAAAAGCATATTTATTTTGTTAATTTCATTTTTTGCATATTATCAAGTGAAATCTGATTTTTCTCTCTTTCAGTATTACTACTTTATTCGACTCATGGGTCGGAAGGCATCACATGTGGCCTTGGAATGCACACTGCAGTCACACCCAAACATGGTGCCAATTAATTTCTCAGTTCTCACTATGATATAATTATTTTAAAAAAAATATATTTTTGTTCCCAAATTAACTTTGTGGAGCTTTTTGTAGGTTATTCTTGGTGAAGAAGTTGCTGCTTCAAAACTTACTATATTTGACTTGACAAAACAGATTTGTGATGCAGTCCAAGCCAGGGCAGAACAAGGTGCATTTTGGTCATTTTGCTGTCGACATTATAATTATAATTAAATTATATTCTTTAAAATTTCTTTATGGAACCAGAAAAGTACCATGGTGTTATCCTGCTTCCAGAAGGTCTTATAGAAAGCATCCCTGAAATCTATGCACTATTACAGGTAAACTAAAGCTCATTTGTTACAAAAAATAAAGGTAAAATTGCAGGAATTAGCAACATACTTTTACTCTTTTACCAATATACACAATGTACTTATTATTTATTTGTAATAGCAAAGTACATTGCTATCATCCTTACAGAAATGTAAGTACGTTGCTTTTATTGGTAAAAAGTAAAATTACTTTACTATTTTTGTTAAGAAAATGAAGTATATTGCCCATATTGGTAGTGAGACTAAAGTACGTTGCTATTTCCTGCAAATTTGCACAAAAATAAATCTTGATGAACTATTTTTTTTTAATCTTTTCTGATGCTGTGAATCCTTCCAGGAAATTCATATTCTTCTACGACAAGGTGTTTCTGTTGATAAAATATCAATGCAACTGTCGCCTTGGGCATCTGCCTTATTTGAATTTTTACCTCCATTTATTAGAAAACAGGTCCATTTTGAAATATTTATATTTTAAACCTTTTATATGTATATGTATATAAATTATAAATTACCTTGTAATGTGCAGCTTCTCCTTCATCCTGAATCTGATGACTCAGCACAGTTGTCTCAAATTGAAACAGAAAAGCTTCTTGCTGAACTTGTGGAGGCAGAAATGAACAAGCGCCAGGTAGGATATGAGCTCTATAACATCTCTTCACCATTATTATATATATATTTAGTATATAAAGTAATTTACATTTTTGGTCACTAAGTGTAGCTAATTGTTTGAATTTTGGTCCTAAAAAGTTATCTTCTGCAACTTTGGTTCTTATTTTAGGTTTTTGGTTTCTATTCCAAAGTAAAATGACTATACTTTGGGGACCCAATATTGCAAAAATCAGCTATAGTAGGGTCCAAAAATGTTACAAGAACTTTGGTATGGATGAAAATTGCAAGAGAAAACTCTTTGGGATCAAAATTGAAAACATCATACATAATAAGGGACGAAAAATGCAATTTACTATAGTATATATTATGAGTAAATTACACTTTTGGTCCCTGAGTATTGCTGAGTTTTTTATTTTTGGTCCCAAAAGTTTCCTTTTGGAAATTTTGGTCCTTATTTGAGGTTTTTGTAATGTTTTTAGTCGCTCTTCCAAGTAAAATGACTATATTTCGGGGATAAAATTGGAAAAATCAGCTATATTCAGGGACAATTGTTTTTTGCAAACTTCATACCAAAAAGTCTTGCAATTTTGGTCCTTATTTGATGTTTTTTGTAACGTTTTTTCCAAGTGAAATGACTATATTTTCAGGATCAAAATTACAAAAATCAGCTATACTCAGGGACCAAAGATAGTAAAAAATTTTACAAGAACCTCAAATAAGGACCAAATTTGAAAAAGAAAACCTCTTGGGACCAAGATTGCAAAAATCAGCTATACCAAAAAAAAGCAATCCACTCTAGCATACATTAATGATTTGTAATAATTATTATATGTGAATTGTTTATACAGAAAGAAGGTTTATACAAGGGGAAGAAATTCAACGCCATCTGCCACTTTTTTGGTTATCAAGCTCGAGGCTCTTTACCATCAAAATTTGATTGTGACTATGCCTATGTAAGTTTCTTTCCGTTTTTACCCATCAAATTACATATTCATTATAAACCTCGGGTAACTAATTATAAAGCAATAATCATGTAGGTGCTAGGACATATTTGTTACCATATTCTAGCAGCTGGTTTGAATGGGTATATGGCCACTGTAACTAACCTGAAGAATCCTTGTAACAAGTGGCGCTGTGGTGCTGCTCCAATAACAGTAAGTTCTTTAATCAAATTTGAAAAGTCAAACATCTAAAATTCACCATTTGACTTGTTGGAAATTTGTAGGCCATGTTGAGCATCAAGAATGACGGTTGTGGTTCACGCGCCATGACAATTGGAAAACCTTTTGTCCATCCTGCCACTGTGGATTTGAGAGGCAAAGTATACGAGTACGTCATTCCTATCTTAAATATACCAGGGGCAAAATGGTCATTTTGACAGCCGAGTAGTTAGATTCAACGAGCCAAGGACAAAAAACATTACAAAAACCTCAAATAAGGATGAATTTGGCGAGAGAAAACATTTGGGGGATTGAAATTGCAAAATCAGCTAAACTCAGGGACCAAAAATGTAATTTACTCTAACAAAAATGAGACTTATTGGTGCAGGTTGCTGCGAAAAAACGCGAGAAAATTGTTGTTGGAAGATGTTTACAGAAACCCGGGACCACTACAGTTTGATGGTCCGGGTGCTGATTCGCGGGTTGTGAGTTTGTATGTTGAGGATCTCGATTATATGGGTCGTATTAAAGAATTGAACGAATATCTTGAAAAGGTGTCATTCATATCTTCAATAAATATATAAATTTATATTCGTTTGGAGATGTTAATGTTTGTGTTTGTGTAGGTACGAGGTATTGTGAAACCGGGTTGTTCTCAGGATGTATTAAAAGCGGCTCTGAGTGCCATGTCATCTGTCATTAATGTTCTCTCCATCATGTCCACCTCACCTTCTAACACCACCAGTGCTTAAATTGGTACTCCAACTTGGTTTCTATTTCTTTCTTGTGTTGAAACGTGTTCCGAAACATCTTTTTTTTTTTCCCTTTATTTTCTGAGTTTGTTTAAGTGGAACAACTGGATTGCAATATGGTAGTTAACTTGGGTTTTTGCTGTCTTTGTATTGGAAATGACGTGCTTCACATCAAATCCTACTTCAAAGTGATTTGTTCTGTTCTGTTCCATCCAATACTATGTACCAAACGCTACCTAATGGAACAGTTTAAAGTTAATCTGCTATACTCGGTATACTGATCTAAATGAAAAAAAAAAAAAAAAAAAACTGTTTAAAGACCGAGCATGGATAAAAAGAGGTTTCCTTGGCTAATTTGAGACAATGGACCTGAAAGGCTTTTCCAACTTTTACCCAAAAAAGAATAACTATAAATAATTATATTGAAGCCCATGATAAAAGATAGTATTTAAACGTCATTCGTTTAGAGGGAAATCTTGAGTGTATGTATGTTAACAATACGATTAACCATTGAGACATAACTTACTAAGCAACTAAAAGTTTTATATAGGTGATAGACAAGTTACGCCAATTACACCTTCTCGCCTTTGGTATTTGTTTACATATATAATTAACACAAATATTTGTTATCCAATATACGCCTTTAGAACAAGTCACGCAAATAACAATGTTCAACATTTATTCTTCATAATGCTCACTTGATAAAACATTCTAGACAAAATTACATAAATGATACTTGTGGTTTACAAAGAGTCACTACTTGTGTTTCTACCCTTTCTTTTTACATGGATGATCCATGTGCTTTCAAGATCTTGCTTGTTTGTGCTACGCATCCACCTTCAGTCACATATTTTAGAAAAGGGGTAATTTGGGAAAATCAGTAAATAAAGTGAATTTAGTAGTCAAGGGGTAATTTAGGTATTTTGCTTAATATAGTTTGTTATGACAGATTATATATGAAGGTAGTGGGGAGACGAGTTGGAGGATCTATTTTTTTGTGAAATCTGGACTTAGTTCCTTTTGGAGAGGCTAGGCTCTCGAATCTCTAGCAAAATCATTAGGTTTTCCTTGTTATTTTGAGGGGTAATTTTATATGCACTACAAAATATTTATGCACACTAACTTATCATGATGCAATCATTATTAAACAAATGATGATGGGAGTGGAATACGTAATAAATTAATAATAACAAAAAAAAGGATTGAATTATTCTTTCTTTAATATTATTTCCTTCACTTAATTTCTCATTTATTTAACCATGATTCTTGATTCTTCGTCTTTATATTTTTCATTTTCAAATATATATATATATATATATATATATATATATATATATATATATATATATATATATATATATATATATATATATATATAGCATCCGGTAGGAACCCAAAATCTGGTAGGAACCGCGAGGACTCTTCTCGTACAATCATTCTCATAAGGGCAATAACGTCAAAACGTCTTCCTTCGACGTGACGTAATCACGTGCGACGCACGACCACGGAACGAAATACGACCTAGAGGATTTAAGTGGGTTTTTTTTCCTTTTTCATTTTTTTTCGTTTTTTATTTTTTATATTTTATTATTTATTTATTTTTTTTCAATTTTTTTTATTTTCGATTATACTCGGTTTTAGTGTTTTATTTTTTTATTTTTTTTGAATGTTACAGTACTCGATTTTTATTTTTGTTTTTGTTTTTTTTCATTTTTTATGTATATTTTTTAATTTTTAATATTTTTTAATCTTAATTTTAACATTTTTTTCATATGTTTAATCTAATAACTTTGGATCATGATATTTTTAATCATAACATTTTGGATCATGTATTTTTGGATCATAACATTTTGGATCATAGTTTTTTTGCATCTTGGATCATAAGTTTTGAATCATTTTGTCGTTGTATGTTTTTTAACTCATTTTGGATCATAACGACTGTTGGATCTTGAATCATAACGAATTTTGGATATTGGATCATAAGTTTTGAATCATAAAACACATTTTGCTTCTTAATATTTTGGATTATAGACTTTTTTTTGGTAATTTGATAAGTTTTTGCTTAAAAATAAAAAAAAATATATACATAAAAACTTATTTTCAAAAATTTCTTTTTACAAACTTACTAATATGATGTCTAGAATGATCCCTTAAATTTTCATAATTTTTGAATTTTTGAATTTTTTTGAATTGGAAAAATAAAAAAAAATGATATATGATGTCTAGTACTATATCATGATCCAAAAAAATTGGAAAAAAAATTGGATCATTGAGAAACAGTAATCATCCACAAAAAAATTTATTTTGTGGATCATCGTTTCATTATAAAAAAAATAATGATCCAAAAGTTTTTTTTCGAATTTTTTTTCTCCAATATAGTACTACGATCCATTTTACTATTTATAATTTTGTTTTATTTTTTTTCAATTTTTTAAGGTGTCATCACGAGTCCTCACTTTAAGAAGAGTCCTCACCCGATCGCTTATATATATATATATATATATATATATATATATATATATATATATATATATATATATATATATATATATATATATATATATATATATATATATATATATATATATATATATATATATATATATATATATATATATATATATATATATATATATATATATATATATATATATATATATATATATATATATATATATATATATATATATATATATATATATATATATAGGGTCCCGTTCTGGTAAGGACTTTTTTTTCGGTGAGGACTCGTAAGGACACCTTAAAAAATATAAAAATATATTAAAAAAATACAAATCATAAAATCGAGAATAGTACTATATCATTATAAAAAAATTGGAAAAAAAAATTTGGATCATTGAAAAACAGCAATGATCCACAAAAGTTTTTATTATTTATATTTTTTGTTTATTTTTTTCAATTTTTTTAAGGTGTCCTCACGAGTCCTCACTTTAAGAAGAGTACCACCGCAAGCTCTACAACAGTATCGGATGACACACAACACAGACTTCACGCACCTCGAAGCATGAAAGGAGTGAGAGGTGACCATTTTCATGGGTGAGGCAGAGAGTGAGGGGTGCTTAAACCGAACCACTAAGTGAAATATGGTGAGAACCCACTCTACTTAGTTTTTAATCCCTCCCCCTATTGGGTTGCCCTCATAGCTGGAGGTTTGGTAGAAAGTTTGGTAGAGAGAAAGGTTGGTTTATTATGGGATTAATAAATCAATAGAAATAAAAGATATGGTTTGTTAATATATTAAATTGATAATATATTAATTAGAAACTATATTGATTGATTAATAATTAATCAGGAATTAATTGGATTAATTTCTGTGGCATTAATTAGATTAATCAGGAAGTCAGGGATTAAAGTAGTACAAATTCAATAGTTGAATTGCGGCGCGCGGCGCGCCAATGTATAGGCCGCGGCGCGCGTACGTATAATCCGGAAAATGGCTGACGGCTAGGGTTTCTTGTTTCCCTATAAATAGGGACCTCTAGACCTCATTATCAGTGCTCATTCTATTATTCTCTCTGGAATTTGTGACCTACCTCTGGCTCCCTGGGTGTGATCTCATTTGAGGCAGGACACTTGTGCTGCTTAGCTTCAAGATTAAAACTAAAGGTTAGTTTTTCTGATTTATTCTTTTTGTTATTTTTGTTTGGCCTTTAGGAATTAGTTACATGTTCAAAGTAAGAAAACATAGATCTTTTCTAGGTTGCATGTGAACTTAGGTTATCTAGTTCATGGTTGCGGAAAACCTTTCACAATTAAAACTCAAGAAATTATGTTATGTTTAAGGTGTTCAAAATATCCGAAAACCCATACTGATTTTTAGGTTAATAAAACCGAATTTTTTGAATTTTCCGGTATGATAAACCGAACCACTAAAAAAATCGATTTTTTTTGTTATTACGATTTACTATTTTTAAGATAGCAACCAAGTTGCAAATTACCATAAAGCTTAAATTTAAAATAAAAAATTACAAACCATTTAATTGAAACAATGATGTTTACGAAAGAAGATTAACATATAATATATTCTTTGGTAAATTTAAAAAGAAAAAATATATATATAAGGGAAATGGCACCACTGCCGATGCATTCATTTTCTTCCATTAGGCTGGAGGGAGTGGTTAGCATGTTCAGCATGTGCTAAACTATGCCACGTCAGCATTCAGCGAGTTTAGCACATGCTGAGCAAAAATGGTGGTAGTGGTCAGCACATGTGCTAAACTAAAGGTTTTTGTAAAGGTTTTAAAAGATTTTGGTTTGGAAAATGGAAAATGGAAATGTATCCGTTGGAATTGGATTTAGCGAGCTCGTCTAATATTCAGCGAGGGGGAGGTCGGCGAGCCGTTTAGCGGGTTTGGCGGTGTGGTTAGCGAGCTTCGGCGAGGGGTTTGGCGAGGGGTTCAGCGAACCCACTCCCCCAGCCTTATATACATATATATATATTACAACAAGAAAAGAGAACGCGTGAATCGAGAAAGGAGGGGATTATTTACAGAATATAGTCATGTCAACTTATCATATGTTTCTAATTATTACTTTTACACGAAATTTTCGTGTGGATAGTAACACCCTATTTTGAGTATTATCAATACATTCAGTGAAGCTTTGATTTCTGTTCTTTGTGATTCTTAATATTAAAGTCAGTTCATAGCAATTGGTATCAGAGCAATGACCCTGAGAACTCTAGATCAAAGGCTGGATACAGTAGAAGAAGGATTAAAAGATGTGTATTCTTCCATGGCTGACCTGCAACAACAAATCAACACTCAGTTGTCTTCATTGATTGAGCAAGTGACACAGATGGCTACAGATCGAAAGAAGTTGCACTCTACCTTGAAAGGGATGATTTCTTCTACTATCTCAGAGGAAGCCATCCAAGGCAGCGGTGTTAAACCACAAATATCACCGCCACCAGAAATTGAAGTTAAGAACAGTGGAACGAGTGGAGATCCAACACGCGCTACTTGGCAATTGAGAAAATTGGAAATGCCTCAGTTCATTGGAAGCGAATCAGAGGAGTGGATATGGAGAGCTGAGAAATACTTCACGTTCCACCGATTACAGAACGAGGAGAAGATGGAAGCAGCGGTGATGGCTCTTGAAGGTGATGCTCTTTTATTTTATGAATGGGAGCATCGAAGGAGACCAATACGAGACTGGGAAGAATTGAAGGGCCTGATTCGTCGTCAATACAGATCCTCATGGGCCGGAACGCCGTTGGAGTATCACTGGAACCTCATAGAGACACCGACTGTGATAAATGACGGATCAGAAGAGATGGGTTCTACGATTGTAGAGGAAATCGGCCAGATTAGCAGTGACAGACCACCACCACCGTTGGAATCTGAAGCAAAGAACCGAGGGAAGATGGATTCGATTTCAACGCTACAACTAATGCCGTTGCCGCCATCGGTACAGGTCAATCGTGCATATAGACCACCATCACGGCCGTCGCCTTCATGGCTGCCACCGCCATTATCGGAAATTAAATCAAAAGGCGGAGGAGCGATGGAATCCAATCCGAACCAGGGAGAATTAAAAGAGAAGCAACAAATGGATGTTACGATGACGGCTCCGTTAAAAGACGTAATAGAAGAGGTATTTGTAGGTCATATTCTAAATGGGTTTAATAAAGTTATCATAGTGGAATTTAAACTGTTGGGCCCACGAGATATGTATCAGGACCAGGCTACGAACTGGGTAATTAAATTAGAGAAAAAGGAAAGCCCAGGTCTAGTAAAGGCCAAGACTAAAAACCCTTCAATCAAATCGATTACACCGGCATATGCGAAAACTGATTTTCCTCTTTGTCTTTGCATCCTCCTATCTTCCATCGATTTCCCTAATCCCAACTGTTTATTAGATGTTCTCAAGATTGATTCAAGTTCCAATCCTTGCTGTCCCAAATCCGATTCTCTCATTCAGACGGTCATATCGCAGAAAAGAAACAATGAGATTAAATCAGATCACATCCATGAAAAATTACAACCAGGGTTGCTGCCATTTTTGTTCCGGAACAGTCATAGTGCACAAAAAGATAATCGAGAGGTAGCATTGATATTGTTCAACTCCTTAACAGAGTCAATTAGGGATGTTGTGCGACCATGCGTTGCTGATTTTGAAGCACTTCTATTCAACCTTCTACAAGAGAAAATCAGTAACAGTGATAGAGCAACTGCCCTCAACGCAGTTGAATATTTTATCAAGTTCACTCATGATGCGTCTAAAGTGATTAAATATTGGGAATTTATCCTCAACATCTTAAAGCTTTCAAGACAATGCTTAGCTTTGGCCAAAGTCATAGTCCAGTTCTCTCTTGAAGTTTACTCAAGTATAAAATTGGATTCCAGCACACATCATCAGGCTATTCAAATCATTCCAGGATACGCCAAATACAAAATCAGTTCCATCAAGAAACACAAGTTAGTCATCCTAATCCTTCAAGCTACATGTCCACTGATTACAAAGGCGACCGATATGCAAGAACACAACAATGACTGGGCACCAAATCCTACTACTGCTACTGAAGTTATTGATACGCTTCCCTTAAACTTACCAAAACATAGAATTAGAGTTGTCTTGGAATTTGTTACTTTGAGCAGTCAAAGTGTTGATCGGAAGTTTCGTGGAAGCCCCTGTCATAGTTTTAGGTGTTGTTTTAGAAGGGCGTTTGGAGTTAATGGAAGAGAAACTTGGACCCATTTTGCAAATTGTGTTAAGGGCCCTTGGATAGGTATTCTGAATGCTCTAGATTCTGATGAAGTCAATAAGAGACACTACTATGTGTCGTCGGTATTTTGTGAGAACATGGGTGAAGAATTTATCTTTTTTCTTGGTTCTTGGAGGGTACAACTAATTGTTGTCATGCAAACCAGCAAGCATATGTTACAAGAAGCATGCCTGTATGCAATTGGTTCAGTCGCATCTACAACACAACAAACATTTCTTATACATGTTGAACGAGTTTTGGAACTGATGAAATCTTTCATCGTGCTTCCAAATGATGGGGACCTTCATCCAGGGAAAAGAGCTACAAATCTAGTGGGAATGAACGCCATGGTTATTGGAAGGGATGTTGTCCTTCCGACAATTTCATCATTCAATCTTGATGATGGGCTTGCTGCTGATCACGATGATGGAAATGTGAATGGATCTGATGGAGTTTCAACTGATGGGGAAGCTCAAGATGAACCCGGAGTTAAAAAAATTAGTATAAAAATAGGTGTTTTAGATGAAATGGTTGACAATGAAGCTGTTATGATTATCTAGAATGCACCGGAGCAAGTGGGTGAAATGACCATGGCGACTGCAGATCACGGTAAAATCAAGGATAAGGGAGTCTTTCAGGGTGGGATAGTTGTTGTGATTGTCGTGTTGACTGCATATCAAGGTAAGATGGAGGGCAAGAAGACGAGGTCACCTAGAAAATTTTCGATGCAATGCACCATTTTTTATCCACCTTGAGGACAAGGTGAATCTTTGGGGGTGGGGTATTGCTACGCATCCACCTTCAGTCACATATTTTAGAAAAGGGGTAATTTGGGAAAATCAGTAAATAAAGTGAATTTAGTAGTCAAGGGGTAATTTAGGTATTTTGCTTAATATAGTTTGTTATGACAGATTATATATGAAGGTAGTGGGGAGACGAGTTGGAGGATCTATTTTTTTGTGAAATCTGGACTTAGTTCCTTTTGGAGAGGCTAGGCTCTCGAATCTCTAGCAAAATCATTAGGTTTTCCTTGTTATTTTGAGTATTATCAATACATTCAGTGAAGCTTTGATTTCTGTTCTTTGTGATTCTTAATATTAAAGTCAGTTCATAGCAGATTGGTAATTGATCCATATAAAATGAATGGTTTAAAAGTCAAAAGATCATTGCTTGGCTAGTGTTGAATGGAGGCCTTATGCTACTATAATATGTTTGAACGGAAAGACCAAGAGGAAGATAAAAGGGTGTTGTGTGAAATGACCAACATACCCTCATTTTCATGTTGGTAAGAACGAAATGACAGTTAGAGGGAGGAGTGAATAGTGAAACAAATCAAACTTTTGTACTAAAAGTGTTATAATTCACAAACTTCCAGACCAAACATGTAATTTACTCTTTATTATTATTAAAAAAAACAGCTTTGGGCCAAACAAATTCAAACCGGAGAAATTGAAGCCGAAGTTCAGATTGGCCCAAAAACCAAGTTTTACAATGCTACCACCAGACTGACTTGATTCACTTCTCATATCTGCGGGAGAGTTTATCCTTGACCATCACCGATCGTTCCAAGCTTTTCAATTTCTTGAAGCTGTTCCTGTTAAGAAGATCGAATATGGGGTATACGAAGGGCCTATTCTCCGCCATTACCAGAGACGGAGAACCGATAGTGAAGAAACTTGCTGCTGTTTCTGTATTTGGGGTGTTGCCTGGAGCCATGATCGCATCTCTTATCTATTCTCCTCCTGATTTCATTTACAACAAGAACAATTCTCCCAAATCTACCAAATAGAGTTTCAAGAGGTTTGCCCTTGTCTTATATTCTATTTCGAAACCGTGTTAGGGTTTCCGTGTTGTTTTATCCTGTTTTTTATTGCTTAATTAATTTGGATTATTGATGTTTTGAAATTGGATTATATGATTCATGAATTTGATCATTTTTTCGATTAGATTTTCTGTTGATCTAGGTTTTTCCCGAGTCAAAAGGGAAGGGTCATTGCCCTAGAACGTTGGATAAAATAAATTGAGTTGGACTTTATGATCCACCGATCTGTAAATACATCCAATCCATTCAATCACTAGTTTTTTGGTACATCAGTATCAATTAATCCTTGCAAATTACATGGATAAATTATTGATGGCACATGTCGTAAGAGTGAATTATGTACTTGAGAGATTAGAAGTTTGTTTGGATTAGGTTACTTAATAATCTAGTTATTCCGTTGAGTTAAAACAGAGACCGCGCGTGTTTGGAGTTGTAGCTTACAATCCAGTAAATTGTATTGTATAACCAATCTATACTCAACTACTTGTACTTTAGAAATCTATTTATGAAAATTATACACCATTCAAGGCCAAAATTGCAAATTTGGACTAAAAGAGCATGTTTGAAGAAAATTATATTGAATGTTTTTACAATTAAAGATTGCTATAACCAACTAAAAAATGGTCAAAATTCCCGACATTTTCTTTATCCACATCTGAAGAACAGGATGAAAGGAAATAAATTATCTCACAAAAACACTGATACATTCTCAAATTTCACTTGGTGGATTAATTTGGATTCAATTTTTCTAGCGGCAGTTTGTTTGTGGGTGTTTTTTGGTTCATTGTTTTGTTCATTCTTGAAAATGAATATGACTTTTCATTTTGTTTTTGTTATATATGTGGCTATTGAATTTATTTTTTGTTTTGCTTTTCTCTTGTATATGAAGATGAATATATGAAGAGATGGTGGTGAAGATGTGGGTATTTTGGTCATTATAGTTTGTTATAAGAACCTTTAACTTGGATATAATTTCCATCTATGACCCATCAGAGAAAAGAATCTATTTATTGCATCAAGAGACTTGCATGATTTGAAAGAGCTTAATCCCTGTAACTAAACTTATTTAATAGATTAAAGTTACATATGAAAGTTAATATATCTTTTACTAACTGATTGAATTCTTTCATTTATACAAATTCTTATCGAAGATTATTAATGAACCATTCTTGTGACATTGTTTACTAATAAATACCATTTTTTTTGTTGACCAGGGTATGTCTGGACTTGGTGGACGGATGGATTGCAATAATTCTGATATTAGAAATTAGATAGTTTTGGTGTTTTCAAGCAACTTTATGTATCGACTATCCTAAACTTATTGATGAATGTTACTCCGTGGATTGCATTTTTGGGATGAAGAGAGTGTTTTATAAATGCAAAATTTGTTTTATATGGTACATAATTAGGTTAAACTGCTAAATCCATCAAAACTTAAAACTATTAATAATTAAAAAAAGTGAAATAATACAAATTACATCCTTGAAGCAACAAACGCCTTCATCTAATCATCTGCCCGTTAATCTAAGAGTATGTTAATAATATTGTTTATCACCTCTCCATCAATTCTATACATTTTTTTTTTAGATGTACTCACATTTACAAGTGGGCAAAATTTTACCATAAGATGATGTGCTAGTGTTTTCCCCAATAATAGTAATATCAAGTTCATCCTAACGTATCGATCACTTTTATACATTTTTTAGATGTACTCACACATTTACAAGTGGGTAAAAATATGAACTTTGTGTTGAGATAAATTATTTCTAAATTTCTATATTTAAAAATGTAGTCAGTTGCTATACACTACTCGTTTATGTGTAGTTTTGATTATTATATTCTAATATTTTCAAATTTGAAATACATTTACGTAAAATATTTTATACATTTGCATTAAGTGCAAAGATTTCACACATATATATGTTGTAGTGTGTAATTGTGTATACATCAGTACAAAAACAATATCTCAGTTCACCCAATGAAACTGACTTGACAAACTTAATTTGCATTTAAGAGATTAACCTTGAACTTTAATGGCAGCGAACACATTCTAATGCATGGAATAATAGTTTCAAATCAGATTTTGTAATTGACCTAATGCTTTAATTGAAATCAATAACGATTTCAATCTAATTTACACATGTTGAACATCATGAATACCTACACACTTTTCACCTGTTCTATTCTTAAATATTCCTAGGAGTAGAGACATACTTGGCTCTAAAGATTGCCAAAAAAGAAGCAAACTTTAACACTTATAATACATAAAAGCAACTTAACTTGAAAGCAACATATCCCAAAACACCACCCTATATAAACTCCCATTCACCCCTCATATTCTTCATTCAATCTCTTCTCATCTCACCTACAACACAACAAAATGACACTTTCTTCTTCCTTCCAAAAACCATCATTTTTCTTCTTTTTCCTTTCCCTTTTTGCCCTTTCAACTTTTGCCCACGAATTCTCAATCGTGGGGTATGCCCCCGAGGATTTAACATGCATTGACAAAGTCATCAACCTCTTTGAATCATGGCTATCAAAACACGAAAAGTTGTACGAAAGCATGGAAGAAAAGCTACATAGATTTGAAATCTTTAAGGACAACTTAAAGCATATTGATGACACCAACAAGAAAGTGAGCAACTATTGGCTTGGACTCAATGAGTTTGCTGACTTGACTCATGAAGAATTCAAGAACATGTTCTTAGGACTCAAGGGTGAGATACCAGAAAGAAGAGAACAATCGCCAAAAGAATTCACGTATCAAGATTTTCTTGATCTTCCCAAGTCTGTTGATTGGAGAAAGAAAGGAGCCGTTTCACCCGTCAAGAACCAGGGTTCATGCGGTCAGTATAAAACATATTAATTAATCCTCTAAACTTATTTAATTTATAGTAAATTACAAAAATGGATTCTATGCATTTTGATTTTTACTGTGTTTAGTCCAGAACAAAAACATTTTTTGGTTGTGGTCCTTATTTTAAGGTTTCATATCGATTTTGTCCCTAGAAGTTTCTTATTTTGGTCCTCATTTCAAGGTTTCATATGGGTTATATCAAGATTCCACCGACCAAAAATTGAAAAAATATATTAGTTTTGGATTAAACACAATAAAAATCAGAAAACCCAAGGACCATTTTTGTAATTTACTCTTAAATTTATCAGACACATTATTTTTCTCATATAATATGGTATACAGGTAGCTGTTGGGCGTTTTCAACCGTGGCTGCGGTGGAGGGTATAAACCAAATTGTGACTGGAAATCTAACAGTTTTATCAGAACAGGAGTTGATTGATTGTGATACGAGCTTTAACAATGGTTGCAATGGAGGTTTAATGGACTATGCATTCTCATTCATAGTGAAAAATGGTGGGCTTCATAAGGAAGAAGAGTACCCTTATATCATGAGTGAAGGCACTTGTGATGAAAAGAAGGTAAAGCTTCATAAAATTTAACAAAAAACAATAATTTACTAAAGATATGGCAAATGGACATAAATGCATGTTATTGTTCTAATTTTAGTGGGACTCTTGAAGGCATATTAGTTAATTTAATCAATTAAACTTGTACACAAAACAAAGTATATCTTGGGTGTTTCGGTTTGGTTTAGTATTTTTTGTTTTTTATACATAAAAAGACCGTTTTTTTTTCTGAATACCAAAAACCAAACAGTCGGTTTTTCAAAACGGTTCGGTATTCAGTTACGGTTTTCTTTGCACAACCCTTTATACAACCATTTTATTTCAGTCTTCAGTTTAAATTGGCTGGTAACGAATCAACATTTTTATATGGCGAGAACTTGCGATTAATGTGCCCAAATCTTTTACTCTCTTACCACTTCAGGATGTATCAGAAAAGGTGACGATAAGTGGGTATCAAGATGTGCCTCAAAACAGTGAAGAAAGTTTTTTGAAAGCACTTGCACACCAACCAATTAGTGTTGCAATTGATGCTTCTGGTCGTGACTTCCAGTTTTACAGTGGGGTAATTAAATAGTACTAACATATATATAATCTCGTATGGTCTGTTTCAGTGGAATTATTTAAGTTAACTATTATTGTACATGCAGGGTGTGTTCGATGGACATTGTGGAAGTGATTTGGATCATGGAGTTGCAGCAGTTGGGTATGGAACAAGCAAGGGACAAGATTACATCATTGTAAGGAATTCTTGGGGACCAAAATGGGGAGAGAAGGGTTACATCAGGATGAAGAGGAAGACTGCTAAAAGTGAAGGGATGTGTGGTATTTATAAGATGGCTTCTTATCCAACAAAACAAAAGTGATTTAAGCCTTACCACAAAGGAAGTTGTTTCTAACTTTTCCTGCTTATGTATTTTCTTGGTTCTTGTTTGCTGACTTCTGATCGAGTCATTTAATAAAAAAAATTGCTTTCTTGTTTCTTTTAAATGCTAATCTATCTACTATAATAAAGGAAGCCTTTGATGGCCACTTGTCATCTTCTTAGCCTCCGTGTTCTGTTTTTCCCGCCTAAAAATTCCTGCCACCTGTCATTGGTATCTGCTATGCCTTTTGAATCCGAGGATAATTACTACAATCAAATCCCATAAAACTAGGGGAGTTTGAAATATACGCCATTAATGATTTCGGTTACGAGTTTGAATTCCCTAAAATCTCGGTCACAAATTCTTTGCAGTGGTTAATGTTTATACCTGATGTCTTCTAAATCTCGGTCAATTAAATCCTTCATCTTTGTCTTCTCTCTCACCATCTTCTAGATCTGTTAATTTAGGGCTAATTAGACGTCAAAGAGCACGACTACATTTTTGTATGCTTTCTGTTGCCTCGCTGTATTAGGGTTTTGGGTGTGCCGCCTTGTCATCGCTAGAATGTTTTTGTGGCCATTTTTTCACCTTCTACTCAGTTGGCCTAAGGATGTCCTTTAGATTTTACTGCTACACCAACCATCAGTTCTGTTTTCAGTGTTTTACATTTATGCAAATATACCATTGTTTTTTTTTTTTTTTTGTTTCAATGCTTCAATGAGAAGAACAAAAGCGATCTAAAGCACCGAAAAACTACGACAACTTGTGTTGATGAAGCCGTTATTTCTTCAAACCTCCATGTTCTTAAACATCTCATCTCAATGATTTTCAGGTTTCTCCCTCTCTCATTTTTCAGTTCCTACTTTTGTAGGTGTAATAAAATTCCTAAATGGATTGTCGGGTTAATAAAATACGTGCTAGGGTTTTTGCATATGTCATCCGATTAAATTGGGATAATCAATTTTTAGAGCATGTATAAACATAGCAGAAAAACTACGACAAGTTCGGTTAATCAAAATTCCTAAATGGATTTATTGGGTTAATAAAATACGTGCTAGGGCTTTTGCATATGTCATCCAATTAGATTGTGATAATATGTTTTTTGAGCATGTATAAACATATTGTGCATCGGATTATACATGGGGCAAACAATTCGTTTTGGATATTCACTTTTATACAGCTATACACAATTGATTATGAAATGAATTTTCGATTCACGTCTTATTTTGATCTAATTTTGGATTTTTACTCTCATTTTTCCATAAGCAAATGTTTGTTTCCTTAAGAATGTATTTTGTCTTTTTTTATCAATTTATCGAGTAGTTAGAATTTTCCAAATAATCAAAGAACTGATCATTACAGCTGATCATCTAATTTTTACGAACTTAAAACAGTCGAGCACATTCAAGCACAAACTCCTACTTTTTTTTATTAAAATTGATTATTTTATTTTGATAATTCAGTAACACGTAATTATTTCCAAACATTCAAACCGCCCCTTAATTACAATTTTACTGGATTTGATTTTAAGACTACATTTCTAGACAAATTCTTTCAAAAATGTAAATTACAAAACTCAAACAGGAAAAGATAATGAAAAGAATAATACACAAGAAACTGCATAACTTCCTCTTTATTGTTTTATATTTTTATTCTAGATTTTCGGTCTTTTGTTGTTTATGTACATTGAAAATTTGAAGTTTATTAAGGGGTTTGTTGATTTAAACTTCTTATTGTGATGAAACAGGGCATAAAAGGAAGCATATACTTAGAAGAGTTGTTATGGTATGTATTTGAGAAGCTGTTTAAGTGCATCTTGGATTCTCTAGCTACTTGCCCATAAGCGATATTTTTAATATTAAATAAAAAGGGATAAACGCAGTAAATAGAAATGTACTTGAATTCAGTTGTAAGTCATATATTTGACAGTTGTAAGTCATATATTTGATATCTCATTCAATGGCATTATTTTATTTGACAACTATGCTACACCATAAGAAGATACATTAGAATATATATCGGTAAAGCTTCAAAAGGAGTTTCTCTATGTTAAGCTTTTAGGGGTTGCAAAATAAGACGGAAACATTGTTTTTCATTTTTTTTTTTTTTTTTTTTTTTTTTTTGCTCTTATAGCAATGTACCTTGCACTTCAACACCTTTTTGGAACCTGACATATTCTCAAATTGGGATATGATCAAGGTTATGACTTTAAGCACAATATGTGATTAATGTTTATTATATATTTAGGCATTATATGTAGCTTTTATATCTTCGAAGTGCATTAGATAGTTCGCTAGATATTTGCTTATAAATGGTAAAATTACTAATATACCTTTGTATGTTAATTTTTAATTTTAATTTTAATTTGTATGATTATATCAAATTGTGTAATTAAATAAAGTATTTTTTATTATATTATATTAGATTTTTAATCTTCAACCGTGTATTACACGGGTTATTAACCTAGTTATACTTATATACTGGTTTCTCAGTATGCCGTCTTCCTTTTTTCTTTGTGAGTCTATTTTGTTGCATATATTTAGTTACATTGTTTACTGAAAGTGCGTTCTTAAAAAAATAAATAAAATACATTTATTTGCGAGAAGAAAAGACATAACAAATGTAATCTATATGGAATTCAAGTCCAATGACAAATTCCATTCTTTGTTAAACATACCCCTTAAATACATGTGCCACTAATTTCTAATTTCAAGGGATACGAGAAAAGATCCTGATACCATGACATGAGCATAGGTTTTATATACTTTCTAGAACAATAACTGAAAATGCATTATTTATTATTATTTTTATTATATTTCAGTTATAAACTCTATATTTCAAATACAATAATATTTGCATTGACACAATGAAACATGGCCTGTCCTAACACAATACCCTATTCCCCAATACTTCTCTCTACATTTTTCATAGCAACATTCTGTGTAGCAATCGAAAGAACAAGGCCCTAAGGATGCATAACATATAGGTCTTGTATTCATTTCATATTTCGCAGATTCTTCCGTTGTATTCGCCAACAAAATACCTGCATTTTTTTTTGTTTAAACATGTTGACCAACTATTATATGTTTTTAAAATACAAAAAATAAAAAAAGAATATTATAATAGAAATATGAAAATCAGACAAAAGTTATAAAGTACTCTGGTTATTTCCGTACATTGTTCTCATCCATAATTGTATGTGCACTCTGCTAGCAAAATTAACTTTTTCCTTTTTCGCATTTCTAAAATATAAGGGTTGGGTTATTGCGTAAATGAAACTATTAAATACACGGGTAAATGATTTAAAAGAATAACTAACTTTCTTCTGGGTTTACATTTAGCCAACAATGTTTTTTATACATATTTGACCATCGAACTTGTTTCGTCTGTTTAAAAATGACTATTATTACCGGTTGTAGTAGGTTAATCGGTTAAATCTCAAATGGTTAATGACTTAAAATCATAAAGAACTTTATTCCGTATTCACATTTAGCCAATAATGATTTTTTACATATTTGACTATCAAACTTGTTTCATTTGTTTAAAAATAACCATCCACCAAGAAAAAGAAAAAGAATATTATAATGGAAATTTGAAAATCAAACAAAAGTTATAAAGTAATCTGGTTATTTCCGTACATTGTTCTCATCCATAATTGTATGTTCACTCTGCCAGCTAACTTTTTCCTTTTTCGCATTTCCAAAATACAAGGGTTTGGTTAGAGTATTAAATACACAGGTAAATGACTTAAAAGAATAGCGAACTTTTTTCGGGTTTACATTTAGCAAACAATATTTTTTATATATATTTGGCCATCGAACTTGGTTTGTTTAAAAATGACTATTATTACCGGTTGTAGTAGGTTAATCGATTAAATCTCAAAGGGTTAATGACTTAAAAGGGTAAAGAACTTTATTCCGTATTCACATTTAGCCAATAATGGTTTTTTACATATTTGACTATCAAACTTGTTTCATCTGTTTGAAAATAACCATTATTACCGAGTGTAGTAGGTTAAACCCGATTATTTCAATGTTGACAAATTTTCAATTTGTTTCAATGTTGACCATTTGACTAGTTAACAGGGTTGGTTGCTGACTCACGTGATATAGTGACGTGTCAAATTTTAATGATGTGATGCTGACATTGTTAGAGTTAAGTTGGCCATTGCTAATCATTATATATATATATATATATATATATATATATATATATATATATATATATATATATATATATATATATATATATATATATATATATATATATATATATATATATGTTAGTTAGTAACGGTTAGCAATTATCTTAGGTTAATAATAGTTTGGGCTTGAATATTTGCAACGGTTGAAGACCATATATGTATGTTGTATTTTCCGGAAAGTTAGTTTTTTGATATCTAATAAAGAAACGTGTTTTATCTTATTTTCTCCTCTTCGGTTCATCTTGTTTATTTATATAAATTCTAAAAATATAACATGATGATCATGACACTTTATAGTGACATTTAGGGATGAGCATATGGACCGGAAAAACTGGACCAAAACCAAACCGAACCGGGACCGAATATACATATTCAGTTCAATTTTCGGTTTTTAAAAAAAGTTAATTCAATTTTGGTCCAATTTGGTTTCGGTCCGGCTTGGTCCTGGACCATGCTTATCCCTAACACTACTCTTGATCATGAATAACCGAATCGAACTGAAACCAAATATACATATTCGGTTCGATCTTCGGTTTTTAAAAAATCATAATTCGGTTTTGGTCCGGTTTTTCGGACCGAGCTCATCCCTAGTGACATTACTTTCTAGATGTTAAAATTGAAAAACAAAACTTAAAATGTTGTGACTTAATTGAAAAAAACATAGTGTTAAAATCGAACTTTTTTTAAAACTTAACATCTTTTGTACAATCTGCCCTTGTTTTTTTCTGTAGTTTTTTCTAGTTATAACTCTATTGTGTGTATTATTATATTGCCAAATGTTTTGTATTGTCGTACTGTATACAGCAGCCAAGAACAATTTTTTATAGTGCTCATCGTTAAACATTTTCTTGAAATTAGCATAGATGTGCCTAGCACATTGCCAAATCGACTTTAACCTATGGGTTAATGACTTAAAATGGTTACGATCTTCCTTTCGGGTTCACATTTAGCTAACAATGTTTTTTTTGTACAAATTTGACTGACAAACGTGTTTCATCTGTTAAAAAATGACCATTATTATCGGGTGTAGTAGGTTAACCGGTTAATAATAATCATTTTTAAACAGATGAAACAAGTTTGATGGTCAAATGTGTACAAAAATTATTGGCTAAATGTGAATACAGAAGAAACTTCGTTACCGTTTCAAGTCTTTAACCTTAAATATACCTCATCTTGATATCTAACTATGACATCATAAGTGGGTTCTAGTTGTTCCTAATTGATTTAACTTTTATCAAGCCAATTTATTATGCAACGTAATATAAGGGTAAGTTTGATAATCTTGCTAATGATGTCATGTAACTTTTGGCATGAAGCATGTCGGTTGGTCGCTCGGGAATAACTACCATCTACCGCTATTAATTATATAAAAATATTTATGACCATGTAGAAAGCCTATAGTAAGAACTTTTTAATAATAGTGGGGAGTTTGCATTCAAGATCAAATATGTATATAACAAATAACCAAACTTCACTCTTTGATTATAAATCGTGAACTGCTCAAAAACAATTACTAATATTCATACATATTGCCTTATCAAATGAATTGCTAAACAACCATATAAATAACCTTCTAGGAACCTAACACGTTCCTATTCATAATGAGAGCACTATGTCTTGTTTCACATTGACAGTGTATATTCCTTTCCCCATGTGGCTTAGGATGTATGGTCCCCTCCCCCATGTGGCTTAAGATTCCAACAATCACCCTCGAATCTCTAAGTCCTTCTAGAGACGTCTTCGATCCTGAATGTGAATATGTTTACTTCTTCCGTGAAAACTTCCACTTCTCCAAACTTTACGCTCCACCTTCCCTTTATTCTCCATAATACCCACTCAATAGTAAACAAATCAAATAACTAAAAGCATAACACATAAATAAAGATTGTAAATAATTTGGATTAAAGCCTTAATCCAAACAATCACAAACCACAAACCAGCACTTGAACGAACTTGATTCTCGACCTTTTCCGGACACCCGACCTCTACCTCAGTCACATCCAAAGTCTTCCATCAAAATACTGCTGATTCATCTTCAATTAGATTTGCCTCTTGTTTTTCCCACTTAGGACACTCATTGCTATAGTGACCAAATTCACCACACTTGAAACATTTAACGTGACTTTTATCCCGTTGGAAACGTTCCCCATCCCGACTTCTCCCGGACCCACGACCTCTTCCCCGGCCACGTCCAAAGCCATCCCGATTTGAACCTCCACTGCCACAATGCTTACAAACGTTCGAATTTTCTCCACTAGCCAACAATAAACTATCTTGAACGTCCTCCGTTTTTTCCGTTCCTTTTATACGCTCCTCGTATGCCTTCAATCTACCAACGGCTTCATCAAATAACATTGAATCCAACTCGAAACATTGTTCAATTGACGCCACGATTTGAAGAAACGACTTAGGCATCGAATCTAACAACCTTTTTACCAAATCACCTTCTTCAATCTCATATCCAAGACTCCTTGTTTTGAGGCCAACCCCGATAATTTTGTCACAAAACTATCAATAGTTTCATCCTCCTTCATGTGCAAACCTTCAAGCTCCCTTTTCAAGGTTGCAACCTGAGCCGTCCTCACCCGATCCACACCCAAATACCGTGTCTTCAAACCATCCCACACCTGTTTTGGATCTGTGTAACTCGCCATTTGCAACACCATCTCTTCCGGTATAGCTTGAAACAAGAAAGCAAGTGCTTGTTTCTTCTTCTTTAGATTCGTTTCTTCGCCTAACACCCTTACATCAACCGTCTCCCATATGCCGTGAGCATCCATAATGGATTTCACTTTGACCGCCCACACCGGATAATTTATTGGGGTTAAAACGGGGACTTGATACGTCATCGGGCCTCCTTCTCTAGCTAGTGCCATCGCCTTTCTAGTCTTCCTTTTGACAACCCCAACCTCTTTGATCAAGCTTGTTCGGAGAGCACTCTTCCACCGGTTGACAAGACAAGGTCACACCCACCTTTACCGTCTTCCTTCACACCTGCAAAACGAACCGAATCAAAGCCACCTGCTTTGATATCTTCCCGTCCGTTTATCATGCACCACCGGTTAGTCTCTCGTTTGAACAAACCCGATCAAGAGAAATTGGGTGTAAGACCCGTATCCTGATTATAACATATACTTAAAATAAGAATGTTAGGAATTATATGATCATTGGTAGTTATAAAGCTAAGAAAAACTTTAGTTACAATTTCATATGAAAATAAGCATTTTGTGTCGTTTTTAGAAAAATCATAATTAATTCTAGAAAAATCGTTTGGACCTCAAACCAGTGCACAAAGTTTACAAAATTGAGTCTAGTACAATTACCAAAAATAATAGTAAGCTTGAAAATGACATTATCTATGGTAAAAAATGCAATCTTTACTGATTAGTTCGGAATTGACAGATTAGATAGTCTGTTTTCAAAAATTCATAATAAATCATAGAAAAATCGTATAAATACGTAAAATACATCCTTGGAAAGGTATTGAGATAAATTTCTGGAATATCAAATAAAAACATGAATTTCATGGGTTTAAAGTCGGCTAAACCAGTCTGGAACAGACTGATTCTAGAAGGTATTAATTTCAACAAAGTTATATTATTAAAATCTTTTGTCAAAAGTGTCATGCCATTTTTTATTCAAGAATTCAAGTATAAATACCCCTCAAAACATCTCATAAACCACACAATTAAATCTCAATCCAATATATAGAGGTTTCTAAGCACTAGAGTGTAAGCAAGTGAGCGGAAGAAGCTCGAAAGCCTAACGAAGGAGTTATAGATCCCGACGAATGGTCATAAGGTAACTACAAACCTTTCTATAGCTTAATTAGGTATTGTAAAATAATTTTTGTATTAAGAAGTAGAATATGTAATAAATTCATTTCCAACAATAGTAAATAAAAACCTTAAAAACATCGTTATTATAACAATTCGTAATTCTGAAAATAATACCGATTGATTTACTTACGAGGACGGTGCCTAGGCCGATTACTTGGGATCTGGTTGTTGCATTTTCCGAAAGGCTAAAATGCTGAAAGGATCCTGCCACCCCATCTAGTCTTCTACCTGGCCGTTCTTTACTTGATAAATCATGGAGTATCATATTGGAATTATTGAAGGGTTTAATGATGCGACTATAATATAGTTAAGGATTAAGAAATGATAGATTTCTTATTATGTTAACAGTTAAAGTTGAAGGAAATACAAAGCCGAGAAAGATAAACGATATAGTCAACTATAATCAGGTGAGTCTTCTCACTATACTATAGGTGATATTGCATGCGTAGGAAGGAAGATATGTTAGAATAAGGTGATCTTACATGTTATGGTAATTGTATGAATTATTGATATGATAATGATTGTTTGTGGACGGAACGGGATAGCCCGCGAGCCAATAGGCGGAACGGGAATAGCCTGCGAGTCATTAGACGGAACGGGAAAAGCCTGCGAGCGATAAGACAGAACGGGAACTGGCCGTGAGTCTTCAGCGGAACAGGGATAGCCCGCGAGTCTCACAGACATATGAATGGTTATGATGTGTTGTATGTTATATGTGATGGATCGTATGGTATTTTGAGGAACTCACTAAGCTCCGTGCTTACCCTTTCCCTATATAAACTACTGTTTTAGGTACATCAGGTACCATGGATGGCAAGGCGTGACATGTATACACTGTGCTGCTTCATTGGAGGACTGTTTTTGAATGGAAGTTCCGCTATGTTGTGATTTCATTAACTTTTGTTAATCCTGGGATGTTTTCATTAAACTTATAAGTTATGGAATTTTATGAAAATTAATTAAGTGACTTTTCTTATATTGAAGTGTCCGTTTAAATTTTTTTTTTAATTTTAACCTAAAATTTTGGGATGTTACAAGTTGGTATCAGAGCACAGCTTGAGGGAATCAGGCTCACTTAGTGAGTTCTGGACTCAAGTTGAGGCTTAAGAGTTTTCTTAAAACATTTTTACGAAAGAATGATGTTTTACGAAGGGTGAAGTGAAGACACAGTGTGTACCGCCAGCCGACGCCAGTATGAGAAAAGGGGTTAAGTATTTAATATTGTAGATGTTAAAAAAAACATATGGTATATGTTTGCTGAAATGCCTGGTAGAGATCACACATTGTTGTATTATTATCTAATATTTGCTAATAGAACTGTATGCTAGTGCCGATAGGTTGCTTAGAGATTTCCACTAAGTTGTATGCAATATGGACTGAATAGTCATAGAATGTGTGAGTTGACCTTATTGCATGTTCCTTGTTTGGTTGTTGCCTTAGGGAAGATTCTCTTATTTGAAAGACTGTTTAGTTCGATATTGTATACAACTACGTTCGCGAAACAACCTGTCATCACTGGAGGAAGTTCCGTCTTAGTTAGAATAGCAGGGTGGGGGTGGGATTCCAAGTATTCCTAGAAGGGTTGACATATGCCTTGTAAGGGCATGTGTGTTAAAATTATCGGTGAGAAGAGAATTGGATATTTCGAGACGGGTCTTGGAACGGACATGGATAAGTGTGGAAGGTAGTAGTAGAGCTCCTACTATCGAAAGCACAGGATCCACGTTCGAGTCGGGAGTTCGTCACGAAGGATCCAAGGAGCTGAGTATGTGAGTGTCTAGCATAATTAACTCAAATGCTAGTGTAATGTGGTAAACTTTTATCCATTCGATTTTTGAATGTTGATTGTGAGGTTCAGTAGGAACAATTAAGATGCGATCATAGTAGTTTAGTTGGACCGATCATGCTTAAGTTGATTACTGAGCTTAAAGACTGTTGAAAGGGAGAATGTCAAAGTGCTATTGTGGTAGCTATTTTTCATGCAACTAATGGGCGCACAAGTCAGACAGGGACTAGAGGATGCAAGGGTGAGTTTTCCAACTCACGGTCAAAGAGGTGCAAGCGGCGCCTGAGATGATAGCGGGTATTTTTAAGTCGACTCTGTACATGCCTAGTGCTGTGTAATAGTGGGGCTACCTACCCTTGTATTGATCTTGCTTGAGTGATTGATCAGGTCGTGTGGGTTGAGAGTCTGGATCACTCGCTCGTGATTGAGGTAACTGACGATAGAGGTGTTGACTAGGATCGCAAGCGGATGAGTAACATATGGTGGTTGATGTAAACGTCTTTACATTATCGAAACATGTTTATTGAGATGGTGTTTGCCCCTGATGCAAGTTGTTGGCTGAGCAGAGTGGGCTTGGTTTTTGTTCGAGAGTAAGGGCTCGTAAAAAAAAATTATAAATCGAATAAACTGACTTGGACTTTAGTCCAAGTGGGGGAGGAATACGAAATTAAGGGAACAACATGAATATTATATTGAATCGATGAAATTATTAAAATTATAGTAACACGTCAATATATTTAATTCATTACTACAACTTTATATTAATACATTAAGAAAAGTTTACAGAACTACTAACCTAAACTGGAGAATCAGAAAGAAGCGAGAAAAGATCTTCTACACACCAATCTTTGTCATCATTAGGTTGACTTGTACCTTCTCGAGGATTTGGAAGTGGTATGCTTTCAGTTATTGGAGGAGGAGCTTCAAGGTATGGGGTCTCGATAGGGTTGGAACCTGTAACCCCATGATTAGGGGCTAAATATTGACTCATTTGGGGCGTGTGTAAGTAGGGCAGTTGTAAGAACCCGCGAAAATATGTAATAAAATGTAAAATAATCGGGTGAAATAGTAAAATTTTGGAATAAGGGCAAATTGGTCTTTTTGCCATGTCTTGGACCTTGGTGTAAAAATAATTTGTGTAATGGGATAATTATGTAAAGTAGTGAGATCTTATGTAATAAAAACATGTTTTTAGTGCCAAAGTGTGAGAAGTAGAATTGAAGGGGGGTAAATTGCAAATGTTGGAATTATACATAGGAAAAGAATCTCCCATAATTCCCCAGAACATTTTAGAGAGTTCGAGAGAGAGGGAGCTGGAGAAACACGGGAGGCTTGAAGGCTCACAAAAATTAGCATCAAAGATTGAAGATTTCACTTGGAATTTGGTGGTTTCAAGTTCTTAAGGTAAGTTTTTATAATATAAACTCACAATTCCAAGTTATGGTAGATAGTTTCTAAACTGAAATTTGAAGATGAGAGCAATCCAACGAATTCATATGTCTCATTTAGCTCAAATCAACACAAGTAATAGAATTCTAACCATAAATTGTGGTGGAATTCATGAAAATGGAATTTGAGCTTAAGAACCCTAGAAATGGGTTTTGAGACTAAAAACTGATTCTTAATGTTTTGTTAGGTTCAAAGGATCATTTAGGATGTATTAAGACAATCCTAAGTGATTAATTTCAAAAATTGGCATTTTTGGTGCAAAATTGTAAAAACGGGTTTGTTATGAAATTGTTGAGAAATTACAATTTCTACAAGCTAAAACTTGATAAAAACTGAAGGTTTATATCTTAGAATGATCCCATAATAAATAAGTCATGAATTAAGAACTTAATAGGGTGAATAGTGCAGCTGCAGATTTAAAAATCGTCAAAAATAGCAACAGACTATGGATCGCGACCCGATCTAAGGGCAGATCGCGACCCTACTATGGATCGCGACCCGACCCAAGAGTAGATCGCGACCCGATCTCGCGGCAGAAATGCAGCTTGGTTCTGTCTAATTTTTAAAGATAGAAACCATAGCTAGGCATGTCCATTTGGTCTGAAATTTTTACCATAGCCTTAAAATGGTCTGAAAACATATAGGAAATTTTCAAATTCGTAATCCGACCTTGCGAAAAAAAACCACTGTAGCGGCAGTGACCAAAATTGTCAAGTTTATGTTAAAACTTGATTTTTGGAATTTGAACTAGACTTGTCCAATGAACTCCAAATTTGAAACACAAGTCTATTATAGTGTGAGACTTCATGGAAAACTGTCGGAATCGAAATACGACCACCCGAGAGTATTGTAGTAAAATACGTGTATTTCGGGAAAATTTATAAATTAAAGGAAGTTAGTATAACAATAATTGTAGCCCAATTATAACCTGTAGTTGCATAGTATGGCACTCTTGTGCTGTAAAGTTAGTTGTTATATATAAATTGAATATAAATGTATATTTTGTAAATAATAGGTGGTGGTTCAAATACGGTGAACCGAGCTAAGGAAAAAGAGGCGCAAAAGACTAACTGATTCCTAGGTGACTCGAGGTGAGTGTTATGTGGATTTTCGAGTACATAGCTAAATAAATTTTATTTAAAGTATTTTGGAGTCAAAGTGGTTTATGACTTTAAGAGTATGTTATGGAAAGTATAATTATAATGTGAAAGAAATGGAACCAGAAATACAGTGACTAATAATGAGTTGGCTCATGGTGATAAGTTGCTTTAGTATCCGGATAAAGACCACGGTCTGCTGCGGTAGGGGTGGCAACAAGACACTACTGGGATGGTACCTCCCGTCGCGAAGTAGTTGTCTTACCTTGATAGATGAATCCGTTTCATGCTATTGGGGAAGTAGTTATACGGGTGCGTCTCGTATAAAACCTACGGGTGCGCTCGTAGGAATGTACTATCATGAAATAATGAGTACCTGTGGGTGCGCTCACAAGAAATGTAAAACTTGGAAATTTAAAAAGTAATTGATATAATTTGGTAAATTGTTTTGGGTCTAAACCCATAATGCTCACGAGACATTATGTCTCACGTATTTGTTTTAAATGCTATGTACTCAGGTAAACCGGAAGGGGCGTTAGAAGAGTCGAGTGTGGGACTATTACATGAATTATTGTGAAGAATGTATGATAAACAGGTTTGAACCGTGGTTGTGAAACAAATTCGTGATACCCCGTTTGTAATGAAAATACATGGCTTGTTCTCAAATGTTTCTCAAATGTTGTAGTAAAGTTTGTAAAAAAAAAATTGTGTAAAAATTGGGGTGTTACAATTTGGTATCAGAGTCATGGTTTAAGCGAATTAGGTTGGGTAACCATCCTAGGCTTAAACTAGTGGATTAATAGTAAGTAAAGTAGTAGTATTAGGTATTAACTAACGGGGTAGAATCGTAAATTTATAATGTTGGAATCCACGGAAACTGATGAACCAGGGGATCTTGTGATAACATCAGAGCCAAAGTATATAGGTGGTTAAAATAATATTGGGCCCGTATTATCGTAACCACAGGATATGCCTTGGAAATGGTGAAGTCATGAGGGAGCCTGGGGAACTTGGCTGTGGAAATTAGTAGAGAGATACTTGCGGACACAGGTTCCATAGGAAGATCACATGCTATAGCTTTCGAATATATATATTGATAAATATATTATGCGGAATAACAAACGTGAATTTTATTATTTTATATAGTAATGGCGAGCGGTGATCATAGTCTTTCGAGTGAAGGACGGGCAGCAAGTCATACCCCGTCCCATGAAGATAACCCTGTTGATGATGCGGTTAACATGGGTCCTAACCCAAATCCAATACCGCAACCTCCACTTGTGACTTTGGAGGCTATACAAAATCTTATTAGTAATCTAAAGACGGAGATGAGGGAAGATATGCGTCAAATGTTGAATACACGGCTGGGGGACCCACATCCTAATCCTTCAGCAGATGATGCTTCTTGGAGACCCACTAACGGAGATTCGGTTACAGAGGAAGACAGTGTGGGGACAGAAGACAAGAAGAGATGTTCTTTCAAAACTTTCCTGACATGTAAACCAACTGAATACTATGGTAGCTACGAGCCTAAAGTCACGATGCGATGGATACGGGAGACAGAGCAAGTATTGGAGGTCAGCAAGTGCCATGAGAAGGATAAAGTTTATTATGCCTCACGAATGTTGAAAGACGATGCGTTGGTCTGGTGGAAAACCCTATACGAACTGGTTGGAAAGGATGTAATTTATAAGTGGTCGTGGACCGAATTCACCACCCGCCTGAAGAATAAATATTGTCCCCTTCGGGACATAGAAAAACTTGAAGATGAGTTCCTTACATTAAAGAAGGGTAATTTGACCGTGGCCGAGTATACGAAAAAGTTCAGTGATATGCTACCATTTGTAGGAAACATTTATACTACGGAGCGGGCACGAATCAACCGTTATGTGAAAGGCCTACCTTGGGAGTATGAATTGGAAGTAAAACGGGCGGTAACAATGGACGCAGCGTTCGAGGCAGCAAGAAATGTTGAAGATGTGTGGAAACGAAGAACAGTGGAGAGGCAAGTTTCAGGGGATAAACGTAAATTCAGCGGCGGAAGTAGTAGCTGGAATTGTTGGAAATCAAGGTTCATGTAATTAGTTTCAAAAACAAGAGTTTGCAACGGAAGCATAAAATCATGAACACTAATTCCATTTTCAAGAGGATCATGCTACATGCATGTAGAGATAATATGAAGAACAAACATAGATTAAGTTCAAGATCATAACCTTTGTTCTTGGGTTTGGTTTGGATGATTTTGATAGCTAGGAATCAAATTAGAATCCCTCTATAGTTGATCCACCACAAGCTTGAACACCCTTGAATGCTAGTTCCACAAACTTGCAAAATAACTCCTTATTCTTTTAAGCAAAAATCGAAATTTGCTTAGACCCTTTGGGAGAGTATTTGGCTGAATTTTAAGATGCAAAAGATTATACCACTCACCCACAATGATCGGCCATTTAACCCACCAAAAAGAGAAAGCAAATGCCACTAGTTGGAAAGGAAAGACCCATGTGATTTCAATATACAAAAGCTAGCATCTTCCACTAGTTTAACAACTCAATGCATGCTTTTATGTCTCCCATCATGGCTTAAATTATGGATGATCAAGTGTAGTGCTAGTAGGTTTTATTATTTATAAAACTTATATAATTATAAGCTTATAAATAATACATCTTCTTATTTCTTAAATGGGATAACATTTAACCCATAATCTTATATATAAATAAACCATCTAAATATACAATCTTAATTGTATAATTATATATATACATATATATATATATATATATATATATATATATATATATATATATATTATTTAATTTACCAATTAAATTAAATAAAATACTTATTTATAAATCAATTAAATCGTTTAACAATTTAAACAATTTAATTGTTACACTTAATTAATTCATCACATATGAATTACTAATCAACCTTTAATTTTGTAGTTATTATTATTTATCTCAAATAATAATAACCTACAAGATTAAATTGCAAGTTTAGTATCATTTGATGTTAAATCAAATTTAACGTTCTAAATGATCAATTGGTGTCAAACTTGTTGTTGGTGTGACCCTATAGGATCATGTATTATTAGTAATATCATTTTATGATCATCCTTGGGCATATAGAACTAACAATCTCCCACTTGCACAAGGTTGCATCATAGAATGATATCGACAGTGGAAAACGTCTAGCAACATTTCACTGCCCCCAATAACACATGACTTTGTGCCATTCAACAACATTCAATTCTTCAGAAAAACACGAGGCTCTAATTGATGTATAAGGTTATCTATCAATTATCCCTTTGTCACAGACATCATGTTGAACATGAGACATGGATCTTAATCATTCTCATTTTATGTTCAACTTTCAATCAGGCGCCTTAGATGTCTAACTCTCAACACATAAGAGGAACAAATCCCGTCTTGACTACATACGCCCCTCATATAGCTAATATTATGCATGAGTATGGCCTTTATGGTTGTCTGTATTTCAAGAACAACTGTGAACCATATCAAAGCATAGTACACTCTACACTTGAGTCCCAAATATGTATCTCAGGTCAAAGGATACAATGATAATACCTTTATTCAAGAATCACTTATGATGATGATCCATGGAGTGATCTTGAAACGGGTCAAGTCCAATACTTGTTCACTGACAAGTACCTATGAATTTGGTTGCAATCTTTTGCTACTTTTACCCATAAAAGTCAACCAATCCAATTCATATTAGTCTTACTTCATAATTGCTCCCACAACTATGATCGACTATGGACGTTTAGAATAACTAAATTATTCAAGGATTAAACATGCTAATAAAACACAATAATTATGAATGAAACATCACGTCACAAGTATTACATAATTCTTGTCGTTTACATAAGTTCATATTCATAAAACATTAAACACAAATCAAATCCATTCATTAGAAAAACGGAGTCCTATACCCTTAGCATGACTTTCATGCTTAGTTTGGGGTAAAGGCTTTGTGAATGTGTCTGCCAAATTCTGATCTGTATGAACCTTGTGAATACTTATTTCACCATTCTTAACTTCATGTCTAATGTAGTTATACCTTCGGTGAATGTGTTTGGTTTTTTGATGCAATCTAGGTTCCTTTGCTTGAGCTATAGCACCTAGATTGTCACAGAAGATTTCTATAGGATCCCGAATGGAAGGAACAACCCCTAGATCTTCTATGAACTTTCTCATCCAGACAGCTTCTTGAGCAGCTTCTGAAGCAGCAACATATTCTGATTCTGTAGTGGATTGTGCAATCACTTCTTGTTTGGAACTCTTCCAAGACACGGCTCCACCATTTAAAATAAAGACATACCCAGATTGAGATTTCGAATCATCCCTATCTGTTTGGAAGCTTGCGTCAGTGTAACCCTTTACCTTTAAGCTTTCTTCCAAACCGCCGTAAACTAAGAACATGTCTTTAGTTCTTCTCAAGTACTTAAGAATGTTCTTTACAGCTGTCCAGTGGGCTTCACCTGGGTTCTGTTGATACCTACTAGTCATACTTAAGGCACATGAAACATCAGGCCTAGTGCATAACATGGCATACATGATGGACCCAATTGCCGAAGCATATGGGACATGTTTCATCCTTTCAAGTTCAGTCCTAGTGTTTGGGCACTGAGACTTGCTTAGGATGGTGCCATGCGGCATTGGCAAGAATCCTCTTTTGGAGTCTTGCATCTTGAACCTTTTCAAGATTTTATCAATATATACACTTTGGCTAAGACCAATAAGTCTCTTAGATCTATCTCTATAGATCTTTATGCCTAATACATAAGCAGCTTCCCCTAGATCCTTCATTGAGAAACAACTCTCAAGGAACGCTTTGACACCTTTTAAGGTTGGGATGTCATTTCCAATTAAAAGTATGTCATCTACATACAATACTAGGATTATGACAATGCTCCCACTAGCTTTCTTGTAAACACAGGAGTCATCCTCATTTTTGATGAATCCATAACTCGTAATCTTTTCATCAAAACGGATGTTCCATGTTCAAGACGCTTGCTTTAATCCATAGATAGATCTTTTAAGCTTGCACACTTTTTTTGGATGCTTGGGATCGACAAAACCTTCAGGTTGATCCATATAGACATCTTCCAATAAGTATCCATTAAGGAAAGCGGTCTTGACATCCATTTGCCATATCTCATAATCATAGTACGCGGCTATGGCAAAAAGTATCATAATCGACTTGATCATTGCCACTGGATAAAATGTCTCATCATAGTCAATACCATGAGTCTGTGAGTATCCTTTAGCGACAAGTCTAGCCTTAAAAGTGTGAACATTTCCATCCACATCGATTTTCTTCTTGAAAACCCATTTGTTCCCAACAGTCTTACAATTGGTGGGAAGATTAACCAAGTTCCAAACTTGATTATCGTGCATGGATTGCATCTCAGTGTTCATGGCCTCAAGCCATTTATCAGATTCAGGATCTGATATTGCACTCTGATAGTTGACGGGTTCATCAGAATCTATCGTATAACATTCCTCTTCCATCAAAAGGTAACCATACCTTTCTGGTTCAATTCGAACCCTACCAGATTTGCGAACACCTTGTGTTACAATTTGTTCCTGATCAACCGTTTGTTCAGGTTCAACAATTTCTTATTGAATGCTAGATTCAACTTCTTGTGTATCAGGTTGTGGTTCCTGAAGTTCCTCAAGTTCCACAAACCTCCCACTAGCCTCTTCCGTCAGAAACTTGTTTTCTAGGAATTCAGCTTTTCGAGAAATAAATATCTTATTCTCGATGGGATTGTAGAAATAGTATCCAAGACAATCTTTCGGATACCCTACAAAGATACATTTAGTTGAACGGGGTTCTAATTTGTTTGAAGCTTCTTGTCTAACATAAGCTTCACAACCCCATACCTTGAGATAGGATAAAGATGGAACCCTTCCATGCCATATCTCATAAGGCGTTTTATCTACCTTTTTAGTAGGTGCCATATTTAGGAGACGAGCAGCTGTTTGTAAAGCATAACCCCAAAATGATAAAGGTAGAGTACTTCTACTCATCATGGATCGAACCATATCCAATAGTGTTCGGTTCCGCCTCTCAGACACACCATTATGTTGTGGTGTTCCAGGTGGAGTAAGTTGTGAAACAATTCCACAAGTCTTAAGATGATCCATAAAGTTTGTACTTAAGTACTCACCTCCTCTATCAGAACGAAGAACTTTAATTGTTTTGTTGAGTTGATTTTCCACTTCACTTTGAAATGTTTTGAACATTTCAAACGCCTCATGTTTATGTTTAATTAAATAAACATATCCAAAACGACTAAAGTCGTCAGTGAAGGTGATGAAATATCTTTCACCATATCTAGTCATTGGCTTGAAAGGACCACATACATCCGTATGTATGATTCCTAACAAGTCCTTTGCTCTCTCATTGGTTCCGGAGAAAGGAGCTTTAGTCATCTTGCCATGTAAACAAGATTCACATATATCAAATGAGTCATTCTCATTTGCCTTCAAAAGTCCACTCTTTTGAAGTTGGGATATGCGATTCTTGTTTATATGTCCAAGGCGACAATGCCATAGATAGGTTTGACTCAAATCAAATTTGGGTTTCTTGGTGAAAGTGTGGTATAAAGAGCCTTGGTTAGTCTTTTCATCAAGGTTTACTTCATAAATTCCATTTAAAGGCCTAGCCTCAAAATAGAATACATTATTTTTGTAAACACAAATATCATCATTCATAAAGCAAAGATCAAATCCACATTGTCTTAATTTAGCAACCGAAATAATATTCCTAGTCAAGCTAGGAACATAATAAACATTCAACAATGTCACACACAAGCCATTAGGTAGTAATAAATTAAAACTTCCAATTGAATCCACCGCAACCCTTGCATTGTTTCCAACCCGAAGTACTACCTCATTTGCCTTCAGTCGCCTACTCCTTTTGAACCCCTGCAACATATTACATATGTGAGTTCCACAACCAGTATCAAATACCCATGTGTTAGGAGATAAATTATAAAGTTCTAGGTCTATCACATAGATACCTGAAGTGCCTTCACCGGCCTTCTTCTTCTTCAACTCCGCAAGATAGGTAGGGCAATTTCTCTTCCAATGCCCAGCTTTGCCACATTCAAAGCATGTGTCTTCTTTGGCAACCTTTTCCTTCTTCTTGGGCGGATGGGAAGGTTGGACAACTTTCTTGCCCTTACCTTTGAAAGCTTTTGCTTTTCCCTTGCCCTTGGAGTTGGTGGGGTGTTCTGGTCTAGTTCTCTTTGTGCCACCTTCCTTGATCATGAGAACTTGAGTGGTTTTCTTAGGCAGATTCTTTTCCGCGGTAATTAGCATCCATGTAATTCCGGGATAGTCTTGTTGAAACCATTCATGTTAAAATTCATGACAAAAGGATCAAAGGACTTTGTCAAGGAGTTAAGGATCATATCCGTTGCTAGCTCTTCGGGCATTACAACTCCAAGACGTGCCAAATGATCAATGTGACTCTTCATTTTGAGCACATAAGAGCTTACCGACTGCCCATCCTCCATCTTGCAAGCATGGAAAGCCCGAACAGTTTCGAACCTTTCCGTTCTTGCAAGTTGTTGGAACATTTCCTTTAGTTGATGAATCATGTCATAGGCTGAATGATTCTCCAAATCCTTCTGAAGGTCAGGAATCATGGTTGCCAACATGAGGCATGATGCATCGATAGAATCATCCATCTTTTTAAGCCATGCATCGTGTGCGGGCTTAGGAATGGCAGGGGGCTCTTCTGGAAGTGGTTCATTGAGAACATATTCTTTCTTTTCTTGTTTGAGAACAATTCTCACACTACGGTGCCAATCCAAGAAGTTTGTATGGTTAAGTTTTTCTCCTTCAAGGAGAGACCGTAGTGAGGTTTTGTTAGGAGCCGAGTGTGTGTTGTTTGGTGCCATCTACAAAATTTTAACAAGGTTCTATTTAGTAAATTATGATATTAAGTCCTTAATAATCAATACCCTTTCTTGTTTCATAAACTTTAATTAATTAAGGTCTAGAATCCAAGTTGCATCACGAATAAGTGGTTAGGTATCCTTTATCCCGCCTATTCGAATCAACAAGGTAGGTAACGGTTTACCAATTATATCCAAATATAATTTCTAGAGTTATGGGATCCCATTATAACATTTATAAGTTTGGCATGTTTGATTCCATCTATGCCTTGGATTTCTAATGCTTAGGTGACCTTTATCACAAGAGATTTCCAAACGAATCATCCTACTTAAACGGACGTGTAGTTTTTGTCAACTATTGATGGTTAGGTGTCCTTTATCCCATCAATATTGCAAAACTACTTCTTGTATCACAAGAAGACTCCAAGTGGTTAGGTATCCTTTATCCCACAAGGAAATACAAGTGATACATGAGTGTCTTTAAGAAGGACGGCATAGATTCGTATTTCATAAGGGATTTGAATGTTTTACAATTCTAATTTTGAAAAACATATGGTATCATGTAGATTGCATGCATCCAATGAACATGGTACCATTAAATCTTATTTTGTGAATTGGTTCCTAAATCATAAAATCTCCATTTTATTGATTCTTTGTTTGTGGTCAAGATTACAATTAATATCCAATATTAAGTTTGAGTTTGATCACATATATTAGAACCAATTTATAATCCTAAATAATTACCATTATTACTTAGGGTTGGAGTTTGTAAGAGTTTATAAAATCTCCATTTTATTTCTTGTTTCAATCATTTTTAAAACTTGACTTAGTAGGTTTTATAACAAAACCCATTTTAATAAAACCAATTTTATCACATCTTATGTTTTAAATGTCAACTTTTGAAAATACAAACTCCTTGATGATTATGTTTAATTATCTAGGTTGTCTAGCATGCAAAATCTTATTTTCATCCACAACATAACATAATAAAACATTCAATCATCACAAGTATGCATGGGTGCATAAATACAAGCCAACTAGTTTGATATTTCATGTGAGCCATACATGAAATATCAAGTCCAAACCTAGGGACAAAAAGGTGACAAAAACTCAACCAAATGATCTTCGATTTGGCTACAATTTTGCCAAGCTTCTTATATCACCAAATGACACTTGAACCACCATTTCTTGACATCATGGAGTGAGTTATGAATTTTCTTTGGCCCCCATGAAACTTGCGAAATTCAGGGCAGCAGGAAGAAAATTTTTGTGATTTTTGTTGCATTTTTCAATTCATTCTTGGCCTTATTGATGCTAATACTTGTTGAAACTTAATGTATATACTAGATATCAAAGTTACCAACAAGTATATCACAAAATAACCAAGATATGAATTTTTAAAACACTTCCAAAACAATTTTGAAATCTGGACAGCAGCTCTTCAGAAAGTGCTGCTGTTGGGTGCAATCTTCTCTTGGTCTTTTACTTCCTTCTCTTGTTACATTTAGTGAAATAAATAAAATACAACTATTCTAATATTTACAAAATGAATATTAAGAAGGAAATAACTAATTATTATTACAAACCATTTGAATAAATGAATAGATTACAACCATATCGAATACAAACACAAAACATGCATCATATGGTCCTTGGCTTGTTTATGCACCATTTTATCACATAAAATCATAAGAAAATCAACACTTTGTTTTTCTAAGGCAACATCTATGTAACCAAATGCATGCATACATAAAATATAGTTGGTTACATAAAATCATAGATTATATATTTGCATGTTGCCAAAGAAGCCATGCATGAAACTTTCATTCATGAAGATGAACATTCATGGCTTCCAAAAACCAAGTTTATCCAAATAAACTTATTATCTAAACATGCAATATAGCCATGGCTCTGATACCAATTGTTGGAAATCAAGGTTCATGTAATTAGTTTCAAAAACAAGAGTTTGCAACGGAAGCATAAAATCATGAACACTAATTCCATTTTCAAGAGGATCATGCTACATGCATGTAGAGATAATATGAAGAACAAACATAGATTAAGTTCAAGATCATAACCTTTGTTCTTGGGTTTGGTTTGGATGATTTTGATAGCTAGGAATCAAATTAGAATCCCTCTATAGTTGATCCACCACAAGCTTGAACACCCTTGAATGCTAGTTCCACAAACTTGCAAAATAACTCCTTATTCTTTTAAGCAAAAATCGAAATTTGCTTAGACCCTTTGGGAGAGTATTTGGCTGAATTTTAAGATGCAAAAGATTATACCACTCACCCACAATGATCGGCCATTTAACCCACCAAAAAGAGAAAGCAAATGCCACTAGTTGGAAAGGAAAGACCCATGTGATTTCAATATACAAAAGCTAGCATCTTCCACTAGTTTAACAACTCAATGCATGCTTTTATGTCTCCCATCATGGCTTAAATTATGGATGATCAAGTGTAGTGCTAGTAGGTTTTATTATTTATAAAACTTATATAATTATAAGCTTATAAATAATACATCTTCTTATTTCTTAAATGGGATAACATTTAACCCATAATCTTATATATAAATAAACCATCTAAATATACAATCTTAATTGTATAACTATATATATATATATATATATATATATATATATATATATATATATATATATATATATATATATATATATAACAATATATATATATATTTTATTTAATTTACCAATTAAATTAAATAAAGACTTATTTATAAATCAATTAAATCGTTTAACAATTTAAACAATTTAATTGTTACACTTAATTAATTCATCACATATGAATTACTAATCAACCTTTAATTTTGTAGTTATTATTATTTATCTCAAATAATAATAACCTACAAGATTAAATTGCAAGTTTAGTATCATTTGATGTTAAATCAAATTTAACGTTCTAAATGATCAATTGGTGTCAAACTTGTTGTTGGTGTGACCCTATAGGATCATGTATTATTAGTAATATCATTTTATGATCATCCTTGGGCATATAGAACTAACAGGAATAAGAAGGGAAAGTCGGTAGTGATGTCAACCAAACAGGGTAGTCGAAAGATGTGTGATAAGTGTGGGAAAGAGCATATGGGCGAATGTAAGATGGGAAGTGCGGCTTGTTTTAATTGCGGAAGAATGGGTCACAAGGCGAGGGAATGTACCTATCCTAAGCTCAGTGAAGTCGAGTGTTTCTCATGTCACGAAAAGGGGCATTATAGTTTTAACTGTCCGAAGAAGGGTGGCGAGACGATGGTATCAACTGCGCAGAAAAAGACGGAGCCCCAAAAGGTGAAGACTCGCGCCTTCCAACTCACCCGGGAAGAAGAAAAATAGACGCAAGACATGGTCTCAGGTACCTTATTAATTAACCAGATGCCTGCTTACGTACTATTTGATTCCGGTGCTACGTGTTCGTTTGTGTCCCATGAGTTTGGTCAAAAATTCAATATACCGCTAGAACCATTAGAACATGTATGTGAGGTCGAATTGGCGAGTGGTAAGAAGGTGGAGATAAACCATGTGTACCGTGGCTGCGAACTCAGCATAGATGATCAGAAATTTTCGTTGAACCTTCTTCCGATTGGAGTTAAGACTTTTGATGTTGTCATTGGTATGGATTGGCTTGGAGCCAATGATGCAAAAATCGCATGTGGGAAGAAGGTAGTGTCGGTGAAGATTCCAGGTGGCAGCAAAGTGTATGTGTACGGTGAAAAACCCAAGAGGATGTCTAATTTGATCAGCGCAGCGAAAGTCAGGAGATGTTTGGTGAAGGGATGCTTATCCTATGTGGCGTATGTAATGGTGGAAGATAAAGTGAAGAAAACAGTACATGACATTGATGTGGTGAAAGAATACCCTGAGGTGTTTCCAGATGACTTACCCGGGTTGCCACCAGAGAGACAAGTTGAATTTCGGATTGATCTTATACCCGGAGCTTCTCCTATCGCCCGTGATCCATATCGCTTAGCCCCGACCGAAATGCGGGAGTTGATGTCCCAATTACAGGAATTGCTTGATAAAGGCTTCATACGCCCCAGTGTGTCGCCTTGGGGTGCACCGGTGCTGTTTGTCAAAAAGAAGGATGGCACGATGCGAATGTGCATTGACTACCGCGAGCTCAATAAAATTACCATCAAGAATCGTTACCCGCTACCACGGATAGACGATCTGTTTGATCAGTTGCAAGGCGCTGACTATTTCTCGAAGATTGATCTCCGGTCGGGTTATCACCAAGTGCGGGTAAGAGATGAAGATATTGAGAAGACTGCTTTTCGCACTCGCTACGGGCATTATGAATTTCTGGTCATGCCTTTTGGTCTGACGAATGCCCCGGCAATTTTCATGGATTTGATGAATAGGGTGTGCAAGCCGTTCCTTGATAAGTTTGTTATCGTCTTTATTGATGACATCCTCATCTATTCGAAGAATGCAGAAGACCACAAGAATCATCTGAGAACGGTGTTGGAAGTTCTAAAGAAAGAAAAGTTATATGCAAAATTTTCGAAGTGCGAATTTTGGCTAAGGGAAGTGCAATTCCTTGGACACGTCGTCTCCATCCAAGGCATTAAAGTAGATCCAGCAAAGGTGGAGGCAGTGATGAAATGGAAAATTCCCAAGACTCCGACGGAAGTGAGAAGTTTTCTTGGACTCGCCGGGTACTACCGACGGTTCATCCAAGATTTTTCACGGATTGCGGTACCTCTTACGAAGCTAACAAGGAAAGGGGTAAAATTTGAATGGGGGGCGGAACAAGAGAAAGCATTTGAGACACTAAAAGAGAAGTTATGTAATGCGCCGGTTCTTACCCTACCAGAGGGAACGGAAGATTTCGTGGTGTATAGTGATGCCTCTAATAGAGGATTGGGTTGTGTACTAATGCAGCGGGGAAAGGTGATAGCGTACGCTTCTCGACAATTAAAAGAACCCGAAACTCGGTATGCAACGCACGATTTGGAATTGGCAGCAATTGTGTTTGCATTAAAAATCTGGAGGCATTACTTGTACGGAACAAAGTGCACCTTGTACACGGATCATAAAAGCTTGCAGTACGTATTTTCTCAGAAAGATCTCAATATGAGGCAAAGTAGGTGGCTAGAGCTAATAAATAATTATGACTGTGAAATCGCTTACCACCCTGGGAAAGCGAATGTGGTAGCAGATGCCTTAAGCAGGAAGTTTCATGAAAAGAAAAGTCAAGAGAAGTTGATGAAGATCGAATTGAAATCAAGTCTAATAGAAAGCATCAAAGACGCGCAAAAGCAAGTATTGGAAAGAGGTGACTTAAAGAAGGAAAAGCTAGGAGAAGATTTGGTGTTTGGAGAAAATACCCAGGGACTGAAGACAGTCAAAAATCGCATATGGGTACCAAAAGCAGGTGGAATCCGAAAGTTGATTTTAGAAGAATCCCATAAGTCAAAGTATTCCATTCATCCTGGAAGTACGAAAACTTATCGGGATCTCAAAGAACAGTATTGGTGGCCGGGAATGAAGAAAAGAATTGTCAAATATATTTCTAAATGTGCAACCTGTGCACAAGTGAAAGCGGAACACCAAGCCCCATATGGAAATACTCAACCACTGCAAATTCCAGCGGGAAAATGGGAAGACATAACCATGGATTTCATATTTGGGTTGCCAAGAACTAGAAGAGGTCATAATGGTATATGGGTCATTGTTGACCGTTTAACCAAAAGTGCAATGTTTTTGGCAATTAAAGAAAATACACAATTGGAAACATTAGCACAGATATACAAGGATGAAGTTATAAGACTTCATGGAGCTCTCTTGTCAATCGTGTCTGATAGAGACCCACGATTTACCTCGAAATTGTGGGAAGCATTACAGGAACGAATGGGGACGAAAATAAAAATGAGTACAGCCTATCATCCCCAGACAGACGGGCAAAGTGAACGAACTATTCAGACCGTAGAAGATATGCTACGATCGTGTGCTTTAGACTTTGGTGGAAATTGGGACGAACACTTGCCATTGGTAGAGTTTTCTTATAACAACAGTTATCATTCCAGTATTGGAATGCCACCATTCGAAGCTTTATATGGCAGAAAGTGTAGAACCCCTTTGTGTTGGTTAGAAGCAGGGGAGACTAAAATAACTGGCCCATAAATTTTAAGAATAACAAACGAAAAGATCAAAATAATTCAAACTAATATGAAAGCTGCTCAAGATAGGCAGAAGAGTTATGCAGATTTGAAGAAGAGACCTTACGACTTAAAGGTAGGTGATCTTGTAATGCTCAAAGTGTCACCGTGGAAAGGTGTGGTAAGATTTGGAAAGAAGGGTAAACTGAGTCCAAGATACATTGGACCATTCAAGATCTTGAAAAGAATTGGTGAACAAGCTTTCAAATTAGAATTACCACGTGAACTGATTGTTATTCATGATACATTCCATGTGTGTTATTTGAAAAAGTACTTTGGGAAGAGTGAACTTGTTATTCCGTTGGAAGATTTAAAAGTGGAGACCCCGAATAAGCTGATAGAAGAACCAGAAGCAATGTTGGAAGTGAGAACCAAGAAGTTGAGAAACAAGGAAATTGACTTAGTTTTAGTCAAATGGAAGCACACATCGGGTTCAGATTTGACTTGGGAAACTTTGGAAGACATGAAGAAAAGATACCCGAATTTTACGAATTATGAGAAGATTCCGAGGACGGAATCCTCTTAAGGGGGAGAGGTTGTGAGAACCCGCGAAAATATGTAATAAAATGTAAAATAATCGGGTGAAATAGTAAAATTTTGGAATAAGGGCAAATTGGTCTTTTTGCCATGTCTTGGACCTTGGTGTAAACATAATTTGTGTAATGGGATAATTATGTAAAGTAGTGAGATCTTATGTAATAAAAACATGTTTTTAGTGCCAAAGTGTGAGAAGTAGAATTGAAGGGGGTAAATTGCAAATGTTGGAATTATACATAGGAAAAGAATCTCCCATAATTCCCCAGAACATTTTAGAGAGTTCGAGAGAGAGGGAGCTGGAGAAACACGGGAGGCTTGAAGGCTCACAAAAATTAGCATCAAAGATTGAAGATTTCACTTGGAATTTGGTGGTTTCAAGTTCTTAAGGTAAGTTTTTATAATATAAACTCACAATTCCAAGTTATGGTAGATAGTTTCTAAACTGAAATTTGAAGATGAGAGCAATCCAACGAATTCATATGTCTCATTTAGCTCAAATCAACACAAGTAATAGAATTCTAACCATAAATTGTGGTGGAATTCATGAAAATGAAATTTGAGCTTAAGAACCCTAGAAATGGGTTTTGAGACTAAAAACTGATTCTTAATGTTTTGTTAGGTTCAAAGGATCATTTAGGATGTATTAAGACAATCCTAAGTGATTAATTTCAAAAATTGGTATTTTTGGTGCAAAATTGTAAAAACGGGTTTGTTATGAAATTGTTGAGAAATTACAATTTCTACAAGCTAAAACTTGATAAAAACTGAAGGTTTATATCTTGGAATGATCCCATAATAAATAAGTCATGAATTAAGAACTTAATAGGGTGAATAGTGCAGCTGCAGATTTAAAAATCGTCAAAAATAGCAACAGACTATGGATCGCGACCCGATCTAAGGGCAGATCGCGACCCTACTATGGATCGCGACCCGATCTCGCGGCAGAAATGCAGCTTGGTTCTGTCTAATTTTTAAAGATAGAAACCATAGCTAGGCATGTCCGTTTGGTCTGAAATTTTTACCATAGCCTTAAAATGGTCTTAAAACATATAGGAAATTTTCAAATTCGTAATCCGACCTTGCGAAAAAAAACCACTGTAGCGGCAGTGACCAAAATTGTCAAGTTTATGTTAAAACTTGATTTTTGGAATTTGAACTAGACTTGTCCAATGAACTCCAAATTTGAAACACAAGTCTATTATAGTGTGAGACTTCATGGAAAACTGTCGGAATCGAAATACGGCCACCCGAGAGTACTGTAGTAAAATACGTGTATTTCGGGAAAATTTATAAATTAAAGGAAGTTAGTATAACAATAATTGTAGCCCAATTATAACCTGTAGTTGCATAGTATGGCACTCTTGTGCTGTAAAGTTAGTTGTTATATATAAATTGAATATAAATGTATATTTTGTAAATAATAGGTGGTGGTTCAAATACGGTGAACCGAGCTAAGGAAAAAGAGGCGCAAAAGACTAACTGATTCCTAGGTGACTCGAGGTGAGTGTTATGTGGATTTTCGAGTACATAGCTAAATAAATTTTATTTAAAGTATTTTGGAGTCAAAGTGGTTTATGACTTTAAGAATATGTTATGGAAAGTATAATTATAATGTGAAAGAAATGGAACCAGAAATACAGTGACTAATAATGAGTTGGCTCATGGTGATAAGTTGCTTTAGTATCCGGATAAAGACCACGGTCTGCTGCGGTAGGGGTGGCAACAAGACACTACTGGGATGGTACCTCCCGTCGCTAAGTAGTTGTCTTACCTTGATAGATGAATCTGTTTCATGCTATTGGGGAAGTAGTTATACGGGTGCGTCTCGTATAAAACCTACGGGTGCGCTCGTAGGAATGTACTATCATGAAATAATGAGTACCTGTGGGTGCGCTCACAAGAAATGTAAAACTTGGAAATTTAAAAAGTAATTGATATAATTTGGTAAATTGTTTTGGGTCTAAACCCATAATGCTCACGAGATATTATGTCTCACGTATTTGTTTTAAATGCTATGTACTCAGGTAAACCGGAAGGGGCGTTAGAAGAGTCGAGTGTGGGACTATTACATGAATTATTGTGAAGAATGTATGATAAACAGGTTTGAACCGTGGTTGTGAAACAAATTCGTGATACCCCGTTTGTAATGAAAATACATGGCTTGTTCTCAAATGTTTCTCAAATGTTGTAGTAAAGTTTGTAAAAAAAAAAAATTGTGTAAAAATTGGGGTGTTACAGCAGTGATGAGGAAGGGCTCTAATTCGGAACCAGTTGGGGGAAGCTATAAGAAGGAGGAAACCAGGCTAGGTCACCTACAAAGCCTCAAAAATTCTCCTCACTCGAAGACTCGAGTAAACCAGGATTAATACTACTCATACCAGAGTTAGATGGCAGAGATTGCTGCTGTGTATGAGTTCTTGATGAAGTTTCCCCCTTTTCCAGAAATTTTCTTTTCTTATATTGAACCTTATGAGCAGCTTGTATCAGTTTCTTTGTGCCGTCTGTTAGACCCGATTGTGACCCTTCAATTATTGCTTCTTTTTGTTTTTTTAGGTTGGGTATTAAATCTCCCGATAATTCTGTTGCCTCAATAAATTCATTACCAAATTCCTGTGGCACAAATAACTTTAGTAATTTCAACCTTATGATATAAAGGAATTAAAAAAATGTAGTTTTTTACCTCAGCACGATCAATAAGGGTTTGCAAACTCGTAAGTTGTCGTTGGGGCCAATGATTGATACCTAATTCTCTACAGCATTTTTTTAATTGTGTCGTTCCAATGTTGAGTTCCTTCGCAACTTTCTCAATTGGTTCGTTAAAGTGTTCAGCTATTATTTCCCTACTTAATAAATGTCTGAAACCTCTTCCACTGCCACCTGCTATGTTTTCTGAACTAGAAGGTTCAAATCCAATTGTATTGTTATCATTCTGGATCATTTGAACATGATCCTGATTTTTTGACCCAAAGATGGACATTGATTCATCAAAATTAGTGGCCTCTATCGGTAATAATTGTTGGTTTTCAACTAAAATCTCAGGATTCTAAAATCCTTCTAGATTCCTTTGAATCAACCGAAAATGATCTTGATATTGAAAACCAACCCCAAACTCGGGATTCAATTCAATATTTATGTTATGAGTCCTCTGTAATTGATTCTCATCCTGAATACCAGCCATGAATTCTTGATTCATGGGGACAAACTCACTGCTTGTTGGGTGCACGTCCATGAATGGATTGTACTCAGTTAGACCATCCACAAATGGGTCTACAAATAACACATGTCAAATGATAAAACAAAATAGAATACTTATAAATGGATCATTCAAAAGAATTTAACCTGGTAGAAGGCATGGAGTCTGATCAAGTGCAAAGTCAGATGCATGCACCGGATCATCTGAGTTAATGTTCAACTCGGGAAAAATTTCCGGCTCATCGTGGAGATGCTCTATTGGTAGTATATCTGGAAGACTGTACCATAATTCAAAATCAAACAAAACATTAGAAAGGTAATCGAAGTATGGATGATAGATGTCTAGAATGTTAGAGTCACCGAACTCTATTAAGAATTCTTGGTTTGAAGTACCCTCTCCTTGCGGAAAACCAGGTCCAGGGTTCGACAGATCGCCCATTGAATATATGTTTTCCATGACTCGGCTTTAAATATGAGTTTGTTTACGAACAAACTAGTGATAAAAGAGGATGAGACTGAAAATGAATGATACTACATACCTGTATATATAGTATCTTGCAGCTGGAACCGAAAGGACACACGGAACTGAAAGGACACCTCACGTTTTAATTACCGAAATTCAAACTAACTACAGTAGATGCGACTTTCCACTACCCCAAGTGACATTTTTTCAAAATTCTATGCTTGACTCTGGTGAGAACGAGATAATAAAGAAACTTTTGAAATAAAACAAAATTTTATGTCTCCATATAATGGAAATAGTTTAAAGAGTGTTCAGTACTCCAAAAAAAAAAAAAAAAAAAAAAAAAACCTTACAAAAGATGATGTAAATTTTATATTTCGGTGGAACACAAAAATTTGGAGATTCTACAAAAATAGACTTATTTAGCCAAAAAGTATTTAAAAGAAATGTTGAATTGAGGCAAATGTGTGTTGAAATATGACGAATTCATATAAATAAGAAATAGTGTTAAAATTAGGTGTTGCAAGTTAACTAGGTTAACTATGTATATATGTAGATTAGAAAGTACTAAATTTGTACTGTAGATAGTAGCCGGTCAAGTCGATGTGTGGGACTGTGAGAAACAGTTAGAGTTTTTTTTGTACATCTAGAGTAATTAGAAGAAAAGAAGTATGGAGTGAATGAGAATAATAAGACCTTAAGCATTATTACAGAGGTATGTGAATGTTGAAAGGGAAAGATAATTAAATCTTGTAAAGTTTCGGCAATAAGACGAGGAGGATTTTTGAAGGACACAAGGACTCGATGGGAAATACATAGAGGCGTTCGAGAATGCGGATTTCGGGACGAAATCCAAATAAGTGGGGGAGACTTGTAAGACCCGTATCCTTATTATAACATATACTTAAAATAAGAATGTTAGGAATTATATGATCATTGGTAGTTATAAAGCTAAGAAAAACTTTAGTTACAATTTCATATGAAAATCAGCATTTTGTGTCGTTTTTAGAAAAATCATAATTAATTCTAGAAAAATCATTTGGACCTCAAACCAGTGCACAAAGTTTACAAATTGAGTCTAGTACAATTACCAAAAATAATAGTAAGCTTGAAAATGACATTATCTATGGTAAAAAATGCAATCTTTACTGATTAGTTCGGAATTGATAGATTAGATAGTCTGTTTTCAAAAATTCATAATAAATCATAGAAAAATCGTATAAATACGTAAAATACATCCTTGGAAAGGTATTGAGATAAAGTTCTGGAATATCAAATAAAAACATGAATTTCATGGGTTTAAAGTCGGCTAAACCAGTCTGGAACAGACTGATTCTAGAAGGTATTAATTTCAACAAAGTTATATTATTAAAATCTTTTGTCAAAAGTGTCATGCCATTTTTTATTCAAGAATTCAAGTATAAATACCCCTCAAAACATCTCATAAACCACACAACTAAATCTCAATCCAATATATAGAGGTTTCTAAGCACTAGAGTGTAAGCAAGTGAGCGGAAGAAGCTCGAAAGCCTAACGAAGGAGTTATAGATCCCGACGAATGGTCATAAGGTAACTACAAACCTTTCTATAGCTTAATTAGGTATTGTAAAATAATTTTTGTATTAAGAAGTAGAATATGTAATAAATTCATTTCCAACAATAGTAAATAAAAACCTTAAAAACATCGTTATTATAACAATTCGTAATTCTGAAAATAATACCGATTGATTTACTTACGAGGACGGTGCCTAGGCCGATTACTTGGGATCTGGTTGTTGGATTTTCCGAAAGGCTAAAATGCTGAAAGGATCCTGCCACCCCATCTAGTCTTCTACCTGGCCGTTCTTTACTTGATAAATCATGGAGTATCATATTGGAATTATTGAAGGGTTTAATGATGCGACTATAATATAGTTAAGGATTAAGAAATGATAGATTTCTTATTATGTTAACAGTTAAAGTTGAAGGAAATACAAAGCCGAGAAAGATAAACGATATAGTCAACTATAATAAGGTGAGTCTTCTCACTATACTATAGGTGATATTGCATGCGTATGAAGGAAGATATGTTAGAATAAGGTGATCTTACATGTTATGGTAATTGTATGAATTATTGATACGATAATGATTGTTTGTGGACGGAACGGGATAGCCCGCGAGCCAATAGGCGGAACGGGAATAGCCTGCGAGTCATTAGACGGAACGGGAAAAGCCTGCAAGCGATAAGACAGAACGGGAACTGCCCGTGAGTCTTCAGCGGAACAGGGATAGCCCGCGAGTCTCACAGACATATGAATGGTTATGATGTGTTGTATGTTATATGTGATGGATCGTATGGTATTTTGAGGAACTCACTAAGCTCCGTGCTTACCCTTTCCCTATATAAACTACTGTTTTAGGTACATCAGGTACCATGGATGGCAAGGCGTGACGTGTATACACTGTGCTGCTTCATTGGAGGACTGTTTTTGAATGGAAGTTCCGTTATGTTGTGATTTCATTAACTTTTGTTAATCCTGAGATGTTTTCATTAAACTTATAAGTTATGGAATTTTATGAAAATTAATTAAGTGACTTTTCTTATATTGAAGTGTCCGTTTAAATTTTTTTTTTTTTAATTTTAACCTAAAATTTTGGGATGTTACATTGGGGCTGCACACCCTCATCGACCGAACGCCGCTCTGATACCAATTCAAGATCAAATATGTATATAACAAATAACCAAACTTCACTCTTTGATTATAAATCGTGAACTGCTCAAAAACAATTACTAATATTCATACATATTGCCTTATCAAATGAATTGCTAAACAACCATATAAATAACCTTCGAGGAACATAACACGTTCCTATTCATAATGAGAGCACTATGTCTTGTTTCACATTGACAGTGGATATTCCTTTCCCCATGTGGCTTAGGATGTATGGTCCCCTCCCCCATGTGGCTTAAGATTCCAACATGCATTTGTAATTTGTTTATAGTTAAAAAAATGATAAACATACTACCGATGATCTGACGTTCATCCGTCCTAAGACCATAAGAGGTAAATAATAAAACAACAAAGAATTGAATATCCAAATCAAAAGTACAGCTAAAATTTGAACCCGTGCACTCGTTTAAAAAATAAAATCTTCAACCGCTAGTTTCCATTGTGGAGGCCTTTTATATTTTAATTTGCAAGTATTAGATATTGATTAATTGTATTTTGAAAAAAGATACAGGATATATAATAATACGTATAAGAATACCTGGAATACCAAGAAAAACAATGACTATGTGAAATTGCATTGCCATGTTAGCCATAGCGATGACTTCAAGGTAAAACTTGGAAGATGTATTTTGGAATGTAACAGGGAGATCTGGTATGTACACCTTTTTTATAGTGTCTATAAGCTCCATTAAATGATCAACAACTAATTGCTCTAGGTAAGTTTGAAAAATGTATGACAAACTTAAAATTTTTAACTTTGGTCATAAACATTTCTTTTTTGTTTCCAAATATATATTATCATTAAAATAGCTTTTTATTTTATTTTATATTACAATGACTTGATAACAGATGTAAAAGAGTTTGTTCTGAAGTTTAATATTTCAGAATTCACCTTGTTATGTTAAGAATGAAGTGTATTATTTGAGAATGGTGGTGTGTTACGCCAAGAATGAAGTGTATTATTTGAGAATGGTAGTGTGTTACGCCAAAAATGAAGTGTATACTTTGATAATGACATTGTGTTACATCAAGAATGATGTATATTCTTTTAGAATGACAATGTATTTTTTCAAATATGATGTTCTATTCTTTAAGAATGACAATGTATTATGTTATCATCTGCGTTTTTATATGCAGTTATTATTTTTATGTGCAGTTATTATTCATCACATAATACAGTTATAAAATTTATATAATAATATAAATACATATTGAATATAAATCCCACAAAATTAGGAGATAAATAGGGTATTTCATTTTTAAATACTTATTAATAGGCTAAAATATCATTTATAATAGTTTAATTGTAAAATATGATTAATTAATTATCATAAATTTACAATTAGGCCTTTGAATCTAACACTATTGATCATTTTGGTCGGACGCTCCACATTTGGTCTTACATTTACACAATAATTGTTGTTTGTATTTGATCCACACACATACATAGACACACACACACACACACTCTCTCTCTCTATATATATATATATATATATATATATATATATATATATATATATATATATATATATATATATAAGTTATTTATTATTGGTTTTTGTCAGTTTTAACAACAGAAATTAATCTTAGAAATAAAAAAGTAAAAATATATCGTCATATTTAAATATTATAACAAAAAGTACCCCTCTAATTAAATGTTATAATATTTAAAGTGTTGTGTAGACCTTCGCTCAAACATTGTTCTAACAAAAATATCGTTCGCATTACATATTACAATAAAAACTACCGTTAAAAAGAAGTGCGAACTTTTTAACTAATATTTTAGGAGTTATTAACAATGACATCTCATTAAAAGTTGTTTTTTATAGATCAAACAAATTGGAAGGCTAGACATACAAAATGGTGGAAGAACAACCATTATACGAAACTATAAGAAAGCTCGTGGATGGGTTGACGATCAGGCGCAAAGTGATTGTGTAAGTAAAATTTGCATTAGTATGCTCTGGTATATTGTTAATTTTTGTAAAGTATTGATATGGAATTTGGAATAGATCGCCTAATTTGCTGTTGAAAGTGGATTTTGCATATATAACAAGTATGTTGCGATTTATTGTTGGTATATTGAAACATGAGGATTGATTGTTATTATTTATAAAAGAACAAGTTGGTTATCAATTTTACGAAAGTTATACTGTCGAAATTTTAATAAAAAAATTAGTGTATGTTTCTGTTTTGTTTAATGTAGGATGACATTCAAGTTGGGTACAACAACATGTTAGAGGAGGTTTTCAGCGACGAGTCCTAAGTTGATGAATGCCTCAAACGTGCACCGTAAGAAAGACGTAGGCATACTTGGTGCAATGGTAGAAAATTAAAGAATATACCTGCTCATTATGCACTGAGTACTTCATCAAATAATGAAAACTTCAATGCAATGACCGAACAACTTACTTAACAATTAAGTCAACAATTGCAAGAAATTTTTTCCCAATATCAAAACAACGGCCAACAACATATGCCACCCATTCAATTGCATTTTGATCAAATACCCCTGCAACCTCTAAACAGTCAACTTCCAAACAAGCAATTTGCAAACTATCAAGCTTCAAACAATAAAGATCGTGATGAAAATAGTGACAAAAGTAGTGATCAAAGTTCTAGCGATTAGATTTTGTACGTGTATGATATATTTAAACAATTTGAAATTGTATAACAAATGGTCTTTTTATGACATTCTAAATGTTCTGATAGATTGTGTATTACATTTTTATGTTTTATTTATAAAAATTGGAAAAATTCAGACAAAAAAAAAAAAAAAAACTGAAAATGAAACAAAATGTTTTTTTTTCTCCGATGCCTATAGAGAAGACAACATAGAGGTGTGTCCCTAAAATGTGTGTAATGCCTATACGGACAACATGTCATCTCTATATACCCTACACATATTTTTGAAACCAACTTATGGAGACGACATGTCGTTGCTATAGATAAGGCTATAGAGACGACATGTCGTCTCTATAGGCTTTATTAAATCTTTTTATTAATTTACTAAAACCTTTTAGCGACTAAGGTATTGTAATGTAGTCGTCTCGATAGGGTGTCTATAGTGACGACATTTGAGGTCTATTGTGACGACATTACAACGACTTACCGTAGAGTGATGACCTATTGTCTTTAGGGTCTATATGGGCGACTTTTCACCGTATAGTAACACATGTGTCGTCCCTATAGGGCCTGATTCTTGTAGTGTCTCTTGGTGGTTTTCATAAGTTGAAGGCCCAAAATTGAATTCGAAGATCCGAGAAAACTATAGTCATTTGCCAAGCAAGCGATTTTTTGTGAGATTATTGCACAAACTCAAAGCATCTCCGGTGAAGGAAAAAACCGCTAGCCACACTCGTTGTGCGGTATATTCAAATAGTTTTTGAAATACTTATTGACTTGAAAAGGCCAATATAAATTATTTGTCTCGTCAAATTAGGGAGGAAGATTTTTGGTGGTCATGGGTTTTGGTTTGGAGGTGGTGGTGGGGGTGGTTTGATTTTAGTGTTTGAGAGTATGTTAACAATGTTAGTGATGGTGTTGGTTTGGGTGCCCATGTGGGTAACGAGTGTATCGATGCGGTTGGCTATGACTATGGAGACTTGGATGAGTGTTTTGGAATGGTGAGAGAGGTTCCTACTTCCTCGATGGTGGGTTCACAACGGGGAGGCATTGGGATGAAGATGAAAGCACCAAATTGATAGAGCCAATTTGAGATTACTAATCTCTCAAGAAATCAACAGGAAATGAGACTTTGGAGCAATTTTCAAAATATTCCAATGCAACATACTACAAAATAAATATGCATTCCTAATAGATACTTTGCAAACAACCAGAAGATCATGCATGCATAAAAGGTAAATGTGGTCCTACTTTAATGCTAATATTTAGTCAAAGCAGAAGACTAGTTCTTCCCATTTATTCTTCCCTTACACTTGCAGCTTCTGTTGTGGTTCAAATGGGCTGCATCAATCCATAAATATTGCAAGCTTCTTTATCTCTCTTAAGTGTCGAACTTTCCTGGACCCTGGTAACATTTGGGCTGTTGGAAGTTGGGCTTGGTGACTTGGGCTTCGTATCATACAATCTTTCTAGTCATCCACAAATAATATAATGGAGGTACAATGCTCTTTTATTCCCATTTAAATTATGAATACAACTCGCTCTAATTCGATGATTACAATATATGCCAACAAATACATGAATTTCTAGGTTGTTAAATTGAAGGTCGATACTCAATATGGTGGGCATACATGAAAAACGCCTTAGAAATGTCTCTCCAAACGAGAGGTAACCCTTTTATCTCATGTTTCTAGACATAACAAGTCTGATTTACTATATTTTTTTAGCAATACTATCTTAAAGATCATGGGTTCAAATCGATTTGTTCTTCCACCTAAAGGGAAACAATATACATTTATTGTAAAGATCAAGTTCCATAGCTTCATCCAATTAATACCATCACTTTTATAGACGTGAAACACTAATGATGCATATGCACCATCATAATTAGAAGCCATACCCTAAGGTTGTACTATGTGTTCCTAAGTATATCTAGATATGCACGGTCACAATCAAGATGGCTTTTATGAAGTGATGAAGATCTTCATATCATTAATTTAATGTTTATCACAACTAATATTGCTAGCTTTTACTAAATCTGCAAAACCAATTATTGTATTAATTGCAGGAATCAAGAAGGTAGTAGTAAAAGGTATCCACATAACACCTTGCTAGTTTTGTTGCTTCTAAGAAAAAGGGTGGGTTGGGTGTTGGCAGTTTAAAAGCACAAAATATTTCTTTACTTACGAAATGGTGGTGGCGTCTATTAAACGTGAATCACGCCCTTTGGAAAGAAGTTATTGTTAGTATTCACAATCTGGGGAATAAACCTGCAACCTACATTGCTAAAAGAGTTTTAAACGACATTTGGTGCAATATTTCAAAAGCAGTACGCGGTATAGCTGAAATTGGTTTGGATCACAGAAAATTATTTTCTCTAGTTCCAGGTAGCGGGGTTAAAATTCTATTTTGGAAAGACATCTGGTGTGGCAATTCAACTCTTCAGTCGCGTTTTCCCAACTTATATGATCTTGAATCCTCCAAATGTTGTCGTCTGAATGACCGTGTATCGGTTGTTGGTTTCAATTGGGCTTGGAAAAAGGCACCCAATAATACTAATTGTCTTCAGGAGCTTTTGCAGCTTTATAGGGATATTGCAGCCATTCCTATCATACCTCCATCCCCGTTTGGTTTTCGTTTTACCCCAAATGAGGATGGTAGGTTCACTGTTAATCGTATGAGGGAACTGGTGGATTCTGCTTCAATAAAGTACATTGGTCCTCGTATTCGTTGGTCAAAACTTTCCCCACTTAAAGTTCGTTGCTTCATTTGGCATGCCTCGATAGGAAGAATAGCAGTGGCTGAAACGTTACTAAGCAGGGGCGTAAATGTCCAATCGAGTAATTGTTTATTGTGCTTGAATGAGGTGGAATCGGTAGATCACGTGTTGACTAAATGCAATTTTGCCAAAGAAGTACGTTTTTGGGTTTTCAAATGGTGTGGGGTAGCGGACAAACAATTTGACAACACAAAGGAGTTATTAGACTACGCTGCATGCTGGGGGAATTGTCCTAGAAAAAGAAAGATTTTCAATGCCATTGTCAATTGTCTACTCTGGAACATTTGGTTGGTAAGGAATGACAAAGTTTTCAAAAACACTCGGACGGCTCCAACCAAGGTAGCAGACAACATTGTATCCCTCTCATGTGGTGCAAACACAGGAGTTCTCAAGATTGTGGCAGTTGGATTAATTGGAGTATTTCACCACTTAGTCACGATTCATCTTCCTAGTTTGATGTTTTGTATTGTTTTGGTGTTTTCTATTTCCATTTTTGTACTCTTTCGTACTCTGTTTTGTTTTGGCCCTGCGTGTTAGCTCCTTGCTCTCGCTGGTGTCCTTTTCTTTATATATTTTATTCGCCGTTTCCAAAAAAAACCGTTCAAAAAAATCGTAATCTATTTCTTTTTTATTTTTGTCTTTTTGGGACTACCAAATCTGAATTTTTTTGGAGACATTTTCCTTCACGTGAACCTGTTACTCCTCGTGTCTCTATTTCTCTCCTCTTTAACTTTCTATCTTTCCTATGTATCTTGAGACTAGTCCACGTTTCCTGTATATACTCATTTTATCTTTGTTTTGAGGTCAAATCACGTGGCTCTTATAGATGATGTCTCACATGGGTCCCTCCTATATGTTCATCTGATGATAACGACACTTTAACTTTGTTTGCTTTTATTTTATCTTATTACAAGTAGAAATCATAAAAGGATATATTGCAAAATATAAACCATGGATAGATAAATTACTCACAAGTGAAAAGGTCCAAAACTTTCCAAGCAATCCATAGTTTATTAATATGAATATACTACGTCATGCTATCATAAAGTTGACAATTATTCCACAAATTTTGCAAGTAGATTGGTTAAATACGCAAAAAAAAAAAAAAAATAGCCATTTAATGATACATGTAAAAAAAGTGTTGCTACTTTATAGATAATGAAAGTATAATATATATTATTATCAAACATATAGCATGTAGATGTCACCTATGTTGCACGGAAACGGATACGACACCGGGAAACGGCAACGGATACCGGAAACGGCAAAACTAAAAAATATAAGATACGACAAATATAATATATATATATATATATATATATATATATATATATATATATATATATATATATATATATATATATATATATTAAAGAAATTCCAAAATAGATATATATTGATGTAAACCTCCGGTATTAAACATCCAGGAGGTATCTTTGCTATTTCTTGATCTAGTTGGTCCCTAATTTCAACACCAAAAGCTCTTTCAATAGGTGTTGAAATACCTTTTCTTTTCTTAAATCCAACACCAGCTTCACATGGCAACTCGACTTCTTTTGCATGTGATTGGAGTTTCCTCTCTTCATACGCATCTTCTAATCGTTTCATGTTAAGTTTGTCATCCGCTGTTGATTTCTTTCAAATAGAAATCCCAAAACCTATATAATATCATATTATCATATGATTAAACAGAGAAAGCAATCAGCCAATCAGCATACCTTTATAGGCCCAACCCAAACTAGGGATTGTAATCGACGGGAATGCTGAATTGCTGATCGAAAGAAGCCGATACCTCAAAGAAGCGTCGTCGATACTTCATCGAAACGTTTCTGGTGATTCTGAAACGTTTCTCGACGTTTCCGGCGCGTTTCCGATACCGGAACGGCGGCCTTGGTGGCGTTTCGGTGCATCGGAGGATGTCACCATATTATTTGTGATATCGGTAACCTATCTAAAAAATAAACAAGGCCGAATTTCTAATTCCTAATGCCAACATAAAAAAAATAAAAATAAATACTCAATGTAAAATGAAACATAATGATCGTATGTTATCGCCAAAACTTGGGTTTTGCCACCAAGAACTCGCCAGGCCTGTAGTCAACAAAGACGCAGGAGAGTGAGGAAGTCAAGGTCAAATCTCAAGGGCTTCTAAGATCAACCTTCATTTTGCTCCATCAACCTCAGAGATCTCTGCTACTCCCATCGACAACTGCTTTTTATCAGTGCGTGCCACAAGTACACACAATTCGAATTCGCAGAGATGCATTTGAGCGAGAACGAAGGTATAGAGGGGAAGGCGTTCGTTGTTACAGGTGGATTAGGTTTTGTGGGTTCAGCATTGTGTTTGGAGCTGGTTCGTAGAGGCGCGCGTCTTGTTCGAGCTTTTGATCTAAGATCAACTTCTCCTTGGTCCGATGATCTTCTAAAAAATGGAGTCCACTGTGTTAAAGGTATCGCCTGTCTTCTCTTTCAATTTAGGGATTTGCTCCGCTGAAATTTAAGATTGTCCGTGTTTGTTGAATTCAGTTCGAGATTTAGGTTCTGAAGCGTTCGATTCAATGTTAATTGTATGTTATCACAAACTAGTGGACTGAGAATTATTGATTAGATGAAGCAATTGGATCTGCTAGAAAATCGATTAATCCTTAAGCTCTTGCAAGACTGAGAATTGTAGGAAACCAAAAATTTCTCTTCCTTAATCATTATCCAAAGTTTCTGAACAAACGCTAGGATGAACATTGAACGGCACAACTGTAAATTATCAAGGAGTTGGAAAATTGCCCCTGCAGATTACTCCAACAATGACTATTTTACATATTATATTCAACTCAGTTTATACAAATCTATGTTTTTAGGGGACATCAGTAACAGAAAGGATGTGGAAAAGGCATTGCGTGGAATAGACTGTGTTTTCCATTTAGCTTCATTTGGCATGTCTGGTAAAGAAATGCTTCAATATGGGCGAGTTGATAATGTTAATATAAATGGAACATGTCATGTCTTGGAAGCTTGCCATGAACATGGTGTAAAAAGACTTGTATATGTGAGTACATCAAATGTTGTGTTTGCTGGAAATGAAATTGTTAATGGAAATGAAAAGCTGCCTTATGTTCCATTCGACAACCATGTTGATCCTTATAGCAGAAGCAAGTCAATTGCTGAACAACTTGTGCTAAAAACCAATGGCCGTCCTTCTAAGTAAGTACAATATGCTGTTTAATATTTTTTGGACCTTGTATAGCATTGTACTTTCAAATTGTTTCTTATTAGGGCATTTTACTTTAAGTTTTTCACCCATTATATTTATAGCAATGAGTGACCAACTACATGTACAGGTCATCCCTTTATTTGTTTTGCTAACATGATATGAAAGTACAATGCTGTAATAAGAATAAAATGAAAGTACAATGCTACAATAACAAAAAATACAAAGTCTGTTGCTATTTCTTGCACATTGTTGGAAATATATGGTTTGATTGTATGTAAGTAGCATGTTAACCGTGTCTGCAATTTCTGTAACTTTGTGATACACAGGGACCAATTCTGTAACTTTATGAAACACATGGAATTTTCCTGATAAATAGATATATTTGATAATGGCTTCGTACTTTACTCTTTTTACCAATATAGACAATATACTTTAACTTCTACAAATAATAGCAATGTACTTACATTCCTTTATACAGTACTTACACTTTGACCTATAATAGCAATGTAGTTATTTTTTTTTATTTTATTATTATTATTATTATTTTTATACTTCAATAGTAATATGTAACAAAATAAAGTACGTTTCTGATATTGGTAGCGATGTAAGTATGCTCATAGTATTGGTAAAACATATAAAGAAGGTTGCTATTATAGGTAAAGAGATAAAGTGTGTTGCTTTGATATTATAGATAAATGGATATGTAGTTAACTTTTTTTTGGTTAATTTAATATAGGAACAAAAATGGGGAATTTTTTTATACATGTGCAATCCGTCCGGGTGCTATATATGGACCTGGTGAAGAAAGACACATACCAAGGATTATCAGTCTTGCAAAATTAGGGCTTCTTCCATTCAAAATTGGTGAACTAAATGCGAAAAGTGATTGGGTTTATATTGATAATTTGGTTCTAGCATTAGTTCTTGCAAGTATGGGTCTTTTAGATGACATTCCTGGAAGAGGAAAACAACCAATTGCTGCTGGCCAGCCATTCTTCATATCAGATGGTAACTTTCATTTCATGTTTAAGAAATAGCAACGTACTTTCATTATAGCATTCTACTTTCATTTCTTCTTATTACCTCATTGTACTTTGAAAAATCTACTCGGTTATAGCAATTCATTTCAACATGAAAAAAGTTGAAAGTACATTTCTATAATTGGGTAGTTATTTTGAAGTATAGTGACTTGACTAGAAAAAAATAAATAGTATTATAGTACAATGTTGTATTAGAAAGAAAGGGAAGTACAATGCTATAATATGCAAATAAATGGAAGTTGATTGTTTTTTGCTATCATTTGGATTCATCTTTTGATTATAGCATTCTACCTTCATTTTTTCTTATTACAATTTTTTCCTGAAAAACGTTTGTAGCATTGTCATCTAAATTACAAAGCAAATTTTCAATAATTAGGTTGATTTTTCATAGTATAATGTCCTAATAAGAAAAAAGTTGAAAGTACAATGCTATATTTGGGTAGCTATTTCAAGGTATAATGCCTTGACTAGAAAAAAATAGTAAAAACGCAAGTACAATGCTATAATATACAAATAAATGAAAGCACATTTTTTTTGCTTCATGTTTTGATTATATTTATAGCAATTTTTTTCTTATTACTACAACTTGAGTTTTGAAAACTGTTTATAGCAATGCCATCTAAATTACAAAGCACTTTTTCAGTAACTAGGTTGATTTTTCAAGGTACCTAATAAGAAGAAAGTTGAAAGTAGAATGCTATAATTGAGTCAATGCTTTGATAAAGGAAAAAATCGAAAGCCCAATGCTGTAATAGAAAGAAACAAAACTAGTTTTCAAACCATAATAAGAAAAAAAAAAGAAAGAAAAAGTAAAGATACAATGTTGTAAGAGAAAGAAACAAAAGTAGGATTCTATTATACACAAATAAAGAAAGTATTTCTTGCATCCGTTTTCATTTATTGCTACAACTTATTCCTTCAAAGTTGCTACTCTTTTAAGTTTACAAGATAAAAATCATTAGAATCTATTTAACATGACTTAAATTATGATGAAAAACAGGTTCTCCTGTGAACACATTTGAATTTCTACGTCCATTGCTGAGAGGTTTAGATTATGATATGCCAAAGGCATCTTTAAGTGTCCCAAAAGCTCTTTTTGTGGGGAAACTATTTTCCGTTATCTACACACTCATGTACCCTTTATTGAACCGTTCCTGGCTTCCTCAACCATTGTTGCTACCTGCAGAAGTTTACAAGGTTCATCAAATTATGTTCATTAATTAGTAAATTACGAATTTGATCCCTGTACATGGATGGTACCTAAACGAGAATTTTGTTGATTTTTGGATTTGGTCAGTAAAATGAGCTTTTTGCCCTCGCTTATGTATTATCTATTACAAAAGCTATTAAAAATACTTAACTCAAGGCAAAAGTAAATGGAATGAGTCTTAGGGACCAAATTCAAAACAACAAAATTTGTTTAGAGACCATCATTTTATTCTCAGTTGTGAATTTTTCAAAGGGATAATCACAAAAACGACCAAATGCTATTGATTGACCACCTTCTTCACCTTTTAATGACCACTTATTGCTAAATTCCAAAAAAAAAATGAAAAATTAGTTTTACCGATCAAAAAGTTCAAAAACATTTTCTTTTTGCGATATAATTGCGAAATATGAATTTGTGTTTTAATTTTTTCAAGTGTTTTTGCCATAGGCATTCGTTTAGCAATTTGGCAATTAATCCCATTATGAAATTCATGGTCATCTTGTTTTTGTGGTCAAAACTCAAAAGGTGGCAACTTTGTTATATGGACCATACCATTTTTGGTCATTTTGGTGATTGTCCCTTTAATATATATATATATATATATATATATATATATATATATATATATATATATATATATAAATGAGGGCAAAATTGATTTCATCAGACAAGAGTAGTCGGATTGAATCTTTAGGACCAAATCCAAACAAAATGAAACCACAAGGATTAAAAAACCGACAAATTCTTTTTAGGACTACATTAATCAGGTAGACTGACCATTTTGCCCTCATTTGTGTATTGTTTTAAAAAAATCACACACAAGTGTGCAAGATGGTCATTTGTGTATTATCTCCCAATGCTAAAAAAACCATCATGTGATATTTTTGTGTACTAAAACCATTTTTTGTTTCTGATCTTCCCTAAAACTATTGCTTGCGGCCATTTTATGGCAATGTGCTTTTATTAAAACTAGAATATAGTAATGTGCTTCAGTTCAAATGTCCATTAAAACCGGTAAAATGACCTTATAGGGGCTTATCTCAAGATTTGATTAAAATATTAAAACAAAAAAAATGTTCACGAAGCATTTAGGAAAAATCAAAACATAAAATGGTCTTAATGGTAAGAAATATAACATAACATCTTTAAGCATTGGGATATAATGCGTTGGGTTCACTTTGATTTTCCCAAATTTGTAACTTAATTCTTGAACAAACTAACACCATTTATACAATTTTTTTTTTTTTTTTTTTTTTTGTATATATAAATATAATATTATAGGTGGGTGTGACGCATTATTTCAATTACCTAAAAGCAAAACAGGAGCTAGGCTACACCCCAATGACGTCACCTCAACAAGGCATGGCTACCACCATCTCATTCTACCAACAACAAAAACATAAAACCTTAGACGGGCCCACAATCTACGAATGGTTCTTCTGCGTATTTGGAATGTCAACAGTAATAATCGCCGCATTTTTCCCCAATATTACGCCTGTGCCACTCCTTCAATCCATTTGTCTTTTCTTCTTACGTTCCATGTTGGTGTTACGGCTACTGGCAGCTTGGGCCATTGCAATGCATGTTTGTGAAGCCATATACGCTTGGAGATTAGCAAAAAGAGTAGATCCGGCGAATGCGAAAGGGTGGTTTTGGCAGACTTTTGTTCTTGGGATTTTTTCGTTGAAATTTCTCTTAAAGAGAGCCAAGAAATAGGCTTATGTTACTACTATCAATGTTGTTAAGCTCTCAAGGACTTGAAGAAATGTAGTCTTTTGACGTTAGTGGACTGAAAGAGTGAAAGTTAGTTACATGTAGTTTCGTTTTATGCTTTGAAGTAAAAGATGATCCCGAGCTCCCACTCTTTTGGAAGATGAGATGATAACAAATTAACACGAATCATATGATGATTCTGATGCCGCTTCTTTTTTATTTCATACAACTGTGGAGCCCGACCACAAGTAAAAATAAGATTTCCGAAATTGACAAAGTAATATTTCCATTTATTCATCAAAAGAAACGTCCCTTTTGAAGCAAGAATTGATTTTCTTTGTTTGCAGTAAAAGATTGAATCTCATTTCCTATGTACAAGAGTTAAGAAAAGTAAACATAAGTATTAGAGACCCTTTACCCCAAGATTGATTAGTCATCATGACTTGAAACGGGTTCAAAAGATCAACTTTATCGGGTGGATTCCAATGGATGTTTCCACGGTTGCTGGCTTCCACCATTGAAGAAGAGGCGAATACATGAAATTCTCATGCATCCCATAAGTATCCATCAAATTTATGCCTATATACAAAGTAAAATATTTTTTTTAGACTAAATTACAAAGTTGGTCCTCTATTCTTATCTGTTTTTTAAGGTCCAAATATAAATCTTTTTTGCAATTTTACAATGGCCAACTCATATGCTCTCTAATCTACACCTTTCATCCAAAACGTGACTAGGCTCCGGGGACGGACTTTTCCAACAACTCTTGATACTGTTAAGTTACAAGTCCTTTTGTGGTCCTACATTCTAACAAGAAATATTTTTCCAGGATGTTAGGCCTTCGTAAATTAACTAGTTTGCCATTTGTTTAACGAGAATTTAATAGCTTGAAACTAATGTTGTTAGTCCAAGACTCAAAGGAGTTAAAAGCGTTGTGAAACCATGAAATAAGGACCAAAAAATTTTAAGAAAAAAAAGCTTTTAGGCATACGGACCAACTTTGTAATTTCGTCCGGTTAAAATGTAGAGAAATGGTACCTCTAAAATGCAAAACAAATAAGTTGCAAGGCTAGATGGATCCAAAGCTATACGACAATGTGCTACAATCTAAGGACAATTGCAAAACAAACTCAAACTAAATTATTGAAAATTTATGTTTTCACTGTTTACCAAAAAATATAAAGAGTAAATTACACTTTTGGTCCTTATGTTGGCAGGTTATTGTACTTTTAGTCTAAGTTTTGGATTTTTTTTCACCAGTAGTCCTTGTGGAAGGTTTTGATTACACTTTTGGTCCCCAAGTTTGTTACAGTGAGCTGTCTACGGTATATGAAGATTACATGCCCCTCACATCAGGGGCATTTTTCATATTTCCTCTTTCCCTTTATAATTACTCGGGGAACTCATCAACGATTTCTTTATCAAACAAATATGCAATCAAGATCCTTCACTCTTTTTCTCTAAAAATATTAATTATCGTTGTCTCATCCTTTCCGCCAAATTGTTGCGATGGTGATTTGCTCCTGTGGAAGTAGTGCTTTTATCGCAAAATCTTAGACCAATTTGAACCTAGGGCGACAATATCGGTGTTGTGCAAGAGCAAGGAGCAGTTGTGGCTTCATCGGGTGCTACGAGCCACATATGTGTAGGTGGTTAACTCAGATAATCACAGGTTTGCTACGAACTAGAAACGAGGGTGAAGAAAATCTCGTTGTTGCTACAAGGTTCTGTTCTTTGTTAGCTAGGTTTTTTTGGTGATGTTGATTATGTGTTAGTACTAACAAGATGGTGAAGGGAATGGGTTTTGATAAGGGATTTCAGAAACGGGTTTTTGGGATGGGTGATGTGCGTACGTTTGGGTAAAAGGTTTTGAAGTTGATAAACTGATGCTTGTAAACGGTCCTAGTATGTTTTCCTTTTGACTATAGCCTTTGACGGTAGCAATGCATCCACTTTTCAGTAGCAATGGAAGTCCACTGTTATTTGTAATATACTTTGGTTTACAAGTACAATGTTATGACTTTGATTGTTGGATTGTTATGATAGTGGACCGTTTGTATTTACATACTCTGATTTACATGAAAGATACACAAACACACGTCAAGAAGTAGTGTTAACCACTTAATGATTTTTTTACATTTCGTCCAAAAGTCAAGTCCATTTAGTTTTGCTTGTATCAATGGATTGTGTTAAATCAACTTTACCTACTTTTGGATATTATAAAACAACACATAGAGGATAAAACGAAAAATTTTATGTGATGAAGTATCAAACTAAGCATACAAATCATTCAAAGTGTAGTTGTATCGAACATTGATTGAACAAAATTGCATCAACATATTTATTAGTATTGAAAAATCCCTAAAACTTGAATTTCTTTAAGAATAAACCAAGTTGTTGTTATGTTAACAATAAGCAATTAACAAGGGTGGACAATTACTACACACATTGTCTGTTAAAACAACCAAATACCCCCAAATGTACCTACTTGATAAATCACATCAAAGAGTCAACATAGCACTTACATAGACCATTCTACCATTACAAATATACAATAAGTAAGACCATTGTTCTTAGTGAACATGTTCAACATACCATACGATTCATCAATAAACTTACCATCCTCACTAATACCAACCCTATTGACCAAAATCGCACACCGGACCTACTATCACCCCTTGGTCCCGATCCTCCAGCTCCATCATTTCCCCTTGCCCTTTACAACTCTTGGAACTGTGACCAATGTTTTTACACTTGTTGCATGTGACACTTATATATTTTCTGTTAAGTTTATTCCCTTGGCTGATTGAAACCTCCTCATCTGCTCCCCCATTCTCTTATTTTTCGTGTTAGTTCTATATGCCCAAGGATGATCATAAAATGATATTACTAATAATACATGATCCTATAGGGTCACACCAACAACAAGTTTGACACCAATTGATCATTTAGAACGTTAAATTTGATTTAACATCAAATGATACTAAACTTGCAATTTAATCTTGTAGGTTATTATTATTTGAGATAAATAATAATAACTACAAAATTAAAGGTTGATTAGTAATTCATATGTGATGAATTAATTAAGTATAACAATTAAATTGTTTAAATTGTTAAACGATTTAATTGATTTATAAATAAACCTTTTATTTAATTTAATTGGTAAATTAAATAAAATATATATATTGTTATGTATATATATATATATATATATATATATATATATATATATATATATATATATATATATATATATATATATATATATATGTATATATATATATAATTATACAATTAAGATTGTATATTAAGATGGTTTATTTATATATAAGATAATGGGTTAAATGTTATCCCATTTAAGAAATAAGAAGATGTATTATTTATAAACTTATAATTATATAAGTTTTATAAATAATAAAACCTACTAGCACTACACTTGATCATCCATAATTTAAGCCATGATGGGAGACATAAAAGCATGCATTGAGTTGTTAAACTAGTGGAAGATGCTAGCTTTTGTATATTGAAATCACATGGGTCTTTCCTTTCCAACTAGTGGCATTTGCTTTCTCCTTTTGGTGGGTTATATTGTGGACGATTTTGAGAGGGTTTGTGTGATCATTCTTGCTTCAAAAATCAGCCAAAGAAACTCTCTAAAAGCTCTCTTGATAGTTAGCAAAAAATTGTTTTTGGTTTCACAAGAAAAGGAGTTCTAACTTGCAAGTTGTGGAACTAGCATTCAAGGGTGTTCAAGCTTGTGGTGGATCAACTATAGAGGGATTCTAATTTGATTCCTAGCTATCAAAATCATCCAAATCAAACCCAAGAACAAAGGTTATGATCTTGAACTTAATCTATGTTTGTTCTTCATCTTATCTCTACATGCATGTAGCATGATCCTCTTGAAAATGGAATTTGTGTTCATGATTTTATGCTTCCGTTGCAAACTCTTGTTTTTGAAATTAATTACATGAACCATGATTTCCAACAATTGGTATCAGAGCCATGGCTATATTGCATGTTTAGATAATAAGTTTATTTAGATAAACTTGGTTTTTGGAAGCCATGAATGTTCATCTTCTTGAATGAAAGTTTCATGCATGGCTTCTTTGGCAACATGCAAGTATATTATCTATGATTTTATGTAACCAACTATATCTTATGTTAGCATGCTTTTGGTTACATAAATTGTTGCCTTAGAAAAACAAAGTGTTGATTTTCTTATGATTTTATGTGATAAAATGGTGCATAAACAAGCCAAGGACCATATGATGCATGTTTTGTGTTTGTATTCGATATGGTTGTAATCTATTTTTTTATTCAAATGGTTTGTAATAATAATTAGTTATTTACTTCTTTTATTCATTTTGTAATTCTTAGAATAGTTGTATTTTATTTCATTCACAAAATGTAACAAGAGAAGGAAGTAAGAAAAGATTGCACCCAACAGCAGCACTTTCTGAAGAGCTGCTGTCCAGATTTCAAAAATGTTTTGGAAGTGTTTTATAAATTCATATCTTGGTCATTTGGTGATATACTTGTTGGTAACTTTAATATCTAGTATATACATTAAGTTTCAACAAGTATTAGCATCAATATAGCCAAGAATGAATTGAAAAATGCAACAAAAAATCACAAAATCTTCTTCCTGCTGCCCCCCTGGATTTCGCAACTTTTGAGGGCCCAAGGAAAAATTCACATCTCACTCCATGATGTCTAGAATTGGTGGTTCAAGTGTCATATGGTGATATAAGAAGCTTGGCAAAATTGTAGCCAAATCGAAGATCATTTGGTTGAGTTTTTGTCACCCTTTTGTCCCTAGGTTTGGACTTGATATTTCATGTGTGGCTCACATGAAATATCAAACTAGTTGTCTTGTGTTTATGCACCCATGCATGCTTGTGATGTTTGAATGTTTTATTATGTTATGTTGTGGATGAAAATAAGATTTTGCATGCTAGACAACCTAGATAATTAAACATAATCATCAAGGAGTTTGTATTTTCAAAAGTTGACATTTAAAACATAAGATGTGATAAAATGGGTTTTATTAAAATGGGTTTTGTTTAAAACCTATTAAGTCAAGTTTTGAAAATGATTGAAACAAGAAATAAAATGGAGATTTTATAAACTCTTACAAACTCCAACCCTAAGTAATAATGGTAATTATTTAGGATTATAAATTGGTTCTAATATATGTGATCAAACTCAAACTTAATATTGGATATTAATTGTAATCTTGACCACAAACAAAGAATCAATAAAATGGAGATTTTATGATTTAGGAACCAATTAACAAAATAAGATTTAATGGTACCATGTTTATTGGATGCATGCAATCTACATGATACCATATGTTTTTCAAAATTAGAATTGTAAAACATTCAAATCCCTTATGAAATACGAATCAATGCCGTCCTTCTTAAAGACACTCATGTATCACTTGTATTTCCTTGTGGGATAAAGGATACCTAACCACTTGGAGTCTTCTTGTGATACAAGAAGTAGTTTTGCAATATTGATGGGATAAAGGACACCTAACCATTAATAGTTGTCAAAACTACACGTCCGTTTAAGTAGGATGATTCGTTTGGAAATCTCTTGTGATAAAGGTCACCTAAGCATTAGAAATCCAAGGCATAGATGGGATCAAACATGCCAAACTTATAAATGTTATAATGGGATCCCATAACTCTAGAAATTATATTTGGATATAATTGGTAAACCGTTACCTACCTTATTGATTCGAATAGGCGGGATAAAGGATACCTAACCACTTATTCGTGATGCAACTTGAATTCTAGACCTTAATTAATTAAAGTTTATGAAACAAGAAAGGGTATTAATTATTAAGGACTTAATATCATAATTTACTAAATAGAACCTTGTTAAAATTTTGTAGATGGCACCAAACAACACACACTCGGCTCCTAACAAAACCTCACTACGGTCTCTCCTTGAAGGAGAAAAACTTAACCATACCAACTTCTTGGATTGGCACCGTAGTGTGAGAATTGTTCTCAAACAAGAAAAGAAAGAATATGTTCTCAATGAACCACTTCCAGAAGAGCCCCCTGCCATTCCTAAGCTCGCACACGATGCATGGCTTAAAAAGATGGATGATTCCATCGATGCATCATGCCTCATGTTGGCAACCATGATTCCCGACCTTCAGAAGGATTTGGAGAATCATTCAGCCTATGACATGATTCATCAACTAAAGGAAATGTTCCAACAACTTTCAAGAACGGAAAGGTTCGAAACTGTTTGGGCTTTCCATGCTTGCAAGATGGAGGATGGGCAGTCGGTAAGCTCTTATGTGCTCAAAATGAAGAGTCACATTGATCATTTGGCACGTCTTGGAGTTGTGATTCCCGAAGAGCTAGCAACGGATATGATCCTTAACTCCTTGACAAAGTCCTTTGATCCTTTTGTCATGAATTATAACATGAATGGTTTAAACAAGACTATCCCGGAATTACATGGGATGCTAATTACCGGGGAAAAGAGTCTGCCTAAGAAAACCACTCAAGTTCTCATGATCAAGGAAGGTGGCACAAAGAGAACAAGACCCGATCACCCCACCAACTCCAAGGGCAAAGGGAAAGCAAAAGCTTTCAAAGGTAAGGGCAAGAAAGTTGTCCAACCTTCCCATCCGCCCAAGAAGAAGGCAAAGGTTGCCAAAGAAGACACATGCTTTGAATGTGGCAAAGCTGGGCATTGGAAGAGAAATTGCCCTACGTATCTTGCGGAGTTGAAGAAGAAGAAGGCCGGTGAAGGCATTTCAGGTATCTATGTGATAGATCTAGAACTTTATAATTTATCTCCTAACACATGGGTATTTGATACTGGTTGTGGAACTCACATATGTAATATGTTGCAGGGGTTCAAAAGGAGTAGGCGACTGAAGGCAAATGAGGTAGTACTTCGGGTTGGAAACAATGCAAGGGTTGCGGTGGATTCAATTGGAAGTTTTAATTTATTACTACCTAATGGCTTGTGTGTGACATTATTGAATGTTTACTATGTTCCTAGCTTGACTAGGAATATTATTTCGGTTGCTAAATTAAGACAATGTGGATTTGATCTTTCCTTTAATAATGATGATATTTGTGTTTACAAAAATAATGTATTCTATTTTGAGGCTAGGCCTTTAAATGGAATTTATGAAGTAAACCTTGATGAAAAGACTAACAATGGCTCTTTATACCACACTTTCACCAAGAAACCCAAATTTGATTTGAGTCAAACCTATCTATGGCATTGTCGCCTTGGGCATATAAACAAGAATCGCATATCCCAACTTCAAAAGAGTGGACTTTTGAAGGCAAATGAGAATGACTCATTTGATATATGTGAATCTTGTTTACATGGCAAGATGACTAAAGCTCCTTTCTCTGGAACCAATGAGAGAGCAAAGGACTTGTTAGGAATCATACATACGGATGTATGTGGTCCTTTCAAGCCAATGACTAGATATGGTGAAAGATATTTCATCACCTTCACTGACGACTTTAGTCGTTTTGGATATGTTTATTTGATTAAACATAAACATGAGGCGTTTGAAATGTTCAAAACGTTTCAAAGTGAAGTGGAAAATCAACTCAACAAAACAATTAAAGTTCTTCGTTCTGATAGAGGAGGTGAGTACTTAAGTACAAACTTTATGGATCATCTTAAGACTTGTGGAATTGTTTCACAACTTACTCCACCTGGAACACCACAACATAATGGTGTGTCTGAGAGGCGGAACCGAACACTATTGGATATGGTTCGATCCATGATGAGTAAAAGTACTCTACCTTTATCATTTTGGGGTTATGCTATACAAACAGCTGCTCGTCTCCTAAACATGGCACCTACTAAGAAGGTAGATAAAACGCCTTATGAGATATGGCATGGAAGGGTTCCATCTTTATCCTATCTAAAGGTATGGGGTTGTAAAGCTTATGTTAGACAAGAAGCTTCAAACAAATTAGAACCTCGTTCAACTAAATGTATCTTTGTAGGGTATCCGAAAGATTGTCTTGGATACTATTTCTACAATCCCATCGAGAATAAGATATTTATTTCTCGAAAAGCTGAATTCCTAGAAAACAAGTTTCTGACGGAAGAGGCTAGTGGGAGGTTTGTGGAACTTGAGGAACTTCAGGAACCACAACCTGATACACAAGAAGTTGAATCTAGCATTCAACAAGAAATTGTTGAACCTGAACAAACGGTTGATCAGGAACAAATTGTAACACAAGGTGTTCGCAAATCTGGTAGGGTTCGAATTGAACCAGAAAGGTATGGTTACCTTTTGATGGAAGAGGAATGTTATACGATAGATTCTGATGAACCCGTCAACTATCAGAGTGCAATATCAGATCCTGAATCTGATAAATGGCTTGAGGCCATGAACACTGAGATGCAATCCATGCACGATAATCAAGTTTGGAACTTGGTTAATCTTCCCACCAATTGTAAGACTGTTGGGAACAAATGGGTTTTCAAGAAGAAAATCGACGTGGATGGAAATGTTCACACTTTTAAGGCTAGACTTGTCGCTAAAGGATACTCACAGACTCATGGTATTGACTATGATGAGACCTTTTTTCCAGTGGCAATGATCAAGTCGATTAGGATACTTTTTGCCATAGCCGCATACTATGATTATGAGATATGGCAAATGGATGTCAAGACCGCTTTCCTTAATGGATACTTATTGGAAGATGTCTATATGGATCAACCTGAAGGTTTTGTCGATCCCAAGCATCCAAACAAAGTGTGCAAGCTTAAAAGATCTATCTATGGATTAAAGCAAGCGTCTCGAACATGGAACATCCGTTTTGATGAAAAGATTACGAGTTTTGGATTCATCAAAAATGAGGATGACTCCTGTGTTTACAAGAAAGCTAGTGGGAGCATTGTCATAATCCTAGTATTGTATGTAGATGATATACTTTTATTTGGAAATGACATCCCAACCTTAAAAGGTGTCAAAGCGTTCCTTGAGAGTTGTTTCTCAATGAAGGATCTAGGGGAAGCTGCTTATGTATTAGGCATAAAGATCTATAGAGATAGATCTAAGAGACTTATTGGTCTTAGCCAAAGTGTATATATTGATAAAATCTTGAAAAGGTTCAAGATGCAAGACTCCAAAAGAGGATTCTTGCCAATGCCTCATGGCACCATCCTAAGCAAGTCTCAGTGCCCAAACTCTAGGACTGAACTTGAAAGGATGAAACATGTCCCATATGCTTCGGCAATTGGGTCCATCATGTATGCCATGTTATGCACTAGGCCCGACGTCTCATGTGCCTTAAGTATGACTAGTAGGTATCAACAGAACCCAGGTGAAGCCCACTGGACTGCTGTAAAGAACATTCTTAAGTACTTGAGAAGAACTAAAGATATGTTCTTAGTTTACGGCGGTTTGGAAGAAAGCTTAAAGGTAAAGGGTTACACTGACGCAAGCTTCCAAACAGATAGGGATGATTCGAAATCTCAATCTGGGTATGTCTTTATTTTAAATGGAGGAGCCGTGTCTTGGAAGAGTTCCAAACAAGAAGTGATTGCACAATCCACTACAGAATCAGAATATGTTGCTGCTTCAGAAGCTGCTCAAGAAGCTGTCTGGATGAGAAAGTTCATAGAAGATCTAGGGGTTGTTCCTTCCATTCGGGACCCTGTAGAAATCTTCTGTGACAATCTAGGTGCTATAGCTCAAGCAAAGGAACCTAGATTGCATCAAAAAACCAAACACATTCACCGAAGGTATAACTACATTAGACATGAAGTTAAGAATGGTGAAATAAGTATTCACAAGGTTCATACAGATCAAAATTTGGCAGACCCATTCACGAAACCTTTACCCCAAACTAAGCATGAAAGTCATGCTAAGGGTATAGGACTCCGTTTTTCTAATGAATGGATTTGATTTGTGTTTAATGTTTTATGAATATGAACTTATGTAAACGACAAGAATTATGTAATATTTGTGACGTGATGTTTCATTCATAATTATTGTGTTTTATTAGCATGTTTAATCCTTGAATAATTTAGTTATTCTAAACGTCCATAGTCGATCATAGTTGTGGGAGCAATTATGAAGTAAGACTAATATGAATTGGATTGGTTGACTTTTATGGGTAAAAGTAGCAAAAGGTTGCAACCAAATTCACAGGTACTTGTCAGTGAACAAGTATTGGACTTGACCCGTTTCAAGATCACTCCATGGATCATCATCATAAGTGATTCTTGAATAAAGGTATTATCATTGTATCCTATGACCTGAGATACATATTTGGGACTCAAGTGTAGAGTGTACTATGCTTTGATATGGTTTACTGTTGTTCTTGAAATACAGACAACCATAAAGGCCATACTCATGCATAGTACTAACTATATGAGAGGCGTATGTAGTCAAGACGGGATTTGTTCCTCTTATGTGTTGAGAGTTAGACATCTAAGGCGCCTGTTTGAAAGTTGAACATAAAATGAGAATGATTAAGATCCATGTCTCATGTTCAACAAGATGTCTGTGACAAAGGGATAATTGATAGATAACCTTATACATCAATTAGAGCCTCGTGTTTTCTGAAGAATTGAATGTTGTTGAATGGCACAAAGTCATGTGTTATTGGGGGCAGTGAAATGTTGCTAGACGTTTTCCACTGTCGATATCATTCTATGATGCAACCTTGTGCAAGTGGGAGATTGTTAGTTCTATATGCCCAAGGATGATCATAAAATGATATTACTAATAATACATGATCCTATAGGGTCACACCAACAACAAGTTTGACACCAATTGATCATTTAGAACGTTAAATTTGATTTAACATCAAATGATACTAAACTTGCAATTTAATCTTGTAGGTTATTATTATTTGAGATAAATAATAATAACTACAAAATTAAAGGTTGATTAGTAATTCATATGTGATGAATTAATTAAGTATAACAATTAAATTGTTTAAATTGTTAAACGATTTAATTGATTTATAAATAAACCTTTTATTTAATTTAATTGGTAAATTAAATAAAATATATATATTGTTATGTATATATATATATATATATATATATATATATATATATATATATATATATATATATATGTATATATATATATATAATTATACAATTAAGATTGTATATTAAGATGGTTTATTTATATATAAGATAATGGGTTAAATGTTATCCCATTTAAGAAATAAGAAGATGTATTATTTATAAACTTATAATTATATAAGTTTTATAAATAATAAAACCTACTAGCACTACACTTGATCATCCATAATTTAAGCCATGATGGGAGACATAAAAGCATGCATTGAGTTGTTAAACTAGTGGAAGATGCTAGCTTTTGTATATTGAAATCACATGGGTCTTTCCTTTCCAACTAGTGGCATTTGCTTTCTCCTTTTGGTGGGTTATATTGTGGACGATTTTGAGAGGGTTTGTGTGATCATTCTTGCTTCAAAAATCAGCCAAAGAAACTCTCTAAAAGCTCTCTTGATAGTTAGCAAAAATTTGTTTTTGGTTTCACAAGAAAAGGAGTTCTAACTTGCAAGTTGTGGAACTAGCATTTAAGGGTGTTCAAGCTTGTGGTGGATCAAATATAGAGGGATTCTAATTTGATTCCTAGCTATCAAAATCATCCAAACCAAACCCAAGAACAAAGGTTATGATCTTGAACTTAATCTATGTTTGTTCTTCATCTTATCTCTACATGCATATAGCATGATCCTCTTGAAAATGGAATTTGTGTTCATGATTTTATGCTTCCGTTGCAAACTCTTGTTTTTGAAACTAATTACATGAACCATGATTTCCAACATTTCGGCCTTCCAACCTTGCATATATGGAAACAATCATGTTACAAGTATCTTTTGTTTTAAATGAACATAGTGTAACACCTGTTTTTTCATACAAAACACACCCTAAAAATTTCATTTTTATACATCAAAAGAGGATGCACTGTCTATCATACCATAACATACAAAATGTTATCAATATAATTATGACTTTGATAAACTAAAACCGATCTTTTAGTGTAAAACAATTTTATGCGGCAAACGGAAGCAATTTTACAATAACTATTATTTTAAGACCATTTTAACAAAACCACCAAGAGGATCCAATTACATGATATAGAAAGATTATTTGACAACCATAGGATGTAAAGAAGACAACATTTGAAGACTTTGATCCACTTGGTTTTGGGGAGTTGATGAAGATGACAAGAGAACCCAAATGAGAGTTCCCCTATAATATATCCACCAACAAGAGTACGACACAAGGAATGCTAGTTTGCTTTTGTATTTGTGACTTATTAAGCCTTTAAGTTCTTAACACAATTAAGCATTAAAGGAGAAGCACATCTAACTACCAAACTTGCAACTAGCTTCAAAAGGAAAAAGCAGGAGAGCGGGATCGATGGAACCGTCAACTTCATAGGAAGGAGAGAAAAAACTAAACTAGTTTTTGGTCTTACACTCCCTTATATACCCACATAAGAGATCTAAGACCCATACCACTAATAAATGCTAAGTGATGGATTGTAAGAAGTATGAGTTGTGTAAGAGGAAGGTTGACAAGAAACATTCCTTCAACTCACTTGATTTTCGGCCAACTAGTGAAAGGACAAAGAAATGATTTAGTTTCACAAACTAGATGTTCTCATGTAACTAGAAAGTTGAGTGGAAACCAAAGTATCCAAAAACTTGTACATGACTTATTAAATCATACTATATGGTATAATAACTATCTTATTCATTTTTAATTATTATTTTCATAAAACAATAATTATTCTCTAATTAAATACAAGAGTTGATTATTTATCAATAATCATATTGATAGTGTTTTATTTTTACAATAAAACACTATCATTTAAAGACTGTTTTATCGCATTAATACGCTCAGAGGCACACAAAAACTATCTTTTTGTGCAAAATAAAAGAACCCAAAAACCGCCTTAAAACATGCAAAATGCTTCTTCATAACAGATATGGTTCAGACAGACCCGTCTAACCTACCTCATCTGTTAAAACCAAACAATCACATTTTATAAGAATGCATGTTTTCATAAACAAATAGGCAAAAGCTCACATTCCAACGGCAGCGCCTGATGCACACCACAGACTCACAACAGTCTGGCGGTGATAATAGATCTACTGTCGGGTCAATACTAACCCATGCCAGCCATTTGTTTTCACACAGAAAACATCTCACAAATCACGGGGAAATCCTATTAAGATATCATTAATTCTCTCAATAGAATTATGATTAATTTGTCTACAGTCCCCAGACATCCTCACAACAATTGCAAGCTAAAACGAGAGAATATCTCATTCTTCATACACTGCACATCACAGCCCACTGCTGTGTTGCAGATGCAAATCTGCCAGAACTATGGTTTTCACCATAGGAAATCCTGATAAGCTCAACATCAAAACAGGCTTATATTAACAGGTGGCTAAACATGAATTACGATTCATGTTTAACTTGAACAGAGTTCTCCGGAGCTGCTGGTGTGAGGAAAACAAGAGGGATTTGTGAGCTAACATTTATGGCTTATTTTCAGGAACAAGACCCAAGAACGGTAACGAAACAATCAAACCAGAGGAAGTGACGCTCAAACTAAAGACCAAAAATATCAAAAATGCGTAAAATATACAGCCCTCGCGACTTGAAGACTCTGTGTCGCGACGTGAAGAAAATCAAGACAGAAGACCAAAAAGCTACAGCAATCGCGCCGCGACGAAGGCTGTGGTCGCGACGCGAAGCTCTTGGACGCGACCATACCAACTCTCCAATCGCGAGACTACCAACAAACGCACTAGCCAGACCAGTGGCCGACCAAAAGCAACGACCAACGCACCCTCGCGCCGCGACGGCACCCTTGGTCGCGACGCGAGCACTGTGCTCAGTTAGTATAAATAGAGACCTATTATGCACGGATTTAGACACCAATTCACTCTATTTGTAATAAGGATACTCAAACACTCTTTATCAGTTAGAATAGCTTGAAACATCTCTTAACTAGTTGTTTAGAATCAGAATATCATCCCTCTCGGTGGTAATTCTTGTTGTAATTCAAGATAATTTGGAAGATAACCGCATCAAGGCACATGTCAAGGAACACCAAGACCATCTTTACGATCATCACACGAATGGAAGGCTAATCTCTTCAGATTACTTCCGGTAATGTTATCCAACTCTTAGTATAGCATGTTTTTACTTTGATTCCGACAAGTGTTTTCCTATTGTAATTCTTAAACTCTTATCTCTTTGAATACAACTAATGAATCATTTGTGTTTACTTCTACTTATTATCATCTTCTCAAGACATAGTATTACCAACATATTATTCGTGCCTATCTCACCTAAATAACGAGCTAAGACGGATAATCAGTTAATATACTTTGTGCCAAATTAATATGCTAATAAGTTGTAACGTTACTATCGCCTAGATAAAACATAATATTGCTATACCATTGTTTGTGCCTAATCTACTTAATTGTTAGACAAAGACAAATAATTGATTCAACATGTTATGTATTTACCTGAGTAATAGTAATTGTCAGTAAACTGTAATTATGTCAAAGTAATTATATCGGAATCATCGTAATAAAACATGTGAAACTAATTGTTGATAACTAAACCGGAAGTAATTCTTTCTTTAATCTCAAGTTACAATCTCAATATTTTTACCATCACCGTAAAATTTACTTTACAACTCATTAAAAGTTAACCACTAAATCCTTGGACTCGACCCCGCTTGCCCTATCTACATAGTTAAAGTGGGTTATAAATTGTTTTTGACGCGTGTGACGATAGCGTTGTCAAAATGGCGCCGTTGCCGGGGATTATGTGCGCTTAAGTTCTATATAGTTGTTTAAAGTTCAATTTTTACTTTTGTTTTTATTATCTTTCTTGTGCAAACTCACTTGTTTATGCATACAAGACATAGTAGCAATAATTCACCACTCTTATTCAATCCGGAACCTGAAAGATCTTTTAGAAACAATCGAATTGCAAGACGCTTATTTAGAACAATGAATTTGGACGAAGTATTGGTAGAGGATGTTCCCGATGAATCACACATACAACCTCCACAAATGGGACCGCAAAATCCCATACCACAAGCACATCCACCAAATCCTCCACAATACCGCAACAATGGCAATGGTGGTTATCAAGGAGATAACACCAATAATTGGAATGGCACGAACCGACACAACGGTGGTTTTCAAGAAGGTAATCATTTTCAATAAAATCCTCGTTATTTAGATCAACCAAATAGACATTCTGTAGCATCTCACTTTCAACCAGGTGATTATGACGATCCTTCACCTATAATATTTCCACACGGAAACGAACATATTGTAGAAATTCGACCACAATTAATTGGGGTAATCCCACTTTTTCGTGGTTATAAAAATGAGGATCCTTATAATCACTTGTATGAATTTCTTGCAATAGCAAATGCAAACACGCCAAGAGAAACCAATAGAGACACGTTTAAATTGCATTTATTTCCATTCACCTTAAAAGAAAAAGCAAAATACTGGTTTACATCACTTGCTCCCGGTAGTATTAATACTTGGGACCAATTGAGAACCAACTTTTTACAAGAGTTTTACCCAGCTAGTAAAACCACAGAAATAAGAAAAGCCATACAAGATTTTACACAAAAACCTAACGAAGAATTTCATGATGCATTCGATCGTCTTAAGGAATTACTACGATCGTGTCCACATCATGAATTCCCTCGTTGGCAACTTGTACGGTATTTCTTTGATGGGGTAGATAGCACAAACCAATCCATGATAAACGCTGCCTCAAGTGGTACATTTATGTTGCAAGATAGTGAGAATGCATGGAAATTTTTGGAACAATTAAGTAATGGTTCAAAAGCAAATTATTCCACAAGAAAACAAGAAATTCCAAATCAAACCGTTGCAACAATTGCACTCGATAAAACATGGAAAACTGGGGTAAAATCTGACATCATGGCTTTAAGTAAAAAGGTTGATTTATTACTTACAAGCCTTGGGAAAGAGAAAGGTGTTAATGTTTTGCAGGGACAAAAATCATGTGCAAACTGTGGAAATACTGGACACGTTGCACATAATTGCACAAAAACTCGGGAAGAACTCAATCATTTAAATGGATATGGCCAACACCATAATCCACAAAGATCTTTCAGACCCAGCAATCAAAGCAATTATAACAACAACAATCAGGGAAACTACCATAACAATAATCAGGGGAACTTTAATAATAACAATCAGAGAGGACAATATCAAAACCAACATCAAAACCAGCAACGAACATTTCAACCCAACCACAACGGAAGAGAAGGAAGTACAAGCAGAAAGGAACCAGAAAATGAAGGAACAAAACTAGACAAGATTATGGAATTCATCACCCAAACATACCAGAAGACCGACACCAATACCAAAACGATCGCTGCAATGGAGAAGCAAATAGCACAATTAGCCGAACAACTGGGGAAAAGAGAAGAAGGAAAATTTCCAAGCAACACGACTGTGAATCCTTCTCACAGTCAACGACCGGGAAAAGAACACCAAGTCAACCAAGTCATATCTTTACGAAGCGGGAAGAAAGTCGACAATCAGGTAAGTTCTCTTCCTAACCCAACTTTAGAAGAGGAAAGTGACACCGAAGAAATATACAATGAAAAAGAGGAACTAGAAAAAATTTTAAAAGAAAAAGAAATAGAAATTGAACAAAACAACATCGCACCATATCCTTCAGCCCTTGAACCATCGACTTCTAAGGACACAAAACGGACTAAATCAGAAGACATGTGGGAAGTCTTTTCCCAAGTCAAAATCAACATTCCTTTAGTCAAACTAATTAGAGAAGTCCCCTCATACGCGAAATTTCTGAAAGACTTATGTATTCAGAAAAGAAAGTTAAAATCGCGTCTCCCAAAGAAAGTAGACTTAACAGAACACGCAAGTTCTATAGTCTCCAACTCTCTTCCTCCTAAACTCAAGGACCCAGGAGCACCCTTAATCTCTGTCACAGTAGGAAACATAAACATAAAAAAGGCACTTTTAGACCTTGGAGCAAGTGTCAACATTCTTCCTGGGAATCTGTTTGATCAGTATGAACTAGGCAATCTAGAACATACTGATATCATTTTACAACTAGCTGACAAATCCACAAAAATCCCACGAGGAATGTTGACCGATGTTATAATCAAGGTGGATGAGTTTTACTATCCAGTTGACTTCTTAGTGCTTGATACTGAACATACTTACAAGGAAAGTCAAGCTTCAATTATTTTGGGACGACCATTTCTAGCAACAACAAACGCCCAAATTAATTGTAGAACAGGAGCAATGGATATCGCCTTTGGAAATAGAAAACTCAGATTAAATGTTTTTAATACATTTAATAACTCATCAACGGAACATGAATGTTATCAAGTTGATGTAGTTGATGACTTAGTGCATCAAACTACACCAACCATTTTAAGATCTGACGAATTGGAAAATTTTCTTAACAATACCAGGATTGAGGACAGGGACACAAAAGAAGTACACATGATAGAAGAGGTTTTTCAAACACAGCAATGGAAAACACCATGGATCCCCCAAGTGGAAAAATTACCCACAAACTTTTCAGCACCACTAAAATCATCTTTTGAAGTACCACCGGTCTTAGAATTGAAAGCATTACCAAAACATTTGAAATATTCATTCTTGGGACCTAACAAAACTCTACCTGTAATAATTTCTGCTGATTTAACAGGTGCTCAAGAAGAGATATTGTTAGAATTGTTGGTAAAATACAAGGAAGCTATTGGGTGGACAATAGCAGATCTGAAGGGGATAAGTCCAGCTACGTGTATGCACCGAATCATTACAGAAGAAGGAACGAAACCAGCTCGAGAAACACAAAGACGTTTGAACCCGAATCTCAGAGAGGTAGTCAAGAAAGAAGTACTCAAATGGTTGGACGCCGGCATTATTTACCCAATATCTGACAGTGATTGGGTAAGTCCAACTCAAACAGTGCCTAAGAAATCAGGAATCACAGTAATCGAAACAGAAGATGGAGAAAAAATGACCACCAGACCAATCACAGGATGGAGAGTATGCATCGACTACCGCAAGTTGAATACTGCAACCTCAAAAGATCATTTCCCACTCCCATTCATAGACCAAATAGTAGAAAAATTATCTGGAAAAAAATTTTACTGTTTTTTAGACGGATACTCGGGATACAACCAAATTGCCATCCATCCCGAGGATCAGGCTAAAACAACCTTTACTTGTCCCTATGGCACCTTCGCCTTCCGAAGGATGCCATTCGGATTATGTAATGCTCCCGCCACTTTCCAACGTTGCATGATGGCTATATTTTCTGATATGGTGGGAGAATCGCTAGAAATTTTCATGGATGATTTTTCAATATTTGGCTCCTCTTTTGATAATTGTTTGAAACAGCTAGAGAAGGTACTAAAAAGATGCACAGAATCCAATTTAATTTTAAGCTGGGAGAAGAGCCATTTCATGGTCAAGGAAGGAATTGTACTTGGGCATGTCGTTTCAGAACGCGGTTTTGAAGTCGATAGAGCCAAAGTACAAATCATTTCCACCCTTCCCCCACCAAGCTCAGTAAAAGGCATTCGTTCATTTCTTGGACATGCCGGATTTTACCGACGATTCATTAAAGACTTTAGTACCATTTCTAAGCCACTTTGTAAACTGTTATTAAAAGACGCACCATTTGTTTTTGATAATGACTGTCAAGAAGCATTCACTATTCTGAAACATAAATTGACAGAAGCGCCAATTCTGCAAGCACCTAATTGGCTTCTTCCTTTTGAAATAATGTGTGATGCTAGTGATTATGCAGTGGGAGCGGTATTGGGACAAAGGGTGGACAAGAAACCAGTGGTCATTTGCTATTCAAGCAAAACATTTTCTGAAGCACAGCTCAATTATACCACCACAGAAAAAGAACTATTGGCAGTTGTGTACGCCTTGGATAAATTTAGATCTTACATCTGGGGATCTAAAGTTATTTTGTACACCGATCACAGTGCCATCCGTCACCTGATGGAAAAGAAGGAAACAAAACCAAAACTCATTCGGTGGGTACTTCTGTTACAGGAATTCGACATAGAGATCCGAGACAAAAAGGGATCTAAAAATGTGGTGGCTGATCATCTCTCCAGAATCCAAACCGATGAAATTCAAGGAGAAACAATACGAGAAGATTTTCCTGATGAACAACTATTTTCTGTACAAAAATTACCATGGTTTGCTAACTTGGTTAATTATTTTGTAACAGGAAAAACACCGTCACACTGGACCACTCAACAAAAGAGATACTTTTTCTCCCAAACCAAGCAATATCTATGGGAGGATCCAGATCTGTTTAAAATAGGAGCAGATCAAGTTATCAGGAGATGTGTACCAAACGATGAACAGACGGACATTCTCCGTCACTGTCACTCATATGCTTGTGGAGGACATTTCAGTGCCAAAAAGACTGGGCACCGAGTTCTCCAAAGTGGTTTTTTCTGGCCTTCTCTATTCAAGGATGCTTACACTTATGTCAAAGCTTGCGATAGATGCCAAAAGATGGGGGGAATCTCAAGGCGAGACATGATGCCAATGTCCCCGATATTAATTGTTGAAATTTTTGACGTTTGGGGCATTGACTTCATGGGACCATTCCCCACATCATTTGGAAATTTGTACATTCTTTTAGCTGTCGATTACGTGTCCAAATGGGTGGAAGCTGAAGCCACCAGAACAAACGACCACAGTGTCGTATGCAAATTTGTCAAGAAGAACATTTTTTCTAGACATGGAATCCCTCGAACCATCATAAGTGACGGGGGTTCTCATTTTAAAAATCGACATTTTGCAAAACTGTTAAAACACTATGGTGTTACCCACAAAATTGGTACACCATATCATCCACAGACAAGTGGACAAGCAGAGGTCTCTAATCGAGAAATTAAAAGAATTCTCGAAAAAACAGTTAGACCAGACCGAAAGGACTGGTCCATTCGATTAGATGACGCTCTATGGGCCTATCGGACAGCATATAAAACACCCATCGGAATGTCCCCATATAGACTCGTGTATGGCAAGCCATGCCATTTACCTGTAGAGTTAGAACATCGTGCCATGTGGGCAATCAAAAATGCTAATGTCAATTTAACTGATGCAGGTGAAGAAAGAAAATTCCAGTTATCAGAACTGGAAGAAATAAGGAAAGAGGCATATGAGAGTTCGAAGATTTACAAGGAAAAAACAAAGGACTTTCATGACCGCCACATTGTCCGAAAACAATTTCACAAAGGACAATTAGTGTGGTTATTCGATTCACGCCTCAAATTATTCCCTGGAAAACTAAAAAGTAAATGGACTGGTCCATATGTTATAACTGATGTTGCACTACATGGTGCAATAGAAATCAAACCAGAAAAGGGAGGAGAACCGTTTAAAGTCAATGGACAACGGTTAAAGCCTTACGTTCAAATGGTGGATAACTCAAAAGTGGTGTTTGAAAAAATCGCTTTAATTAACCCACAACTCTGACCATTTGAACATAAGGCACTGCGTCCGGCTGAAGACGTTAAACTTAGCGCTTTTCGGGAGGCAACCCGAGAACTTTGTGGGAGTGTTCACTGCAAACCCTCATTTACACTTATGCAAAGCATAAGTGTGTAGTGTGTTTAATTAGTTGTTTTTATTATTTTTGATTATTTGATTTTAGTGTGTTTTATTTTATAAAAACATAAAAAAACATAAAATTGTGTGTATTAAATGTACGGACATACAGGTAAAAAGAGGGTATGAAAACGAAGTCGAAAAATGAAAAAAAATAGCCCTCTGGAGACCCCTCGCGACGAGACGAAAATTCTTCGCGACCGCGAGAGCATAAAAATCGCGATCAAGATAATGCAGATTCCAGTGTTCGCGCCGCGACCATCACCTCTGTCGCGACCATGCACCCGTCGCGAAGGAGCGTAAACCAGATATGGCCCGCAGAAGGGAACAACGCCAACAACCAGTTGAAAGGAACAATATTGCTTCACACGAGTGGTTACAATTCCCAAACACTCTTCCGGCAGCAAGGCTAAATGTGTACACGGCACACCTAGAAAGATATAGACAAAGGGATGTGGAGCCTGCCCTGGTATTAGATTGGAACTTTGCTAATACTCTGGGGATTACAGCAGTGCTTGACCAATATTTGGTCAAGACCGATGATGCCTACACCAGCTACGCATGGAGGAACTTATTTCAGATTCGTGAGCACAGCTACAAAGAGCTGATGCTCGAGTTCTTCTCCACGGTCACTTTTGATCCAACCGAGGAGGACATGTTTATGCGTACCGGTCTCTCTTTCCGACTTGGAGGAGAACCGAGACAGTGCAGCGTTGTCGAGCTAGGGTGGAGACTGGGTCTCTATCCGCATGGTGACGCCCGTTCAGCAGAGTTCAGAGCATACATGGCCCGATGCATCACCAGCCCACCCGAGGAGTTGGTTAATGAAGAATTCTGGGGAGGAATCGCTAACACTTTATACCTCCCTGAGACTGCTGTAGAGAGTGCGATCCGCTCTCCTATTCATCGACTATTACACCGACTTGTTGCTACCTCCGTCAATCAACGGAGGGGCAGCGAGAAGGTTCCTGCAGCAGATCTCTTCTATCTGTGGTGTCTTTTGACACCAGGGAGGCACTGTAACCTCCCGTATTCATTGGCGTTCTTCTTGGCCCGCAAGGCCACAGGGGCCCGAGGTTCTAGCCCCCTTTGTGGTGGTCATCTGATCACCCGACTGGCGCATTCATATGGTGTTACCACATTGCGAGCGATGCGGTCCATGACCCCGAGAGCCATCGGACGTCAGTACCTGGAGTCTATGCATGTGATCAGACCAGCAGGACCACCAGGTGTGTACGTATTAGCTGAGCCAGAGGAGCAGGCCCCCGAGGCTGCTCAAGCACCACCTCCACCTCCCAGACGCCGCCAGCGCCAGCGCCAGAGGTCTCCCATTCCACCCCAGGATCCAGAGCCCGAGATCAATCTCGGGACGATTTACCGACAGATGCAGGACTGGCATCTGACCCATCAGGAGTGGCATCTAGCTCACCAGGTACAGCAGCAGTGGATGGCGGATTCCATGACCGACTTCTTCCACCAGCAGGGATTCCAGCCACAGTATCCATACCCGAGTACCGTTCCACCGGTACCTGACTGGTACACAGGTAGCCATCCTACAGGAGACGGGGCGGGACCATCGGGGACCCATTCTGATGATGAGGATGATGAGTGAGTATTTATCTTTTTATTTCCAATTTAGTACAAACTGTTAGATACTATTGTGTTTTATTTACTGTTTGGGTTGAATTTAACTATTGTGTGGTGTGAATTTATTTTTGTTTATTTTGTGATTGTTCAGAATGACGTTTGTTTGTTTGTTGATTATATTACAGAAAGCGATCTAACATGCTGGCAGTCAGTTCAGCGCCCAATGAATCAAAAGATCGACCGTAATATATATATATATATATATATATATATATAAAAAAAAAAAAAAAAATTATTTTTGCGAAAAACTCAATTTTGCTTGAGGACAAGCAAACCTCAAGTGTGTAGTATTTTGATAGTGTTTTATTTTTACAATAAAACACTATCATTTAAAGACTGTTTTATCGCATTAATACGCTCAGAGGCACACAAAAACTATCTTTTTGTGCAAAATAAAAGAACCCAAAAACCGCCTTAAAACATGCAAAATGCTTCTTCATAACAGATATGGTTCAGACAGACCCGTCTAACCTACCTCATCTGTTAAAACCAAACAATCACATTTTATAAGAATGCATGTTTTCATAAACAAATAGGCAAAAGCTCACATTCCAACGGCAGCGCCTGATGCACACCACAGACTCACAACAGTCTGGCGGTGATAATAGATCTACTGTCGGGTCAATACTAACCCATGCCAGCCATTTGTTTTCACACAGAAAACATCTCACAAATCACGGGGAAATCCTATTAAGATATCATTAATTCTCTCAATAGAATTATGATTAATTTGTCTACAGTCCCCAGACATCCTCACAACAATTGCAAGCTAAAACGAGAGAATATCTCATTCTTCATACACTGCACATCACAGCCCACTGCTGTGTTGCAGATGCAAATCTGCCAGAACTATGGTTTTCACCATAGGAAATCCTGATAAGCTCAACATCAAAACAGGCTTATATTAACAGGTGGCTAAACATGAATTACGATTCATGTTTAACTTGAACAGAGTTCTCCGGAGCTGCTGGTGTGAGGAAAACAAGAGGGATTTGTGAGCTAACATTTATGGCTTATTTTCAGGAACAAGACCCAAGAACGGTAACGAAACAATCAAACCAGAGGAAGTGACGCTCAAACTAAAGACCAAAAATATCAAAAATGCGTAAAATATACAGCCCTCGCGACTTGAAGACTCTGTGTCGCGACGTGAAGAAAATCAAGACAGAAGACCAAAAAGCTACAGCAATCGCGCCGCGACGAAGGCTGTGGTCGCGACGCGAAGCTCTTGGACGGGACCATACCAACTCTCCAATCGCGAGACTACCAACAAACGCACTAGCCAGACCAGTGGCCGACCAAAAGCAACGACCAACGCACCCTCGCGCCGCGACGGCACCCTTGGTCGCGACGCGAGCACTGTGCTCAGTTAGTATAAATAGAGACCTATTATGCACGGATTTAGACACCAATTCACTCTATTTGTAATAAGGATACTCAAACACTCTCTATCAGTTAGAATAGCTTGAAACATCTCTTAACTAGTTGTTTAGAATCAGAATATCATCCCTCTCGGTGGTAATTCTTGTTGTAATTCAAGATAATTTGGAAGATAACCGCATCAAGGCACATGTCAAGGAACACCAAGACCATCTTTACGATCATCACACGAATGGAAGGCTAATCTCTTCAGATTACTTCCGGTAATGTTATCCAACTCTTAGTATAGCATGTTTTTACTTTGATTCCGACAAGTGTTTTCCTATTGTAATTCTTAAACTCTTATCTCTTTGAATACAACTAATGAATCATTTGTGTTTACTTCTACTTATTATCATCTTCTCAAGACATAGTATTACCAACATATTATTCGTGCCTATCTCACCTAAATAACGAGCTAAGACGGATAATCAGTTAATATACTTTGTGCCAAATTAATATGCTAATAAGTTGTAACGTTACTATCGCCTAGATAAAACATAATATTGCTATACCATTGTTTGTGCCTAATCTACTTAATTGTTAGACAAAGACAAATAATTGATTCAACATGTTATGTATTTACCTGAGTAATAGTAATTGTCAGTAAACTGTAATTATGTCAAAGTAATTATATCGGAATCATCGTAATAAAACATGTGAAACTAATTGTTGATAACTAAACCGGAAGTAATTCTTTCTTTAATCTCAAGTTACAATCTCAATATTTTTACCATCACCGTAAAATTTACTTTACAACTCATTAAAAGTTAACCACTAAATCCTTGGACTCGACCCCGCTTGCCCTATCTACATAGTTAAAGTGGGTTATAAATTGTTTTTGACGCGTGTGACGATAGCGTTGTCACATATTAATAATAAATATTAAATATGTGCCAACTTGCTTAAAGTGTGACTCTATAGGATCAAATGTTATTGGTAAACATCATTCTAAAATGATTCGTGAGCATATAGATCCAACAATCTCCCACTTGCACAAGACTCGTTATAGATTGACATAGACAGTGGTTGACGTCTAGCAACAACACACTTCCCCCAATAACACATGATGAGGTGCCATCCAGCAACAACCAATTCCAAGTGCTCCAAGCCACAATTGGTTATAAGGTATTGGTATAAGTTATCCCTTTCTTATAGACATCATGTTGAACATTAGAGATGGATTGCGATCAATCTCATATGCTGTTCAACATTTGAGTAAGGCCTTAGATGTCTAACTCTCAACAAATAAGAGGAACAAATCTCATCTTGACTACATATGGCTATCATGTAGTTCATGCAATACCCAATGATGGCCCTTATATCTGCCTTATACGGAACAACGTTAAACCATGTCAAAGAACAACAATTCTTACACTCAAGTCCCAAATATGTATCTTAGGTCGAAGAATACAAAGATACTACCTTAATCAAATATCACTCATGACAACGATCCATAAAGTGATTTTGATGTGGATATTGCCCAATACTTATTCTCTAATAAAGTACTTATGAATTTGATCGCAACCCTTTGCCATTTTCATTTACATGAAAATCAACCAATCCATTCATATTAGTCTTACCTCATAGATGCTCCCACAACTATAAACGACTGTAGACATTTAGAATAACTAGGTTACTCAATGATTACACATGCTAATATAGAACACTACAATTATTTAATGAAAAGATCATATCAATATATAAAGTCATTATAATAAATGTTGTTTATACTGTTCTAATATCTAAATACTAAATTTAATTTGTTTGAATTCTACGAATACAATCTTCCCCATAATTAACTTTATTCTAAGTATATTGATTATTTTGGAGAGTATGATTGGTGTTCAGATGTGACTTAGTATCTTTTAGCTTAATCAAGTACATTACTAAAATCATAAAAGATTTCTAGGCAATCCCTGGATGGAAGGACTGTACTATTACGTTTTGCTTGGAGCTAGTCCAACGAAACTCATTCTTCATTTAAAACGAAGTCATGGTCCAATTATAATTCTCATTATATCTATGTGTTTTGAAGTCAACATCTTATGTAACTCATAACATAAAGATCTTCATCAAAACCGATAAACTCATATACATTCTCTTAGTACTTCTTAATTACTCTTAGAACGTCCTTATAGTCATCCAATGACATTCCCATGTATCTTATTGGTATATTATGATATGTTCATAGCATAATCATATACCTAGTATTGTGAATCATATGTCAAAGTAAATGGAATATAAATAATTTTATCTAGTTCAAACGTTTTTGCTAAGCCATTTTAAGGCAAGCTCAAAATGGTGGCATGTGGCATTGACAAGGATCCTCTATGGAAACCTTGCATCTTGATCTCTTTCAAGATATTCTCAACATATGCACAAAGATTTAAAACTTTAACATTCATCTTAATCTATATCCATATATTTTACATTCGAATAATGTATTTTTGTCATTTCTAAGTCTTTCATTTTTGAAATACTTTTGGAGTCAAGACGAAAAGGCCTTGCATAGTCGGGATGTAATTTCTCATGATTAAGTATGAGTTACTGATACAAGATTAGGAATATCACTATGGTCCTACTAGTTCTTAATAAACACAGATGTTTTTCATCATTTTGTTGTAAAAATACACTTTGTGTTTTCATAATAAAGTGAAAATTCCAACCTTGAGATGTTTGCCTTATATCCAAAAAATGGATCTTAATGTTTATACACTTTGTTAGGATATCTTGGATTAACAAAACCTTTAGGCTAAAATATATAAATATCTTCAAGAAGGTGTCTATATAAAGGAAAGCGGTTTTCTTGAAATCCATTTTACATATCTCATAATCACAATATGATGTAATGACAAATAATATCCTTGTAGATCTAATCATAGCCACTTGAGAAAGGTTTGGTTATAGTCAATGACATGAGTATGAGAAAATCCTTTTACAACAAGTCTTGCTAAAAGTGTATAGATCACCATGTTTTCTTTCTAAAAGAATCACTTAGGCTGTGTTTGTTTACCTCTTAATTGAGGTATTAAGAGGCAAGCTCTGAATCGGACAGATTCAGAGCGTTTGTTTACCTATTAATTGTTTCCTCTTCATTGAAAAATCCCCACTTATTGGGTCATATGTGGAGGGGTATCTGAATAAAAAAGAGGCGTTTTTTCCCCTTTTGCCCTAGATATCTTGTATCCTCTGTCTAGCAACTCTCCGACTCTCCTCCCTCTAGCAATAAACCTCCGGTGCTGCCTCTCTCCTACGACTCTTCTCCGGCGCCGCCTCCTTCCGACGATTCACCGGCGCCGCCTCCTTCCGGTGCTGCCTCTTTGCTGCTGTTCTGCAACATCGCTTCTGTGGATCCCGATTGTTATCGCTTCCGATGTTGCGCCGTCTCCTTCCGACGATTTTCTTCCGACAATTTATCATTGTCACCATTGTTATCTCAATGTGAAGCCCCAATTCGCTAGCCGCTCGATTCGTCTCTCCAGGCCTCGTAAAAGCCATGGGATCCCGATTGGGTGAAAGTCGTTAACAGTTTAGGCCATGGGGATCTAGAACTGTGTCTGCAACATCTAGTACTCCCTTCCTCAGGTTTGATTCCATACTTTAGGTTTGAAAAAATTGAATTTGTGTCTATATTGAATGTTTAAATGAAATTGTGTTGTTCTTGCTGAAATTTTTTGTGAAATTCTAAGATGTTTGTGGAATTCGCTGAAGGGTAAAATCGTCATTTTATCTTTAACATAACAATTAAGAGGTGCGAATCAAACGGTATGTTAAAATTTTAATCAGATCCTCTTACAAATTCAGAGCTCTTACACATTAAGATCTTAAAAATTAAGATCCTGGCGAACACAGCCTTACTCATTGTAGACTTACTATAAGGAGGAAGATTAATCAAGCCCACACTTTATTATTATACATGAATAACATCTCAATGTTCATGGCTCAAAGCCATTTATCAGATTCAAGATCTGACATAGCGTTTGTAGTTGATAGATTTACAAGAAACTATCAATAAAGCTCATTAATGAAAGATTCCACAATTCTCATGTTATAGATGATTTCTACCTTACATGTGAACAGTTTGTGTTTTTGAATAACTATTATTCATGTTCAACAATTTATTGTGATAGCATGAGGGCTATATGTTTAGCCTAAGACCAAGTGTTTCATGACCGGACAAAGCACATTGATGACCGATATCATTTCATTCGGTCTGAGACACAAGTGAAGGTGCCTAAGATTGGAACTCATGAGAACCCAGCGGATATGTTGACAAAATCGGTCCTGAAACACACGTTTCGACATTGTTTAGATTTTCTAAACATCGATAGTTGGAGAAACGAGTTGACTTAGTAGAAAAAATCAAGGTGAAGATTTGTGGGTTATATTGTGATTTTTCTACAAAGATGAGCGACCATTTGTGCATATGTTAAAAAAAGATGTTAAAGTCAATTTCACTTTCATTCACCTTTTGAAAACATATTTCTTTTCCTTTCTGTTGAGCTACATTCATATGGAGAAATAACAAGAATGATATTCTTTGGCCAAATTTTTTGCTGATTACTATAGTTAATCTCATTGATATTTTTGCATCTGCATAAATATATATTCATCCTTTGTAACACTTCATAGAAATATATTGCAGCCATGTTTTCTCTAAAACCCTATCTCTAAAGCTTAGTAATCAACACATAATACACTCTTAAACTTAATTTAATCAATGAAAGTATGCGAATTTCTTTAAACAAAGCCAAGATCACCGTAAACCCCTTGTGGGTTGTTTACTTTTGCATATCTCGCATTTCATGCTTGAGGATAAATATGTTTTTAGCGGGAACACAATGACAAATGGTTATGTGAATTGGGGTTGCACAGGTGAATTGCACGGTGTATCTTTTTTGCTTTTAATGAAATAAGTTTAATAAGTGTTTATGTGGAACACATGGACAAAAGGGAAGATGTTCCATAAAATACATCAAATAGAAAATATTTCTATTGGAACCCTATGGTGTGGTTTTTATTGAGCCAATACAAGTACTAAAATCAGGATCACAATGTAACAAATTTAGAAATTTGGATGTCTAAGTAGGAAATAGGTTCAAGTTCAATAAATGGATAATGGTGTAAACGAATAACAAACGACATAACAAAATCTCAAAAAGCCTACTCATAGTTACAATACACAAGAAACTCGAAGTAGTATATATGAAGTCTTTGAAAACATAATAATATCATGCTGTATATTCATCTGAAAACTTAAGAGAACTTTTCTTTATGTTGTGAACTTAACATCGGGATTCCGTATCGATTTAAGCCACATATCCGCCATCACACGCGAAGCTATACTCCACAACACATCCGGTCCCTTAACCATCACACGCTTCCCTTTCTTCCCTGCCTTCCCAAGCCCGTAAGACACCAACCATTGGATCGCGGTTAGCCTCTGCTTCTCGGTATCCCAATCGTTCTTTTTCCCTCCACTTCTTAGTTTCAAACCACCAACATTCAAACCCGCAACTTTAAACTTCTTTTCTTGTGTTTCTTGATTCGGTTCAACTTCAACCGTTGTGGCATGAATCAACGCGATAAGTGGACCGCCAACCGCTTCATATTGTCTTAACGGGTCCCGCATTTGGATCACAACCGATATCGTGATGGTTTCTTCTTCGTGATAAGAAGTAACCATACCGTTATCTTTCATCCAATCTTCTAAAGGAATCGCGTTCTTGAACGGGTTACAGTTGTCTTTACTATTTGGAAAAATATCAAACGGGGCATTCGCGTTTCCTTCGGTTATATCGGCTTGAACTTTCAACGCTTCAACCGCCATATCTTCCATTTTCTGTAATGAAAACGCGAGAATCTCGTCTCCAGTTAACGGGTTTTCATTCATATTCCAAATCCCGGATGAAATCCTCTCTTTTCTTCCTGTTGTCATACCCGTAGCCATGGATTTAACAACGGTAATGGCACGTGTAGCACTAGAAGTGGCTCCTTCTTTGTTCCGACCACTTATGATTGCTGACGCAATCCCTTCAAATGCTATCTGTTCGGCTGATTTTCCAACAAGTTCCTCCATTGGCATCAATTGTAAGATCTCCGAACTTAGTTCTTCAAAACCCATAGCCGCCATTTCTTGAAACATTTCAGTTCCTGTCAGTTTTGATTCTAAAACCATTGGTCTTGATATTTGCATTGCGAGTTTTGGAGTGTCTTTCTTTCCCACTAAGTTATCAAACGGATTCATGGATACCAAGTACCCACCGTTTCTTGTCTGAACCACGCAACCTAAACCCTTTCCCAAATCCGGTATGAAAACCTTCTCATCTTCACCATCAAACGTGGAATTAGAGTTTACATCATGCTCAAAGGTAGCTTCTTTTCCATCTTCGCTCTCTAGCATTTGTAAAAACTCTCGTGTCACTTTATCTTCGTCTTCATCTAGTCTTTGCGATTCCGTTTCTTCACCAAATTCATCGTTCTTTTCCTCCTCCATCATCGATTCAAGAGCTTTGATTTGCTGTGCGATTAAATCGAGTTCAGACAACCGGTTAAGATGAGCTTGATCTTGCACGATTTCCTTCACGACCTCACTTGAAACCGATCTTTTGTCGGAATTATCCTCCGATTGTGTCCCGTCTGTCGCGTCTTTATCTAGCACCTCGACTCCCTTGTCTACAACTTCAAAATCCGGAAGGTCAAGATCCTCCACCTTCGCCTCTGGCTCCTCCGGCGGCGGTGACACCGCCACCGCCTTCTCCACCACCGGTTCCTGAGGTGGTGCGTCAAGATTCAGATCGTCGATTCCTTGCAAGTCGTCCCCACCTCCTCGTTCCTGAGAAGGTGTATACGTGTCGGTTCGAGTGGTGATTCTTGGACTAGCAATACTGAAAGATGATTTGGACTGTTTACGACCGATTGAAGGCGAGAAAAGTTTGGATTTACCCGATTTTTGTCCTTCGACCTGCTGATTATATATATTAGCTCCACCCTCTTTCTCCATAATCTGAAACCCAAGTTTCATGACTAATTCTCCTCCTTTCGCCTTTCCCGACAGATTAAAACTCATATCCCATTGCCGAATTCTTGTTCCTTCGAAGTTCTTTTCTACAGATTCCTGGATCAATTGGCTCAAATCAACAGTATGACGACCGAAATCAAGCTCTTCTGCATCAACTGCAAAAGCATGGATTACGAAAGGGCGGGGCTCGAATTTTGCCTTGGAATTTCCACTCCCTGCCGGAATGCAGTACACGTGGCACCTGACAAAGAGAGTCTCTTCGAAGTCAGCAGCTCCTTGGGACACCCTTGAAGGCATTGTTTGAACCGCACCATCTTTTGTTTCTTTCTTCCTCACGGAAACCGACAACCGGAGTCCGTTCATTGACGGTGGCAGACCTTGAACAGTGACGACTTCAACTGATAATAAACAGCTCAGCTTCTGTTTCCCAATATGAGTAAGAGCCCGAATGGGCTTCCAGTTCCACAGTCCACCTTTCTTCTCCGATGATGAAGAATCATGTTTATCAGGTTTACTGTCTTGAAATAGATTCTTAGTAACTACAGGATCTTTTTGACTGGTTTCTTCACTTGGACGAGATCGCCATGGTGATAATGACATGCGCCTTGCTCGTGGTTTAGGATTGAGCTTGATTCCGTCATCACGATCGTCATCATCAGCATGATCGTTTTTTCCGGTGGATAGTATGGGTGGAATGGAGGTTCGAGAAAGAACAAGAGAGTTGGTTCTTCGATTTTTGGTGGCTGGAATTGATGAAGTGTTGGTGTTGTTAAGTGTCTGGCTGAGAGCTTCGAGCTCTTGTAATAGTTGGGTGTTGGAGTTTCTTCTTTCTGGGTTGTTTGTTGCCATGATGGATGCCGGTGCCGGAGGTGGTAGTAGTGGTTGCTGAGAAATGGGAATGAAGGACAATATGGATTGTTGGTATTGGTGAATGGTGGCTGGTTTTTGTGAGGTGGGAATGTTGCCATGAAAGATTAGTTTGGAGGGTAGTGGGTGGTGTCTCGAGGGCCAAGAAAATCGTGTGGGTATGGCATGTGAAGGATAAGGCAATTTAAGAAAGTTTGAGAGAGGTGGATTTGGTGAAAGAATTAAATGTTGGCTTGTGTTTGACAAAAAGACTACGATTGGTGATGTTTTGATTGGGTAAAAATCGTTATCCATAAGTAGTGATAAACAAGTAGGAGAATTTACATGACTAACGGTCCATGATTTTCCACAGTAAAGTACACACCCAGAGTACTAGTAATATTTATCACGCAATAATTTTTGGAATGTTTGAATATTGAATATTTTTATGATTTTCCAACAATAAAAATACAGATCATTTAAAATACTTTAGATATGAAAATATTTTGTGCATATAATACAATTTTTAAGTATTAAACATTCTTTATAAAATTCTGAACATCGTAACCGCAAAACTTTATGGCAAAACTATAAATAAATTTATATGTTATTTAATTTGAAGTTTTTAGAGTTATTACAGTTTTTTTTTTTTTTTTTTATAAATTTCCCATGACTGTTATACTTGTAAAAGTTTGATTGTAAATCCTAAAATTCTTGTAATTTCACATGTTTACTATATATATTTCAAAAGGATAATCATGTTATTGTAGCCGAATTTTTCGATTTTGGTTTAAGTGGTTTCTAATGTTTTTTTGTTGTTGGTATTTTATGAGCTTAAACTTTATATTTACCTGCTACTCAAGTCTCTCTTACCGATCACAAAATATCGGAGACTTGGTTAGTAGATGGATGCCAAGTTTAAGCCCCTCAAATATAAAAAAAAAACATTGGGAATCATTCAAACCAAAACTGAATTATTTGTAGGGCTACATTGACATTATCACCGTTGGACTTCTTGTTCATTCTCACTATCGGTGCCAAGACCAAGCTCCAGTCCATGGAGGTCATCTCCGTTGCTCTGGTCCTGACACACATCATATTTGATATGTTCTATCTTAGTTAATCTTATGTGAAACTTAGATTTTGAGACTATTAAGGCTTAAAATTCATCCACTCGTTTGTGAAATGAGCAAAAATACTCGGATCCAAACAACAACAATATATTAAAAGTGGGCCTCATAGAGTAAATGTGCTTTGTCAAGATAGATGCCAAGAAACTAGAACACATGCAATTAATAACGATTCTTGAAGTTAAAAATCACAACAAAATTTTGCAAGAGTTGTAGGCAACCTCTAAAAATCAGGAATCTTGTTGATGAAGCGTAATATTTTTTGCAATATTGACAAACAAAATATCAAAAATCTTATTTTCCGATTTGCCACAAATAGTTCTCGGTGTTTTTTGGATTAAATAGTCCCTGATTTTTTTATGAGCTTAAACTTTATATTCACTTGTTATTCAAGTCCCCATTACATTCTACTCTCGGTAAGAGAGAATTGAATAGCAGGTAAATATATAGTTTAAGTCATTGAAAGAAAAAAATATTACTAATCATTTAAACCAAAGCAGAAAATTTTGTAGGCAGCGTCGGATCCAGGATTTTAGAATAAATGAAGTTTACATCATAATAAGATATCAAAATATAAGTTATGTCCAAATAACGTTTGGGTTGTGCTATAAGAACTCCCCCCTTGACACCCATCAAATCAAAATAAGTTTTAATTAAATTAGTTTTTTAATTTATAAACCCCTCCTAATTTGATTAGTTAATTTGTTTTGCCCCTTTTTCATCTTTTGTTGTATTTTTCTTTATTATTATTATTATTATTATTTAAAAAAGTTACACCTTAAACATTTTAGAAACAAATAAAGAATATATTATTTAGTGGGTCGACTTTCTACGATAAAGAACAGCGTGTCTGGGTAAAATTGAGGTCATATTCACGCAACTAACTACATCATTTCTCAATGTTTTTCATAATAAATATATATAAGGTTTATTTTTAGATACATTGCATAATAAAGACTACATAAATTATAATAAACATGAAACCTCAACCGGAAAATATCGTCTTGGAAAAAAAACTTAATCCCCGGAAAATATTGTCGACGTCGGAGTGCAACCTCTACCGGTGTCTTCTTGCCTCTTTTGCTTTCTCTCGGTGTCTCTGGTGTAGCATCTCCGGTGTTCTTTTTTTAAATGAAATATCACACTCTCCGACGTTACATAAAAAAGATCTTCAAAATCTGTTGACCCGGTTGCTGGTTACCCGGAAACTGTCCCTCACGGTCGTACAATTTTTTATAAATTCGTTCGAATTTGATATAACCGTTTTGATATAATTTGACATACTTTTATAAAATTATAAGCATCGTTCGTTGTGTCGTAATTAATTAAAAAAACTATTGTTTTATTGTTACTAATACGTACAAATTATAAAAGCTAAATTTACTATTATTGTTTTTCTAATAATAATAATAATAATAATAAAACAAATCAAATACTATTAGTAAAAGTAAAAAAGAAAAAGAAAAAGATAACAAATAGACAAAATAGGCAAAAGACAAAAAAAACAACAAAAAACAAAACCTCGAATCAAGGGGTACAAATAAACATTAGGAGGGTATGTATAGATCCACCCATAACGTAATACAATTGTTAAACTTCAAGGCAAAAATGAAATACAAAAAACTTATCTAAATAGAAACTATATTGATCTTTCCACGAATTGATCTTCAAATGTTGTCAAACAATAATAAACAATTATACATAATCATCAATTAACTTGTGATTATAAAAAAACACTAGTTAGAACATAGATACGTATGCTCCATTCCTGATAAATACAATTAAATAAAATAATAAAAAATATAAGAAGTATTACCTTACGCACTTTAGGTTGTGCTCGTCTTTGTTTCATTGAACACAAGTCATCCATATGAAGGGTTTTATGCAAATCTATGAACTAAAAATCCTAAGTTCACATGCAACCTATAAGGATCTATGTTTTCTTCTAATTGAACATATAATAAATTCCTAAAGGCCACAATAAAATAACTAAAAGAACCAAATCAGAAAAACTAACCTTTTAGGATTTCTTGGAAGCTGAGCAGCACAATTGTCCTGCCTCAAATGAAGTCATACCCAAGAGCTAGAGGGGAGAACGAAATTTCTAGAGAGAATAGGTATTAAAATCGCAGGTTATGAGGTTATGGGGCTCCCTATTTATAGCCTCCATCAGATAACTAGATAAACCTTAAGAGATAAGCCTTTTTGAATTCAAATTAAGATAAACCTTTATCTTAATAATTCAAACTATAATTATCTCTTATATATATAAATCGAAATTTATATATTTCCATATATATATTTCGCTGGCCACTTCACTCACTCAAACTGTCACTTACTCAACTATTGAATAATTACAGTTTTAGTCTCTGCACCTTTAATTAATTAATTTTATCACCAAATTAATTCCAATTAATTCTAGATTAATTCCTAATTAATTAATATAGTTTCTAATTAATATATTATCACTTTAATATATTAATAAACTATTTATTTAATTTCTATTGATTTATTAATCATATAATAAATCAATCTTTCTCTCTACTGAACTTTCTATCAAACCTCCTGCTATGAGGGTAACCCAAATGGACTATGTCACTATTAATTAGATAAATACTAATTGTTAGTCATGGCTTAGACACCTAATCCAACACCATAATCTTATCCGTGGAAAATGTATCAATAATCTCTTTCTCAATGTTAACAATCAAACTGATGTGTTTTATGCAAACAATGAGCTTAAATCTTAAGTTCACATGCACCCTAATAATGATCTATGTTTTTCTCAATTGAACCTATAACTAAGGCCAAATCAAAATTCATAAAAAGAATTCAAACCTTTGTTGACCTTAGAAGCTATCACCACAAGTGTCGTACCTCTAATGGCTCACACCCAGAACTTAGCAAGCAAGAAACAAGAGAGAGGAGAGAAACTCTTATGAGAGTTGGCGTGAATATGAGGGGTGGAGGGAGCCTCTATTTATAGTCTCAAACTGATATGTCATAAGGCATATAACTGCCTTATTTGAATTCCTGATATGATAAGGCTTTTATCACATAATTCAATCTACTTATCATTGTCATAAATAGCTCCAATACCCATATATGGGTTTCGAAATCCACAAGGCTCCAAACCTGGAATTTCGTCCAACCCATTAGGTAACCATAATTGTCTGTTGCTCAACTATTGAATAATTACAATTCAGCCCCTGCACTTTTAATTAATCTAATTAATCCTAAAATTAATTCCAATCAATTTTTGATTAATTATTAATTAAATATAATGATTTCTAATTAATATATTATTCTCATAATATATTAATTTTCTCTCTATATATGTTATCTTGTCCTCAACTAGTTATGAAGGCAACCCAAAAGGACTGTGCTGCCATTAATTCAAGTATATTCCTAAATTATAGTTATGGCTTAGACACCTAATCCAACACAAACAACTTTTAAGAAAATTATAATTCATAGTATTTCAAAATTATGTTTTCACAATTTTCTTTATCGAGAATGCTCTTTCAAATGTTGCGGTAGAAGCAGGAAGAGTCAATATAAGACGAATCAATATGCCAAGCAAAGGATAACTAACTAACTTTCCAATTTCATGTAGGCCTCTACACAATTCAGAAAGTGTTGACGGATTTTTTAGTTGTGGATGATTAGGCGCATCTAGTTATAATGTTGTAACTCGAGTTTCAACAAATTCTTTTCGTGCTCTGTAAAGCCCGTGTTTTGCTAAAGAAATTTTGGTCTTGATCGGGCCTTACTCCCTTCATCCAACCCATTATACACTATTTTCCTTCCTCTAGTAGTTACGTTATCAAGCAATCGCAAACCAGCCCTACCCATAATCCCTTGAAGCTGTAGTCTACACTCCTTAAGCCGTGAAGTATTATTACCGAGGGGAGGGAAGAAGAAGACGAAGTGACCTTAGGCAGCTGTGATCAAACCAAAGAAGAGAAAAAAGTATGGTGTTATCTATAAATCAATTTGGGTGCAGCAATGTAAGTGATCGATTTATTTCTTCTAGTTCTTAACCGTGAACACCACCACCACCACATCTCCACCGTGAGGTGTGTGGTGTGTTGGGGTGTATGCGGATGTGAGATGTTTGCTGTCCATGAGGTTCTCACCAGGTTCATGATTTAGTATGTGATGCTTTGGTGCCTTATGGTTCAAGGAATGGAGGTTCTAGTCGATAACATGCATCACACACCACCGTGTGTGTTGAGGTGTGTGTATGGATTATTTGTAGCATGAAGGTTAGCATAGAGAGTAATGTGATATCTAATTTTGAGTGCCTATTTAAAGCTCATTCAGACCATAAAGGTCTTAATGGAGGTCTTTGTAACACCCCTTTCTCAAACCATAATTTAATACAGTTTATATTACAAAATATTTTACAATGCGTGACTACCAAAAAGTCACTATATATATATTTTTTACAAATTTATTCTCAAGGGGTAATTACAGACTGAACTCAAAAGCCATAATTTAAACTTATCTGTATTATACACATAGGTCCCAACTCTGGCTCCTGCTCATCTCACCTAAGTACATAGCATTTTTAAAAAAATACGTAAGACATAAAGTCTCGTGAGTAATATGGGTTTTAGACCCAAAACTTTTCTGCTCAAAACTTGAAATATTAACAAGCAAACTACTTAAAACTTATTTTTATAACAAATCTCAAAATTTGCTTTTCTTCTCTATTTTCAAACCTCAAAAATGCTTCCTCTCTCAAAAACTGTTTTCTTTCTCAAAAACTGTTTTCTTTATCAAAAACTGCTTTCTTTCTCAAAATCTGCTTTCTTTCTCATTTTCTTGTGACCAACTGAAACTCATGAATTAGTTTAATTTAATTCATTCTACTAACTCCCCTTCGCGGGACATAACAGATCCACCCGCAAGGTTATGCTATCTCTGTCTCCCCTTCGTGACTTGGAACAGATCCAAGCATAAGGTTATGCTAAGCTACACAACTACTTCGCGACGAGAGGTACCACCCCAGTAGTGTCTTCAGATCTCCCGATTATGTGGGTGATCCTAGTCCGGACAACTGACTCTCATTGCTTTCTTTGCTTTAGTTCTTATCTCATTACTTTCTTCATTTCATCTCAAATTGGTCAAATATGTACACAAATTTCAAAACAAGCTTAAACTTTAAAACTCTTTGACTCATACTCTCAAAAATTTCTTTGAAACTAACTTCAATATATTTAGCTCTCATATGAAGCTTCTTTCAAAATAGCTTTAATAACTAAACTTCTTTAGAATATGTTTTAAAACACTTAGCTCCTAAATAGAGCCACTTTCAAAACTGTTTCCAAACTTTAACATTTAAAAGCATTTGGAAATCTCATTTTCTGAAAATATCATTTTGCTATGTACTAGGAAAATCCACACATACTCACCTTGGTTCTGCTATGGATTACTAAGCTTCTCGTACACCTTTTCCTTTCCCGTGCTCGACAGTATTTGAAGCACCACCTATACAAGTATCATATATATATTTACTCAATTAATACATACTACATCTGACTCTATAACTTAAGAGTCTCATATAACACAACTACATGTCATAACAAATGTATAACCTTTGATACTCATTTTATAATTTTCTCCGAAATACACGTATTTTGCTACAGTACCCTCGGGAGGTCGTATTTCGATTCCGACAATTTTCCATGAAGGTTTAGGCCATAATAAACTTATGTTCAAAATTTGGGGTCAAACGGACATGTCTAGCTACGAGTTCAAATCTCAAAAATTGGACAGAAACTTCCCAGCTTTCTGCCGCGAGGTCGCGTCGCGACCCTAGGGGTGGTCGCGTCGCGAAGCATAAGTACATTGCTATTCTTGGCGATTTTTCAAACTGCAGTTTCACTATTCACCCCATCAAGCTCTTAATACTTGACTTAATTAGTTTAGGGTCATTTCCAGGCCCTAAATACCAACTTACACTTGATTTTAAACCATAAAATCACAATCTCTCTTTGTAAACTTGAAAAATCTTCCGAAATCACCAATTTTTTTCACCAAAAACCAATTTATTGAATTTTTCAAGCTTGAAACTGATTTCTTACTTCATTTATGGCATTTTTAACTTAACAAAACCATTAGAACCATATAAAATCAGTTTCAACTCATGAACCCATTTCTAGGGTTCTTAGGCTAAAAACCCATTTCACCACTCTTGCTTCAAAACTTCAATTCCATTGAATTACTTGTTAATACAAGTTTCTTTCATCATTTCTAACCTGTTAGACTCATCAAATTCACTTGTTCATCCAAACCCATGACTTAATGTTCTTGAACCGAAATCATCATTTTCTTGTATTTCAACGTATTCAACAACTAAACATGTTAAATTGATGATTTTAAGCAAGATGAGTTGGATGATTTCATTAGAATCATGATTTCTGGGAAATCAGAAATCAAAACATAATTCCCGTTCAAGGTTTGGAGCTTAGAACTTGGAGATCTTACCTCTTGGAGCTTGGAATCACCAATTCCAAGTGTTTTCCTTTGATTCCTTTGCAGAACTCCTAAGCTTCTTGTTCTTCCCGTGCTCTCTCGCTCTCTCCCGACTCTTCTACTGCCTTCCTGACTCTTCTACTGCCTTCTGGAGAATGAGAGTTGGATAACTCTCATATATATAATTAATTTATATAAAATAGTTACATTTTAGTCCCTAGATTTCCAACTTCTTTACAAAAATGGTCCTAAGGCCCATAACCTTGCAAACAAAGTTCCATTAATTACCAACTTAACATTTTCTTAACATTTTGGTCATTTTCATGTCAAATGACTGTTTTGCCCTTTTTGGCCAAATTTCACTATTCACGCGGTAAAACTCCAAATTTTACATAAACTTTTATTTCTCACATTCTTATTTTACAAATAACATATTATTTTACATAATGGTCTTATAACATGACAAAAGACCATTTTACCTTTTTTTACAACTTTTTTTTTGCGGGTTCTTACAGTCTTAATGGATTTAGGGTTGAAAATCCTAACCCTAGTGTGTTGTTTGAAAAGTTGGAAAGTGTTTCCACACCGAATTTTAAAATCCAATCCTAAGCACATTTGGAGCTTAAACCAATTCTTTGGGGTCTGGTCCAGCTCATTGACGGAACTGTTGAGTCTACTTATTGATTTCACTAAGAACTATTGTAAAGTGTAAATGCCATGAGGTCAGGGTCTGTAGTCTTCTATTGGGTCCTAATTTATGACTTATTTTTCCCAGAAGTTATTGATGACCCTTACTACATTGGAAGTGGAAATATTTGCAACCTGGTCCGGGTTTGGATTGATTAGATACCCAATCTTGTTTAATTCATAGAAACTGGAAGAAAAATAGTTAGAGTTAGTGCCTTATATCCTTGGAATCCTAAAAGGATGAAATAAGTTACTGCATTAACACATCCTAGATTGGAGGGGTTTAGGGTGGGGTATAAGGGGAATCATCAGATTCCTTATTTAAGGTTATAAGCTGAAATATAAACTTAATAATAAAAGTAATACTACAAGTCTCTATTTTGTAGTAAGGTATAGTTAGTATACTTGGTAGTAACTTTATATATACATTATAGGAGTATAAGGTGTGCGGGTGGAGCTTGGTGGGATACTTTGGTTCGTTGCATGGATTTCTTCAGCTGCTATTTTGAGGTGAGTTCATCACTACGCTACATTGAAGTTGTGCATCCTTTGTTGTAGCTTGTGTGTACTGTTAGAATGTAAATGGGTAGTACTAGGCTATGTGAATGTCAGTAGGTGTGTGAGTGTGATAATGGGTACAAAGAGACCATCATTGATATGGGTGTCGTCATTGAGCTGGATGCCATCATTGAGCTAGGTGCCATCATTGAGCTGGGTGTCGTGACTAAGCTGGGTGCCATGATTGTACTGTGTACCATATATGTGGCTTGTGCCCTAAATGTGATGTGTGTCTTGATGTGATTATATGCTTTATGATATGGGTTAAGTATGTGTGATGGATATGTCATATTGTGCTGAATTCACTAAGAGGTGTACTTACCATTTCCCTTTCAAACCACTGTTTATAGGTACTTCGGGTACGAAAGATGGCAAGGCTTGACACGTACACACTATAACATTAGCTGTGGCTGGTAAAAAAGCTGAATTGTTAAGAAATTTCATTTATGAGATTCCTTTTGTGGTCAAAACAGATTGCACATATATGTATACAATATACATTGTGACAATGGTTCTACTTTGGCTAAAGTGCATAACCAAGTGTACAATGGAAAATCTAGACACTTAGGTATTAGACATAGCATGATTAATGATTTAATCATGAATGGTGTTACTTTTGTAGTGTTTGTAAAGTTGCAACAAAATCTGGAAAACCATTTGACAAAAGGTTTGGCCCGAGATTTAGTGCAAAAGTTTGAAATAAGGATGGGTTTAAAGTCCATTTAATTCTTTAATGGTGAGACACCAATTACCCTCTAATATGACATTGGAGCTTTAACTAAATATGGAAAGCTCACACTTAAGGATTGGAACACACACAGTATATCATCCCAGTTAGTGTGTTCAGACCTGTAGTGCCAAGGTTGAATGTATATTTTTGATAATTCATTTGATAAAATGTAAGCATGTACATGAATAAAAGAATTACCTATATGATTGTTAAGTGTAGTCATGCTTCGAACGTTGGGACTTGGCTTTTATATGATCAAAATGGATTGGGATACTCGGCTTAATAATAGTGTCAGGATTTATACTTGACAATATATTTGAACTTATGTGTAGGTTATCTTCAACTACTTAAAATGGGTTGAAGGGTTCAATTCTTAGAACACCCTGATTCTTGAGTATTTGGAATTTGTAATGTACTAATATGAAAATTCAATCGTTTCGATATTTTCATGTATACATAAGTTTGGTTAATTATAATTATTGTTTGTGTAGATTCATGGTTACACTAAAATGGGGGGAGTATTGTTGGTGATTTAAGCATCCAGCATGTCATTTTAGTATAATGAAACTAGGCGTATTCCCGCGCGTTGCGCATGAGTAAATTTATATAGTAAAATATATTGACCGATCAAATATAAACATAAACACCTTAGATCTAATCAAAATATGCAAAACTAAAAATAAATCAATCATATAACATATTGTAATAATAATAATTTTTATCCAAACCTCGAAAAAAACATAGCCACCTTTTTGGAGTCAATTATTATAAACGATCAAACGTTAAAAATATTATAGAAATAAATTTACATAAATTATATCAAATTTTAAAATAAATATAAAATAAAACGAACTAATAATAACATAAAGATAGTCTATGAGAAATATATTGTTGTGGATCATTTTCCTTTAGACTTGTATGTGCAAATAATACTTTAATAATATTAACAAAAATAATATTATATATTTTTAAATAAAAACTTTTTAACATATAAAATTTAATACAAATATATAAATATGCTTTTATTAGACTTATTATTTAAAACATATTTTCCAATCAGTTTTGAATCCCTTATTCACTTTCATTTATACAAAAAAATACTTCTATTAGAAAGTTTTATCTTTCTATTTTTCCTTTAGTAAAATTTTCTCATAAAAACTTTGAAACCCTAAATGTTTAGATATACATTGAACTGAAAAATAATAATGCATTAAAATTTTTCATATTTATTTTTCTTGTTTTATAGTTTTAAAATCAGAATATATCCAATAACTAAAATAATCATGAAAATAAAAACAAATAATATAAGATAAATAAAATGGTCTTATGTATTTTTCTCAAGAAATAAATTTAAGAAATCATTTTAAGAGTAAGGAGTCAAATAAAAACAATATGAATTTGGAATTTGAAATATGATGTGAATCTGTCAAAAAATTAAATATTGTCATAACTTTTAGTTTCCTTTGATTAAAAAAGTAAACATTGATTGCTTCTGGTCTACTTATCAGCTTGTTATATTATTTTTAGAAAATACATTACTAAAAAGTAAACTCCTATATTTTCACCCACTCTACATGAAAATCGGAAAGATAAGAAAAACAAATGAGACTAACCAAGCATGAAAAATAAGATTCTCTAAACATATTAACTTGCTTCATTCCATCAATGTAAATTCGTCAAAAGTGGCAGTGAGACATATGTAGAGACGCATCACTATGTTTTAAACCAATCAAACAATTCGACCATTCAAATATTTGATATAGCCAAAGAACAACATATCTCTTGACATATTTCATTGTTGAACTTTTTCTTTTAAACATGAGATGACTACGACCTTGTACTAAATTTTCATGTACTCTACAAAAAGAAATTGGAAAGAGAATAAAAAGAATTAAGAGTAACCAAGCATGGAAAATGATGTTCTTATATAGCCAAAATATTTCATTTAATCAAACCATTAAGAAGAATAAGTTGAAGAGTTAGGGAGTTTCAAATGAATATGGTGCAAGATAGAGACATATCTTTAACCACATTCATTTGGATGTCATCTATTATAAGAGTTATATAGATATAGATATAGATTTACAAGATTACCAATGGAGATCAAGTCTTGATTTTAGATGAGTCAAGAGATGCGGAGCGCACGCTTGTACAAAACGAGTTTAATATTGGTTTGACCAAAATAGCGAGGGTTAAGGGGGTCGCGTCCCCTTGCAGGGTCCTGGGGCGAATGGAAATTAATACTTTAAATAACTTTTTCTTTATAAAAATTAAGATTTATTAAAATACTGTACAGAAAATATGTCAATTATTTTCATCATTAATTCTCCACCTTTGTCTGCTACCCGTCATTATGTGAATACTTTCTTCGCAATTAAGGCTGGATTCCGGCCACTATTTTTGGTGATCAAGATGAGAATTCACATACATATATCACTAGTTTCTTGATTTCTGGGGAGTACTTTAATCAGAGATTACTCTTAAGACCTCAAGGAGAACAAAATTTCTAGAGAGAATAGAGGGGAGAACGAAATTTCTAGAGAGAATAGGTATTCTTGGAAGCTGAGCAGCATAATTGTCCTGCCTCAAATGAAGTCACACCCAAGAGCTAGAGGGGAGAACGAAATTTCTAGAGAGAATAAGTATTAAAAACGCAGGTTATGAGGTTATGGGGCTCCCTATTTATAGCCTCCATCAGATGACTAGATAAACCTTAAGAGATAAGCCTTTTTGAATTCAAATTAAGATAAACCTTTATCTTAATAATTCAAACTATAATTATCTCTTATATATATATATATATATATATATATATATATATATATATATATATATATATATATATATATATATATATATATATATATATATATATATATATATATATAAATCGAAATTTATATATTTCCATATATATATTTCGCTGGCCACTTCACTCACTCAAACTGTCACTTACCCAACTATTGAATAATTACAGTTTTAGTCCCTGCACCTTTAATTAATTAATTTAATCACCAAATTAATTCCAATTAATTCTAGATTAATTCCTAATTAATTAATATAGTTTCTAATTAATATATTATCACTTTAATATATTAATAAACTATTTATTTAATTTCTATTGATTTATTAATCATATAATAAATCAATCTTTCTCTCTACTGAACTTTCTATCAAACCTCCTGCTATGAGGGCAACCCAAATGGACTATGCCACTATTAATTAGATAAATACTAATTATTAGTCATGGCTTAGACACCTAATCCAACAGTCTCCCACTTGGATAAGTCTATGACTATAATTACTAATTTAACCTCTAATTAATCAGCAAATTGTAGCTTCCTAGAAACTGCTGCCGAACTCTGACCCAGTCAGTTCTGTCCATTGATAAGTGATCATATGATCCTTCGTCCAACAAGATATTTTCAGACACGATATATGGATTGAGATCAATCTCGGTCCGATACTCTGTTTCCCGATTTCCGATTCTGCTTATGACTTTAGAACTTCTAATTGAACACATCAATTTAGTCCAGGCTGGCCAGCACTTTAGTCAACTTCAAAATCATCGAGAGGTCTACAGATATCTGTTACCCATCAGGGTTAAGGAACGAATAAGCTTCGACTTATATGCTTATGTCTTTTACCAGACAAATCAATCACAACAACACGTTTTATAACATCAAGTTACCGATGCGTTTTCGTATTATCAATGAACAACTGCCTTGTAAATTATAACTCATATCTCTCCACTTCAAGATCATAAGATATTATCGTCTCAACATTGCTTGTGATATAATCCATGAAGCAATCTGTTGAGCGTGGGTTTATCCAATACTCAAATCTCTATTTCTAAGTACTCATCAATGTTGTAGCAATCCTATTGCAATGTCTAACTCCTTAGACAGTCTACAAACTAATTCATGACAGTCTTGATTCAACACTTACTTCCCAAAGTATGAGCGACTGTGGACCTTTCTGAATAATTAAATTATTATGGAAGTAAACATGCGAAAGCAAACCATAAAAATCTGACTCGCAGCTACTCCTGCTTATTACCAAGTCTCCACAAGGTAATCACCAAGTCGGACCTTGTCATAAACTATTATCGGTTTCAAGATCTCTTTTAAACTTTCAATTCTAATTTTACCGCTATGTCTTTATGAACCTTACACTCTTTCTATGTATCCAAAGTATCTTATACTTATACACTTTATTGTAGATGATCCAATCGGATGCTCATCCGATAACATCTCAATAAGTTATCCTGTCAATTTCTCTTCTAACTCCATTCTGGTAATGTGTACTGTGACTTCCTATGGTTCTGGGGTCTTTAGTCTACTTGACTGCACCCTAAGACTATTTCGAGGTGTTATGATGTGCCGGTGAACCACACGCGCTCCATTAGAGTACCAACGAGACTCTTTAACCATGAAGTCCTTTAACATCATGTCCTGATATTAATAATTACCACTTTGAAAATCTTTCAAATTAATACTATCACTTTCACACTAATCATTTCCTAATGAATTCTCACTTGAGTTCAACCAATCCATCCAGTATTCCCAGCCAGGCAATGTCCTGAATCCAACTTACTATGCCCTAAGCATTAAGTTATCAGGACATGTTCATGACTTTATGATCGATCTAAAACTTGTGTAACCCGATCTAATCCTATTCCAAACCCTTTCGGAATCCAAGGATTATTTATAATCCTTGTGTCATGATTTTCGAAAAACTATTTTCCTTTCGGAGACTTTTCTCGTGCATCTTGAATCTTATCAAGATCATGCTTACAATGGCTAGGTCTATGCTGGCGATTTCATCTTTCCAATAAATGATTGTGAATTACATGAGTATGTTGTACCTTCTTTATTTCTTTCATGCCAAGTCATCACACTTTGCAATGATAGAAAAATCGTTTCCTGGTGCTATGAATCTTGAATCTCATCAAGATCATCTTGGTAGAGTTTCGATCTATCTTATAGATGTTTACAACCACTTGAGTATGTCGTATCTCTATTAAGTCTTTCACAGCGATCCGTCTCTTAACACCAAGTCATTACACTTTGTAATGAAAGGAGACGTTTACTAGAAATAGTATGTAACTCACATATGGAGATAGTAGATAACAACGATACTCCCACTAGCTTTGACACGGTTATAGACTATTCACAGAATCCAAAACTTTTGGCACATTTTGTGAGTCCAAACCCTTTCTGACATCTTAATGGAAATCTTTCAGCACATTCCCCAAATCCAATCCTTTGGCATATTTCGAGAATCTGAATATCCTTTCTTGCGAGATGTCTGTGGGGAAATCTCGGGCCCATATACCTTTATACTGGCATATTCTTTGTGAGCCCCCATTAGTGTGCCGGTGATCCACACGCGCTCCACTACGGACTTACAATATGCAGTATCCTTTCAGATTTCAACTTCTATTGAGAGTGCTCCTCTCGGAGCCAATTACTTGACTATGAGTATCGTCTCACTCAACCAGATGTTCTGAAGGTACGCTTCTGTCCATGCTGTATTCTTTTGATGATTCATTTACTCTCACTGGTTTTTAGACCAGGTGTAAAATCAATCAAAATGCCATATGGACTGTATCTCGCCCTAAGGTTATCTTGTTTGGCAGCAACCGGGCTCACTAATGCTTCCAAGTAGTCGGATTATAAATCCGTACCAACTATAGTGTTTTACCACCAATCGGTATGTCATCCTGATCATAACTACTTATGATGGTGATCAATACTACGTCAAGAGGAGATTATGTCAGTTGTAGAACAGAAATCTGATTTCTGTTCCAAGCCTAGTGATGACTAAAGGTTTTTTTTTTACTTGGCTAATCCTGAACTCATTCAGGACTGTCCCAACTCCCACTGTTTCCTTAGAACATGTGTTCTTTCTAAAAGAGCTGTTCTTTTACAGTTACAGCGGGATAGCCAGTGAAACGACATTGCTGATCAGGTTCAGGCTAGTCATGAGGTTCAGACGAACACTACAAGACCCTGGACTCTCTATGTGCAAGTGGGATAATCCCAGCTTCACATTTCAGCAGTGTCTCCAAAGCCTACTTAGTCTAGAATGTGGTCGGAATATGGTCTGACTGGTTTAGAATTCAATTTATTGGAAACTAATTGACAATGTATCTCATACATCGAGGATCGAACTGTTTCGACCAGTGCTCCATCATCTTCCCTAAGACACATTATAACTTATTGATGTTCTTGGAAGAGAATGAACTGTGAAACATTTTCCCAGTTTATGTTGTCACTCAGGTTCTGCGGATCTTGTACTTCCTTTGAAGTCCTTGAACTGTTCAAGGTTTCAATTCAATTGCTTATTCTGATAAGCGAACCCATATTCGTCATATCGAATGACAAATATCGTGAAGTACAAACAATTGTGTTTTGTTTGAAGATTCGAGCAATACACAGCAACTGATGTGTCCGTTGCTCCTAATCTCAATGCCTTTTACATATATATGTAAACTTATGACTTTGTTAATTCTGTTCAAGATTTGCAATCTTCGGTTGACTCTAAGTCAACTGATTCCAAAATCCTATCCTCTGGATCTTTGGGTGATTCATTTCTTTCCATATGCACTTAATAAAGAACTTAATCATCATCTGACTTTAAGTCAAATGATTCCAAAGTCCTGTCCAACTGGATCTTTGGGTGATTCATTTCTTGACACTACATCATCTTTTTTAATTTAAAATAATTCAAAAATAAATAAAAACATAATTTTTAATTTAAATAACATTAGATTAAACATAAAAATTAACTCTCTAGGTAAAGGATAACGACGTCTAAAATGTTTGTCACCATAAAGAGGAGGATCAGCAAAATAGTCACGTACCAAAAAATCGTGTGCAGCTTGCCGATCTTGGTTGATAGAGGTTCTTGTGTGTCTAACGTTTGAAGACCCTTCAGCGGCACCGTGCGCAACAACATTAAAAAACGTGTTGATAAATTCGTCGTCGTCCGAATCGAATTCTTTAAAAAATTCCATTTTGTGTGAATATGTATATATGAGAATTGTGTGAGTTTGTGTGGGTGAGAGGTGTATGTATATATAGGTGAAAATTTGGTTTAATTTTTTTTTTTTAAATATAGCCGTTCAACGGCTTTGAAGATTAATTTTTTTTTTAAATGGCGTGCTTCTCCGTGACCAGCATCACCACCCACCACGAACACGGTCATCACGACACACACGAGGCGGTGTGCACGCCGTGATGGCTTGCATAGGTGGCATCACGGACCCCCTATCACGGGTACTCCCACTTGCCTAAGAGATTATCCTCATAGTGTGAATTTCGTGATACTTTGGAAAGTGTTATAAACCATTTTTTTAAGCAATCTAGTAACTATTGGATCCCAAAAACAAACCTATATATCCAACATAATCAATCTGGCTCCACATATATTTTTCTCGACACGGCAGTAATGAAATAAATGATTGATCAACTCCATATCCTAATAAACACTTTGCTATGTGGATCAAAACGGCGAATCCATAAACGGCATTACGAGAATATCTGGAGGATGTGTTTTTTACTAAAAGAATAATATGATTCAAATTCCCTGGTCCACGACAGGAACCCCTATAAATACGCCTATTGTTTTCCCTCTAAATAGATTCTCTCGCTTTCTCTCTCTACGTTTCAAGTGAACAGAGGAATCACAGGAAGACATCAGAAAAAGCAGAACACAATCCATAAAAATGGCGGCCATCAATGGCACCGGTGGTCGGGTCGAGGAACCAACACTAGTACCCTTGTTGGAAACTTCACCTTCAAACATCGACTATGGAAAAACCCCAGAGCAAGACCTCGAACTCTCGTTCCAACAACGGTTCTTCATCGAATCCAGGAAGCTATGGCACATAGTCGGCCCCACTATCTTCAGCCGCATATCCGCCTACACCATGTTAGTCATCACCCAAGCCTTCGCCGGCCATCTTGGCGATCTAGAGCTCGCCGCCGTCTCCATTGCCACCAATGTTATTGTCGGCTTCGACATCGGTTTATTGGTACACAACTTATAACCAAGTACGTTCTAGCCTATATATTCCCGGTTTTGAGTTCTGTTGACTTCTCTTATTCTAAATGTTTCCAGTTGGGGATGGCGAGTGCGTTAGAGACGTTGTGTGGCCAAGCATATGGAGCCAAAAACTATAAAATGTTGGGGGTGTATCTACAACGCTCATGGATCGTACTTTTCTTATGTTGTATCCTACTTCTCCCCTCTTTGCTTCGCCGGTGCTGAAACTGCTGGGACAGCCGGCCGATATCGGAGCTCTCCGGTAGGATGTGTATGAGTTTGATACCACTCCATTTCAGCCTTTGCTTTCAGTTCACTTTACAAAGGTTTCTTCAAAGCCAGCTTAAGACGCACGTCATTGCGTATGTATCACTGGGGACGCTGGTGCTTCATTCGTTGATGAGTTGGCTGGTCGTGTACAGATTTCAGTTGGGATTGTTTTGGACGGTGGTGATGCTTAATTTCTCGTGGTGGTTGATTGTTTTGGGGATGTTCTGTTACTCCGTATTCGGTGGTTGCCCGGATACCTGGGGTGGGTTTTCCATGGAAGCCTTCAATGGATTATGGTCGTTCTTCAAACTCTCCGCCGCTTCCGGCGTCATGATGTGGTAATTAATGTCATGTTTATGGTAATATCTTATTTTCCATGGAAGCCTTGAATACACGAATTCTTTACTTGGAATTGCAGTTTGGAGAACTGGTACTACAGGATATTGATCGTTATCACAGGCAACTTGGGGGACGCAAAAATTGCTGTGGATGCTTTGTCCATATGGTAATACATAAACTGATAATTGCCCTGGTTCACATTTCTTTATTTATATATTTCATGTGGTGGTCTCTTTTTGGTATTAATTATATATTTCAATATGTTAAAATACGAAAAAGGAATTGGCATCTTGCCTTTTGCGACCCAAACTACTTGCGAGAAGTGACCCAAGTGTAATTGGTCACCGATTGCGTCACACCTTTGCTTTTAATAGTTAAAGTGATTTTATTGGGAAAAATATATGATATATTTAATATTCCGAGTGCTTTTAATTTAAAGGATCCAAGCAGAAAGGGTACCGCATTATTCGATGGGATTAAAACTTTAAAAGGGTCTAGCTCTTTTTGTATGGTTTAGGTTAACTGCCTGCAGGGTAACGAATTTTCCATCGAATACATATTTTGTTACTAAAACTTTTTTATATGCAATTTACAGTTAAATCCTTCTATTGTGCTAAAAAAAATTCCGTTATAGCTTGCTATTGTATCTTTAAATCTATTCATCGGCCAAACATGAATAATAGTTTCCAAATTTATTTCTAGAAAAACATAAAGTTGTCCAATTTGTATGAAAATCACATTACTCTATTAATAATAATTAAAATAAAGAACACCAGTATATTTATTTGTAAATTATTGAAAAAATACTAAAGTTTGAATCTAATTACAATATCACTACTAGAAAAGGTGGCGATTTCCGCCAGCATTTTCTTTGACGGAATTGTTTTCATTGAAAAAAGGCTGACAGGAAACAATTTGTTACGGATTTTGACAAAATCGGTAACGGTTTCCCTGCATATTATTTCACAAGGATTTCCGACGGAAAATGCGTCACTAATTGCCGATCGAAAAATCCATCAAACAGTATTCCGCTGATTATGAATAATAATTAAAAATTTGTTTATTTTAAATTTCCGTCACTATTTCTTAAGATTTTAATGACGGGTTCTGACAGATTTAGAAACCGTCAATTAGAATCCGTCGCAAAATTTTATTGTCGGAAATTTCCGAGGCAATCATTCTGACAAAAAAATTTATGTTTTCTATGCCAAAAAGATTATTTTTATTTTTTCCAGGTCAAAATTAGACACTAAACTACTCTATTTGTGTTAATTTAGTCGCTAAACATTGTTTGAAATTTTAAAGGACATTGATTTTTGCTTCTTTTTTTCGTCAATTTGGTCATTATGACCAGCAACACCGGTTTAATTACACATTTTTTTGGCTATCTAACAATAAGCAACTTTTTTGTGTAGCATGTCTATCAATGGTTTGGAACTCATGATCCCTCTTGGATTCTTTGCTGGAACAGGGTAGGTTTCTTAACTTATACTCATTGAAAACCTACTTTGGAGAACTAATTTGCAAGCGAACATATAATACTAAAAAAGTTTACCTGCCCTTCTGTTCACAAGCGAATAGAAGACCCAACCTTTACTGAGAGGGAGTATAAATCCCTGAGTTTTTTGATTCGGTTCCTTGACAAATATCCAAGAAAAAGGAAAATTGTATTTGTAAATTGTAAAGGAATTGAACTTTAAAGATTCGTCGTTCCTGACATGTAATACTTTGTGATATTCACGTGATTTAGAGTAAGGGTTGCAAACGAGTTAGGAGCAGGCAACGGTAAAGGTGCTAGATTTGCCACCATAGTTTCAGTTGCCACATCTGCAGTGATAGGCGTCTTCTTCTGGGTTTTGATCATGTTATTCCACAATGAGGTAGCATTAATATTCACAGCCAGTGAACCTGTCTTGCATGCCGTAAGCAAACTTTCACTTCTCTTGGCCTTCACCATTCTCCTCAACAGCATTCAGCCAGTTCTTTCAGGTAAACCCCTCCTCATTTTGAATCTATTATTTTCTTTGTGAACCTCAACAACCATTAACACACCGACGGTTTAATTAATCTGATAGGTGTTGCGGTCGGTTCCGGATGGCAGGCATATGTAGCATACATAAATTTAGGTTGCTACTACTTGATAGGAATCCCCATGGGAGTTGCCATGGGATGGTTTTTCGATCTTGGTGTCATGGTACACATTCTTTTTATTTAGGCAATTACGTACGTTTATTACAATAGACTATATATATTCCGGACAAATGGCTATATTTGATGATGAGGATGAGCATGAGGGCATCACATCTTCAGCATGGACAAGAGGTAATGAGCGAGTTTAGGTCCTGTCATACTCATACCGGGGTGAGAAAAAAAATTGCAATTTTTGTTTCATGGTATCCGCATACATGGGAGCAGTGGCGGATCCAGGAATTATCACTAGGGGGTGCAAAAAAAAAAATTCCCAGAATGTAAAGGGTGCAATTATAGAAAAAAGGGTGCACTTTTGTGGGTAATTGATCAAAATCCAAAGTTTAAGTTAATTAGTGGGTGTCATTTTTTTCCGAAAGGGTGCAACGTACTAGAAAAAAAAAAAAATATTTTTACAAAGGCCCGCAAAAGTTGAGCTGGTGCACAGCCCCCCCCGCCCCCCCCCCCCCCCCCTGCCCTATACTGGATCCGCCATTGCATGGGAGTCTAATGCATGTCAAACATAATGTAAAGACACCAGCTTCTTTTCTATCTTGTCATTAACAGTCATGTCCCAGGTGACAAACGGGGCTTAGTTTTAAAGTCATTTGACATTAAAGATTTTTCATCTTTCCAATTTCTGTTTATGAAATATTTAAGATTTGTATCCCTTAGGGTATTTGGGCTGGAATGATCTTCGGAGGAACTGCAGTTCAAACGGTCATATTAGCTATCATTACAAGTCGTTGCGATTGGGAAAAGGAGGTAAGCTACACTGACCATAAAAATATATTCAATCAATATATACATCTAGACCAGATTAATTAATTAGTATGTGTTACAAAACTTGCAGGCACAAAGAGTAAGTATGAATTTGAAGAAATGGGCAGTCGTCCGTTAATCATGAGAAGATCCTATCACCAAAAATCGGGTGCCAATGGTCTCTATATATCTTCGTTACATTTCCTTTTGAGGAATGTAAATTAATCCATTTGAAATTTTGCTCCTAAAAGATGTTGGGCTGTTCGGCGCCTTTACCATTTTCTTTCAACGATTTGTGATAATATCTATTAACGATATATCTCATAAAATCTATTGAGGATATTTCTTAAGCCTACAAGGTAGGATTATTATGCAAATTGTAATTATCATTTTCTTGTAATCTTTGTATTATAAATATATAATGAGATAACCTCCACAATGTGTGGTGAATTTATCAACCTTACATTGTATTAGCCTAAAGAGAAATCATACATACTCCTATATTTTCATCCTAACCATCTTAAATTATAAGCGTCATATTTGATAAAATTAAATTTAAGACATTTGTCACCATTTAACATGGATAGGAGGATATGAGACTCGCTACTTCCTCGAATTTAAAAAAAGGGGATTTCGTGTGGTTAAAACTGCAACCTTTACTATTTTCAACACTCATTTTGACAAGTCAATAGCCATCAACAATAAAAGTCAAATCCGAGACTCCAAAATACATCAAAAACTATACATTTGTTCATGTAAAACATGGTACTACAAAAACATTGCTGCAAATACACGACAAGATTGTACAAAGATGAGCTTTTCATTGTGTCGGTTTCTCTTCTGAAGTTGAATTGCTGCTACTTTCATGAGACTTGGGTTGACTTTCTGGTCGCAAACCTGTTTGACCATTTGCAGAGTTGTGTTCAACTTGCTGATCATCTAACTTGATATTTGACTTAAATGGTCTCTCAAAATTTCTAGCAGTTCCCGGATCAATTACCAAATTGTTAAACTTCTGATCCTGCAAATACATAATATTTATATCAAAAAAACAAAAATAACCAGTTTATGTGTATTTATACGTCACTTTAATAGTCGTATACGACATGTTATCAGATTTTGCATATATAGCGAAAACTAAACTGAAAAAAAAAAAGTACAATTAAATTTCTTATAAACTTATTCAAAGCATATGGTAACAATCCAAGTGTCCAATCATGGCATGCATTATCATAAAAACAATTTGGTGGATGCACTATAGGGGTTAAATGCAAGAAATAGCAATGCACTTTCATATATTTATGTTTTACAGCATCCTACTTTTCATTTCTTTCTATTACAGCATTGTACTTTTAATTGTTTTTTTATTAAGGCATTTTACTTTGGAAAATCTTTGCTATTATAGCATTGTATGTTTAATTGTTTTCTTATAGTAGCAATGAAAATTGTTTTGTATATAGATGACATTTCTATCTTTTTTAAAGTATAATGTTGCATTTGTGAAAATGAAAGTAGAATGCAATGACAAACAAATCAATGGAAGTACATTGCTATTTCTTGCATTTAACCCTGCACTATAATATAGCAAAATTCACTTTTTATGTTTATAGGGTCATATTGCCCCAATTTATGCAAGAATGTCGTTTTGCATAATTCTTGTTGGATGCATAAACAGAAAAAAAAATGAAACATTGTTACTTAAATAGGTAAATAAAAACATTGTTGCATAAAGGCCTTTCAAACACTATTGCATAAACGTGTAAAAAGTAAAACATGTCCAAACCCAGTGGGCCCCACTGCATATCAAACACAGTACAACCTGTTCTGTCATGTCAAGGGGGTAAAGAATCACTTACACCTTGCAAAGCTTCAAGTTTTTTCTGCAATGCCTCATGTTCAGCCTGAATACGAAACGGGACCCCATGTTTTTGATAAACATTATTTTGAGCCAAATCTTCGGTAATGTCACTAATAGTGGTCGCGAAAGGGTGATTTGCAGGAATCCACCTAACCGTATCGGGGTCCACGTCAGCAGGTACCGGATCCCCTTCTTTAAGGAAGATTGTTGGTCTTTTCCATTGATAGGCTCGTGACCTTCTTTTTTGATGTATATTTTGCTCTTCTCGTGTCAGAGTCACAGGGGCTAAACGGTAAACTTTTCCACACATTTCGACTGATGAATTGTTCTTGCTAATTTTTACTAACGGGTTGTTAAATGGATCGTCATACATTGGTGTCTTTGATCTGTAAGTATACATACATGATACAGGTTCATTAAGGACACTAAAATTCGATTGTCTTTTGATACTAAAAGGGTATTTTAGTCAAATTGATAGTGAACAAGGGTTGGAGTCATACATGCCTCTTCTATCAGAATTTAGTTGGCCACGTCTGACAAGATCAGCAACGGATCCCTGGCGTTGGTACCTCGGTTTTCTTGCCACATAAGCTCTCACTGCAACAATCAATACACTTGCTGCTATACAAAACCCTAATGCCAATTTCGAATATGGAGAGCTTTTTATCTGTAAAAAAAATGAAAAAGAATATTGATAATCAAATAGTAGAGAAAGAATACTTGTATTGTATGCCCTTACTTTATCTATTACTTCTGTGTGTAATAAGAATTTGCCAAACACTCAACAACATCAAAAGTGACTTTGGTCATTAAAATCAAGATTATCATTATCAAAACAAATTTCACCATGTTGTTTACATAAAAGCAACATACTTAACTTCTATGCAAATTGTACCCCATTCCATGTAAATTACAACAATTTCCACTTGGGGTGTCCAATAAAATATGTAACATTTCCCTTATCAGAATTTTTCTGGTTAAAATGACTACTTGCACATTACCATCAATAAAAATGAATTGATAACTAATAAGAGTCTGCAAGATCCATTTGATTTATCCTCACGCAAAGGCAATTGTCATAAGACAAAGGGAGTACTAAATAATCATAACAAGTATATGTTGTTGTACCACTATTTTCACACAATATCCAGACTTAAAAAAATGTACAAAACTGATTTAGTATCTTTAAAGTTTAAACAATGTTATTGAAGTGTACTATGAATTTAACCACCAAAAAGAGCTGATAAGCATACTAAACAGACCTACAAACACTTGTTTAGTGTGCTTATCAGTTTTTTTTTTTTTTTTTTTTTTTTTTGTACTTAATATTCATGGTATACTTCAATAACATAACAGTAATTGGTTCAAAATGTAAAAAAATTTGAAGGACTTACCGATAAAATAATGGGAGGGAGAGAGATGATTGTTTCTTGTAGTCTTGAAACTTGATTTTGTAGGACCAACATGACATTTCTTTTTGATTTGATAAGAAATTTTTCATCCTTAATTGGATTATCTTCACCGGATGTTGATGAATTACCAGCAGCTTTAAGAAAGAAATCTTTATATTTGTTCTTCGCATTCCAAATTCGGTAGCTTTTGTTGAACCCTAGTTGTGGTCTAAGTTCAAATGCATTTGTTGAAACTCGATGCTTCAAGAACACAAAAGTTGGAACCATAAGTGGAAACATTAAAAACAGTAGTAACATGGTTCAATAATTTGCTTGTATTTAGGAATTAAAAGATAAGTTTTAAAATGAAGGGTTAACTACAAGAAATAACAAAGTACTTTCATTTATTTGTTTATGATAGCATCCTACTTTAATTTCTTCCTATAATGGCATCATACTATTGAAAATTTTATCCATTATAGGCTTATAACAATGTCCTCCAAATACAAAAAAAATTTCACTGATATATATCCTAATATGTTTCAAACTACACTGCCTTAATAAGATAAGAATCGAAATTACAATGTTGCAATAGAAAGAAATGAAATTATGAGTATAATATATACATACCCTTGTTTTATGTATTAATTTAGTAAATAATCAGAATTTTACACACACTTCATACAATCAATCGAAAGTGATTATACAACAGCTTTCACCTATCAATATCACAGAATATCACTTTCAAACAACACATCTAAACACTCCCTTTCGGTTACCCATGTTGCACCAATCATTCTTTTACAAGAAATGAGAATAAACAGGCTATCAGCAACAAAAATTAACTCATTTCACTAAAAAATTCAATACCCACATTTAAGAATAATTAAGCTTTTCCACATGAACAAATAGAAGTGGCTAAAGCATTTCCAGTCGATACGCAATTGCCCAAATGAGGGATACTCAAAATTTACACAAATATAAACAAAAAAGCAGCCTAATAGCATGAAACATCAACTCCCTTGTCGATATCGCAAGAACCCACATGAGAATATTAACTTATTGAAAATTGACAACGCCCACATAAACAAAAGATTGAGTTTTTGCAGCAGATACATACCGGAATAGAAATAGGATGTAATTGCAGAGTCCAAAACGAAGCCATTTCAGTGACCAAAGTACAATCCCATGGTAAAAATTGAATCTAGGGTTTCAAAGTTTGAAAATTTAGATTTAGGGTCTAAATATTGAAGGTTGCCTAGTCGGTAATTGTGTTTGTTTTGTGAATTGTCACCAGTAGAGTCGATGAGGTATGTTTGGCTACAATGAGAACCGCAATTGAAGAAGTTCTGTAAGGAGCCGGATTTAGAAACATTGTGCATACAAATACAAGCGTTGTTTATCTGGATACAAAAATACAAGAAATAAAATAAGTATTATATTCGTATAAAGTTAATCTCATATCAGGTGATAGGCTCGAGGATATTGATATTAGAAATACGTTTATATATTTGGATTTTAATTTACATATATTTATCATGATTTATTATGATTTCGTACTTATAATAAATGGTTAATATGATCTTATATCTTTTTATATGTATAATTGTTCATCAAAGAAGTGTTTGTCTTGATCTTAAATAAGCCTAAGAATTATAGTTTTGGTCCCTGTGTCTTACACGATTTTACAATCTCGGTCCAAGTTTCGATTTTTCGCGAAACCGGTCTCTGTGCTAGACATTTGATTGCAGTATTGGTCCCTTTTAGGGTTATCGTCTGTGTGCTCCGTTAATACATATCATGTGACCCTCACATGAGGGTTTTTGGTCATTTCACCATGTTTGTTTACTGAGAGTTTTGATTTCTTGGTGTTGAATGAAGACGACGAGAATGACAGTTTCAATGTTCTGTTAAGAATCTCAAATACCAATTAGACTTTCTTTTAGCAATAGTATTTTTAGATCCACTTTTGATTTTTAAAAGTCAAAGGGAACTGTCTGGAGTTTCAAATTCGAGAACTAAAATTTTGCTTTTAGTTCTAAATGACATTCTCCTAAAACTTCCAACTTGATTTGCAGCTACGTATTTGTATATTTGTGGGAACAAATGGCGAAACCTACTTCAATACAGGAGCTCTCGTTTCGGGAGTTCAAAACTTCCCAAAAAATCATGGTCCGGTAGTATGAATCCTCAAGGGTTTCGTTTGCTTGAGCATAGCTATATTCACGCAACTTTACACCATGTTCAATTTTCCTTGCTGAATCAGTCATCATCGATCTTCGTGGTGGCAGTAGGTTCCACGTTTATAATTTCATTTGTCATGTTCATTGTTAGATCGGGAAGCGGTCATAGACAAGCTCGACAATATGATAACACGAGCTTTATAGCTCTATATGGCATTTGCCTAATCCTCGCAGATCGCCGCTTATGTTTTAGTTGTTTAAATCCTACAAAATATCGTCAATTTAAACCAGACAGCAATCATTGCACTCACAATCGTAGTAGTGATGAGTCTTACTTCTAGTTTCAATTCCAATTTTTTGGTGTTTTTCTCCCTCATATCTCACGATCCCCTAGAGGAAACGTTTCTTATGGAGAATCAGAGCACTAACGCCATTTTCAACGAAGTAGAATATGAAACACCTTCGATAACCGATTCAGTTACAAATAGAAAAAGAGAAAAGAAAATCTCTCATTTGCTAGTGAGATTCGTGCAAGCAGTTACTGAGAGCAGTGAAGGTGAACACGAAATCAAGCAGTGAAGGTGAACACGAAATCAAAACTCTCAGTAAATAAACATAGTGAACTGACCAAAAACCCTCACGTGAGGGTCACATGATATGTATTAACGGGGCAAAACAGACGGTTACCCCAAGAAGGACCAATATTGTAATAAAATGTCAAGCACAGACCAGTTTTGTGAAAAATCAAAACTTGGATTGAGTTTGTGAAATCGTGTAAAACACAAGGACCGGAACTGTAATTTACTCTTTTTTTCTGAAAAAGCAATATTATTTAAATAGCATGGAAATCACCGATATTCATTCCATGATGTAAGGAACTAATTATATCAATGATTGTAGTCCATTATTGTAACTCCGACTCACAATATATAAAGTAAATTAGAATTTTGGTCGCTGTGGTTGGCATGTTTTTTCAATTTTGGTTCAAGTTTTCTTTCACGATTTTGGTCCACGTGGTTGCCAAAACCTTACACTATTGGTCTCTAGTCCATATAAAAGGACCAGATTACCCTTCATAATTTCTTTTTTTCTTCTTAACCTATTATTGTTTTAAGTAATTAAAAAAGAAAATAAAAATACACCCACCCCCACCCCTTACACCCCTCGACTACCGTCTCTCTCTCTCTCTCTCTCTCTCTCTCTCTCTCTCTCTCTCACATTTCACCATCTCTCTCTCGTTTCACCGATTACAACTCTCCCTCCCAAGTATTTTTCCTATACAAATTAAGTAAACTGATGAAGATGTTAAAACCGGAAAAATATGAGAAGCATCCGTTGGAGACCAAAAAAATCCCTAAATAATAAGTCCAAATCCATCAACTGTAAGAACACATTTTTCAATAATTCACCATCGCCATTAGATGTGAGTGTTTGGAGATTTTGTGACAATTGTAAATTTCGGTCAACGAAAGTCAACTATAGTCAAACGAAGCGTACGTTAAACCATATATTGAAAAGTAATTTTCCATGATGTTACAATGTATTATTAGATATTATAGTACCACGTACGCTAATTCAAAACAATTATCGAGTAAACGTCGAAAATACGGACAGTAAATTATTGTAGCGTGAAAATTTGATAATCGTACAATTATTATTTTGAGAATAATAATATTCATAAAACGATCTACTCGTGAATATGAACCTGTGGATATATAAAACGTCGAAAACAGAGTTCGTATGTGAAAGTTACGACGATTTAACCGCTGTGAACGGATAAATGTACACAGGGTTTGGACTCAAAATACAAAATATGGTGTCTTAAATATCAAATAAGAAATAACAATTCATATAATATGGAACGTAATAATATCTAGTATTTAATTTCAAAGCCAAATGCAGTTCACGGTAAAATGTCAAAAATCGCGAAATCGGAAGAATACTGCGCTTAAGCGCGTATTTCGACATCCAACGAGTTATAATTCAATCAAAATAAATGTTTGGCAATGTTTTTATACAAAATAATTATTTAGAACTTCGTTTCGTCAAAAACACATAAAATTTCACTAAAACGTCTTACGATTTTATAAAAATCATCCATTTATATAGGTATATTGCTATTTTTATAAAAATCACCCCCTACCCCACCCCCATCGGCTGAACCAAGAAATCCAAGCCTTCTCCCAATGCAATCCAAGCTCAACTATTCAAATCCTAGGCAATAAAAGGCTATTAATAAAATAAGATAATAAAATCTAACCTAAAATCTCCTAACTTAGCATCATATCTTCATTTTGTCAAGAGAATCACCAACTTCATTCTTCTCTTCTCTCTTCCTCTCCTCACTCTCGGCCCTCTCCCTCTCTACTTCTCTTCCAAACCACCACCATCCAACATCATCACAAAACTTCATTTCCAAGCTCTTTTGCAAGTTCAAGTGGTAAGACACATTCACCTTATGATTCTAATCTATATTACACAAGTTTTACACCATTTACACACACTAACATTCATGAAAAACCTTTGAATAATAGCATTGTCCAAGGGTCCTCCGAACTCCAAGGCTTGGATCTTCATTCCTACCACCGATCTTCCAAAAATACCTAGTTTTTAAGTAAAGCACGCTACAAGGGTGAGTTCATACCCCTCATTTTCATCTTTTCAAACCTTTTTTGGGGGAGAATACAATTTCATTTACTATAAATGTTGTTTTATACAAGTTTATATGTGTTTAAATGCTATAAGTAATGTTTTACACAAGTTTATAAAACTAGTTGTGTAAAAATATTCTTGACATGAAATATGGATAGATTCATGTATTATAAATACTATGATATATTAAGTTGTGTAAAAGTTACAAAACTACAAATAAAGTGTACAAAAATACTAGATCTTGGATAAAAACGTTATAAAAACGAAAACTAGTAAAAACTACGTTTTTATAAACAAAAGTACTATTTTCTAGGAAAAATGGTTATAACCAAGTTATTACACCATTTTTGTGAGAAATATCTTAAAAGATGATATTTATAATCATTTGAATAAGTTACTTCGTTATTATTCACAAAAATATGATTATTACGATGGAATACTAAAAATAGACTATTATTGGAATAGTTTATGAACACAATGTTATTATGACGTTTGAACATGACAAAAATAATTATATAAAATTATATAATTATTAAACATTACTATATTATCATGGGAAATGATATTTTTACAAGGAAATTGACATTTTAAACAAAAATGACCATTTGGAAAGATTACCATCATTTTGACAAAATCACAAGATTTAAAATGTTGCCAGCACTTATGTAAGATGACTAAAATAAATTTATTTGCCATGACATGTTGATAAACTTTAAATCTATCTTATTAGTATATTTAGTGCCTTAGATGTAAGAAATTATAATTTTCAACTCATTGACATCTTTTAGGCTTAAATACGTTAACACAACGAAAACATTTATATAAATTATAATGGGTATAATTTATGGAACGAACGACAAAGATACGACATAAATACGAAAGATAATTATATAATTATATAATTATTACATACTATAATTATCATGGACAATTTGATAATTACAAACGTAAAGGACTTTTTAGTACATTTACATACTATAATTATCATGGACAATTTGATAATTACGAATACAAAGGGTTTTCACTACATTTACAAGCAATGTTTTACACTATAATTATCATGAGTATATTTTGATAATTATAAATACAAAAGGATTTTCATTTCAGTACGAACTAAGATAAGACATCACGTTGGGTGGTTATGTGAGACATTTCTTCACAGTACTGAAAGATGTACGCATTAAGTCCTGTATTATAACCTTAATCATTCATGAGCGAGATAGTTGTGTATAGATCTATACGGGACTGACAATCCCGCCCTAAGCTGCTAGCTACAGCTAGACCGGCAGGTCTGGGGTGACAATGTCTTAACATTGCGACGCCTGAAGAACGTCGTGGCAGGCCTACATACTAGTCAGTAAGGTTATAATAACTCACATGAACGACAACGAATATCCTTAGTTTGGGGAAAAACATTCTTCAAATGGTTTTATATAAATATAAAACTACATGTTGCTCTACACTAAATATAAGTATGGCTTTTACTTATACATACGGGTTTTATGGGATTAAAACCACATTTTATCAAGATACAAATATAAGTATGGTTTTACTTATATATACGAGTTTTATGGTACTAAAACTACATTCTAACAAGTTACAAATATAAGTATGGTTTTACTTATACATATAAATTTTATGGAAATTAAAACTACCTTTTATCAAGATACAAACATAAGTACAGTTTACTTATACATACGAGTTTTATGGTATTAAAACTATACTCGAACAAATTACAAATATAAGTATGGTTTTACTTATACATATAAGTTTTATAGAAATTAAAACTACATTTTATCAAGATATAAATAAGAGTACGATTTTACCTACGTGAAGGTTTTACGGAATTAGATCTACAATTAATCTACGAATAAACATGTATTTACATGGTTTCATACAAGAACAAGACTACGTAATACTAATTTCAAGTACAGAACACTTATACATTTTTCGATCTTTGGGTTTTAAGACTACGACTCATTTATAAGAAAATATTGGATTTTCTGGTTTCAAACATTATCTCTTTACAAGGAAAAACGATTATGGATTTTCTCATACAAAAATCTTATGAACTCACCAACGTAATGTTGACCCTCTTTCAAACTACTTGTATTCTCAGGTAACAATTAGTCAGGCCCGACTACCCTTTTTGGGATGGGACGCGAAGACGTCTCTTTTACTTATTTCATTATCATACTGTAATTGGGTTGAAACAATACTGCTTGAACAATGTAACTTTTCAATTATAACGTATGATGGTTGTTGATCTACTTATTTTTCAATGTATGCAATGGTTGTGAATACTATGTCCCGTTCCGCCCTCAGACGATTCTGCCATCGTGGTTTGGGGGTGTGACAGATTGGTATCAGAGCATTGTTTATAGTGAACTAAGTATATCAATACATTTAAAGATATACAACTATAAATACAATGGGACTAAAACTCTCTAAAACTTTTCGTACAAGTATACTTTTAAAATACAATGATATTTATATAAAAGTATACACATACAAACAAAGATAGTATCACAATGCAACAATTACATGAACATTAGAGTTTAAGTTGGACATTACGTTTAGACTTAGTATAATATGTTATCAAACCATGGGGAAACGTAGCCTGATCAACTACGTTTGACTAGGGTTTGACCGACATGTAACTAAGTGTGAGCATAATGGACAACGGAGTAAAAACTCGAGAATCCTACAACACTTAGTAACCACGTCAACACTTAACATAAATACTTTTGATAATATTAGTGATTATTAAGAGACACTAATGACAATTCTACGTCGACACTAATATCAATATTATCTCGAACCTCTTTATCGTCTGCTTACTTGAGTTACGACTAAGAAAACGGTTTTAATGTCGACAAGGGCGACGACGAGAGCTTCACGTTAAGGGACAATTGAGTCGCCATGAGTAGTCACGAATTAAAAACCATTAGTGAGTACTCTCGATATGACTCACAAGGAGACACGAAAGTTTAACTCATAGTTGACCGATACGTGAGACTTTCCTTTTGCGCTATGATTTCAGCCTTAGGATTATTTCTATCTCGAGCTTAAGACTTAAGCTAGGATATCTCTTGATTCTAAACCTCCCTTTTTGGGAATGCTTACCCAACCACCTTTACTTCGTATATCGTAATGCACAAACCCCTCCACTATGTCAAAAATTACTAAGTTTTAGTTCAAGGCCCTCAGAATACATGAGTGATATTCTCAAGTGTACCATCATGTTATACTCTCCAAATTACTCACATGTTTCTAAAAAAAAAAAAGAAAAAAAAAAAGAAATCATCGACCTTACGCTGTTCGTTCCCAGATCAACTTCGAACTTCGTCGACACATGGAAATCCCTACAACTTTGAGTTATCTTTCGACTCATATCGTTTCATACATTCGTTTGAGATCTTCTAACATCATTGGTATTCTCATTATTATCGAGAATTCAATCACCTTACGCCACACGTCAAACCTATAGCTCAACCGTTGACCCCATAAAAGGTACAGGACTACATTCACACCATGAAGGGTTGTGCAAACAATTTGCCAGGTCCTCTATTTTGAAGAGAGAAAAGTTAAAAGTTACGATTCTTTATCCTCCAAAGGATCACCTTCCTAGAATCACTAAATTGAGAATGTACTCATTCTCGATGGTCAATACTTCTACGCCTTCCTTCAAGGTAGCACCCTACCCTTACAATTTCAAATGATTTCCTGACTCCTAAACTCATTTTTATTCCGACTCCTTGCAAATTGCGATTGGCTTGACTTAAGCAGTTGGATAAATCATCAAAATAGAAATCAAAATAGTTCTATACGAGTCCCTCATCGACGACTTAGACCTTTATTATAAGGAATTTCTTCATTCTCTTACTACCTTGTTTGATTTCGACGTCAGTATCATCATTCGCTTGGAGTTGTACTCACTTTGATAACAGTGAAGTTACTTATCGTTCTAAAACCTTCCAACATCACCTAGATCATGTGGTTTAATATATCATGATCTTTCACGGCCCCCGTTAGAGACAATGACTCCCTAAACATATTCTTCGAATATGGTTCTATTGTAAGGAGAGTGCTCGCAACAGAATTGTGTTTCCAAAAATCCTCGATCGTTTCATAACTTGTTTGGTAGACGACACCTGAATAGTCCTTACATTTGAGACCTATCAAAACTTTGCTGCCTATCCTTAGTACGTACCTTTAGGAACTTCGTCGAAACAGCATTCCGGGAACCTCCCAAAGCACAGCAAATGCCATCTTCCTCATAATGGTGCCTGCAGAGAGATGCCCTACTATGACTGCAAACAGAAGGGACATACAGCCCGTCCCTGCAAGATTCCGGCACTGGGAACCCATCAAGCATCCAACTCGACTGTCAGACGTGCTTGTTTTGGGTATGACGAAACCGAGCACTTCAAGAGAGACTGCTAGAAGGCAAGGGGGTCCAGTCAGATGCGATCAAGGAAGGAAATCACTGACATACTAGAAGACTGTGACCTTCCTGATTTGTTTCCAGAAGATCTTCCCGGGATACCCCCAACATGACAGGTCGAGTTCGGAATCGACTTGATCCCGAGAGCTGCTGCCTAGCAAAACCTCCATATAGACTAGCCCCAGCAGAGATGCAGGAGATATCTAGTCAACTACACAAACTACTAGAAAGGGGATCCACTAGACTGAGCTTCTCGCCTTGAAGAGCACCGATTTTATTTATGAAAAAGAAGGATGGATCCTTTGGAATGTGTATTGACTATAGAGAACTGAAGAAGTTGACTATCAAGAACAGCTACCCACTTCCCAAAATCGATGACATGTTCGACCAGTTACAGGGATTCAATTACCTTTCAAAGGTCGATTTGAAAGTTGGGTACCATCAACTTAGAAGTTCAGGAGGAGGACGTTCCAAGGACATCATGATAGGGTTACGTTGATTCATACATATACACGCACTGATCCAAGCTTACTCTCCGGTGATCTACTTTCATCCTGACAAACCTTACCCCCCCCCCCCCCTTCAATTGCCTGGTTTTTCCAAAACAGTGCTTTGATTTACTGAAAAGAGGACGAGTCCAACCCCAACCTGGTTTAGAAAAATGGAGTAGAGAAGCTCTTACCAAAACCAAATCATCACCACTCCAAGACGAAATTGTTGTTAATGTTCTACTGTTAATGTCAAAGATGAAGAAGACGACAAAGACCAAGCCATCTTAGGCTTTTCTAACCCACCATTTCTAAATACAGAATTGACTTCTAAATCTAAAACAAAGTTTTAAATATTTGACAAACAATCTGAACTCCTATGACTCTTTTATGTATTTGACTGATGCTTGGTTACTAAAAAACACGAAAAGACACAGTTTCTTTAAATCCCAATCAAGCAACATTAATGGAGAGAGAGGAAAAAGGAAGAAAAAGAGAGGGAGAGTGAGAAAGAGGGGTAGTGGGGGTAGGGGTGGGGGTGGGTGTATGTTTCTTTTTTTAATTACTTAAAATACTAATAGGTTAAAAAGAAAAAAGAAATTAGGAAGGGTATGGACCAGGACCAACACTGTAAGCTTTTGGCAACCATAGGGACCAAAACTGCGAAAAAAAACTTGGACCAACTAAAAAAACATGCCAATTACAGGGACCAAAACTATAATTTACTCTTCGTGCAAAACGTTGCTTACCAACAAAATATGTTCGGTCTCTGAAACAACTTTTTGTTGGAATCATGTATTGCTTTTGAAATCATGTAAAGATCACTTTCCGAATTTGATATTTCGACCCTTAATGTCTGAGTTTCACAAATTCAATTTGGCATAGTCTTAGAAGATCAAACTTTTATTCAGACACAAAAAACAAGTTCCAGTTTTCGATAGTATGAGAGAATTCGTGTTCTTTTGTATCTCGAACGCTATCATGTTCTTCTTAAGCCATGAAATTAAATCCATGAATATAGGAGCGGTTAAAATGGTGGTTAAGGGTATCAGCGTTAACATTAGTGGAACCCCCGCCAGGGCTTTTCCCATTCGACCCCGCTAGAGGCTCTGCCACTAGAACCTCGTAAGGGGGTGGGGGCAACCCCGTTGTCCTTTGTTGTTATTTGGTTGTACTGGTATCAACTTAGCCTGATGCAAATGTGCACTCCCGCACCTACTAACTTGTATTAAAACTAAAGTATGAACATATTGTCATACATATCATTTCCATTATACTAAAATGTTAAGGTGACACTAAAATAACCAACACTTTTTGTGGTTGTAACCTTGTTCAAATTATGTGCAATGCACATGTCATAATAGATGTTCGTTGTTGAAAACATATATTGCTTAGGAAACAAAAGGCACTAATATATTCGGTGCAACCTTCTTCAACTAGGTTTCGTACATAGGGCGTAACATATGTTTGGTACACAAAGCATAACATATGTGTTGAAAACATAAAGTCATTTTTCTCTTAATCCTCTCTCCAAACAAATCATTCGATTCAAACAAATCTCCAACAAAATTGTTGTATTAACCCCCTCTTAAAATAAATCTTTCAATTCTAACACCACAAAATCTTCATTCAACGAAAGCAATTTTGTTTTAATAATCCTCTCTAAAAAAATCTTTCGATTTAATAAACTAGAGTTCCAAGGAATCAACCTTTACCTTTCACTTTTCTTGTCCAAAAATCTGAAGTCATACATGTGTTCTTGAACTCATAACCTAGAATCATCAGAAAACCACACCCCATTCAAACATGCATTCACATTTTCATGCCAATTTCAGAAATCTTTAGTTAGGGTTTACGAATTTACCTTCAATCCTTGAACACATTCTGAAATTAGGAACTTAGGGTTGCTGGACACTAAAAATCGGACCACAAATGGACCACCAGCACCACCAACCTCCACAACCGGACCACCGCCGGCCTTCTCCGGCATGTCAGTCGTTCAAGAAGAAGCAGCACCGGCTGCTAGATCGTCTACACCTTTATCTGACTCGAGATCTCACTATCACCCCTGATCTCTTTCTCCTCTGCTATCTCATTCTCATTTGATCTGCATCGAGTCACGAACCACAAGAACCACCATTGCCTCCTTGCTGTAGCCACCGTCCATCAGCACCACCAGCGCCGCCCTTTCTTTCTTTTCCGACTCGACACCTCCGACGGCAGCAAGGGTCGCTGCTGTCCCTGATTCTCGTTGCTCCATTGATCGGTATCTCTATCTCGTTGCCATGGACCTACGATCTTTATCCCTCTCATTCTGAAATTACCGATCTCATCTGCTCTCTCTTGGTTTCTCGAATCTGATTTTTGGGTATTGTGGTTGCGTGAGTGTGGTTATCGAGGAGAGAGATTATCAGGTAAAGGAAACGCGCACATGGGAAGGAGAAACTGTGTTCAGATCTTTACCAGGTTAAAATATGGTAAAATGATTAGACTACCCCTGGAGTTGTGCCTTAGATTTTTAACTTTTAGCTTACGCCGGGCGGTGTGGCTTCGCCAAAGGCTCGCCAACCGCCTCGCCATCACCTCGCCTTCTACACCGTGCCAGCTCGCCATCGCCTTCGCTATGTGGTCCTCGCCAATATTCCAGCGAGCTCGTTAATGTCTTTGGCAACGGTCATGTGACCGTTGAACGGTCACAAATACAAAAAAAAAAAAAAATTTTAATTAAAAAAAAATCCAATTATTCTCCTATATAAACTAAACTCTCAAACCATTTTTACCACACAACTTCAATATCAAACCCCTTCTATAATTTATATCCTCTTTCCCCCAATTTTAATTTCAAAAATTATGTCATCCGACTTGTCAATTTCGATATCATCGTCATCATCTGATGATGAATTGGAAGAACAAATAGGCGAGTCAATAGAGCGTATTACGGCTCATTTACAACAAGAATTACAAAATCCATCGCCAAGCAGCGAGCTTCGTCTACACAGAAGATATATTGATCGGGGAAGAGCGGAAGCCGAACAACGTCTTTTTCGGGATTATTTTGCTGAAAATCCCACATATCCAGAGTATAAATTCCGGCGTCGGTTTCGCATGCGCAAATCGTTGTTTTTGAATATTGTTAGCGACATGGAGGCGGCGAGTGATTACTTTAAGCAACGACCGAGCGCGTCAGGTATGTTAGGATTCCACCCTATTCAAAGATGTACTGCTGTACTTCGCATGTTAGCATATGGCACACACCCTGATGCACTAGACGAGACAACGAGGATGTCCGCACGTGTCGTACGAGCCTCTCTAGACCTATTTTGTGACCTTGCCCTGATTATGTACAAGCCACGATATGGGCGTGAACCTACTCCCAATGACATCCGACAATTGTATGCCCATCATGCACAAGTGCATGGCTTCCCTGGTATGTTAGGAAGTTTAGACTGTATGCATTGGAGGTGGAATGGTTGTCCTTCTGCTTGGCATGGCCAATACACGAAGCGTCAGTACGGATACCCGACGGTCGTGCTTCAGGCTGCAGCGTCACAGGATATGTGGATTTGGCATTCATATTTAAGTTTAATTTAGTTTGTTTTAAGTTGTTTATTTATGTTTTTAATTTTAATGTAATGTATTTTAAGTTTAATGAAATTGTTGTTTTTAAATTTATTATTGTTTTTAATAATATAAATAATTTAAAAAAAAAAGATTTAATAAAATAGTTTAGCATGAAGTTCAGCATGTGCTGACCACTACCACCATTTTTGGTCAGCATGTGCTAAACTCGCTGAATGCTGACGTGGCATAGTTTAGCACATGCTGAACATGCTAACCACTCCCTCCAGCCTTAATAGTTGTCATGATTTTCATCTAATCATAACTTTCTAAGTGTTATCCAAAATTTACAAACCTTATACTTGTAGAAAGCTAGAAGTTAGCTTTACAACTTTCCTTACTGACTTTAGTTTGAATCTTAATAGATTTTATGATATCAACTTTTGAAAATGACCTTTTTGTTATTTTTGTTATTTTTGGGTCATTTTAAATCCATCATAACTTCTTCGTTATAGCTTCAAATGACCCGAATCGTTTTCCTATATTTTTATTATCTTAAATATTATCAAAGTCATTTTTATGATTTTTTCCCAATTCCCCTTAGATTTTGAGATATTAATTTTTAAAGAATGTTCAATAAAGTTTTCACTTTAGGTCATTTATTCCTCTTTTTGCTCTTGGGTCGTTAAAAGTTAAAACCAAATTTCTAATTGGAGTAACATATCATATTGACTTAATAAAATGTCTTAACTCAAGCATTTCCATTGTTTCACCTTATTTGACCTTTTTATCCTTCTATAAAACGTTTAAGCGTTAAATTATATCTTATACGCTTAAATAAAGTTTTTGGTTGTCACATATTATAAAAAAATATATTTAGAAAATAAATTTTCACATATTTTGTAGAAACGGTGGAATTGAAAAAAACCATTTATAAAAATAAAGTTGTAAAAAAATTATACGAAAATAATTTTGTAAAAAAATATCATAAAAAAGTTGTAAAAATTAAATTTAAAAAAACAACTTAAAAAAATACAAAGAAAACCTAAAATAATAAGTAGAAAAAAAATTTATAAAAAAGGTTTAACTCAAATTTATAAAAAAAATATTTTGGATAAAATTGTAAATTAGTAAAACTAAGGGTAAAAAAGAAATACAAAAGGACTTAAAACGGAAAGTAATTAATTAAAGGACCATTTAGGACCAAATATTTAAATTAAAGATTAAAATGACCTAAGATGTCAAATTAGTATAGTCAAGGGTTTCTTAGCCAAAATTGTTTATGATTTAAAAAAAAAGGTGAGAATGGGGTTTCAAACTGATTTTACGTTACCATTTCATCACTCCTTATTTTGTGTTTATAAATTGCCAACAGATTCTTATAATAAATTTTTATTAAAAAGCTTGATGTGACATTAACTACAGAAAATTATCTTGTAGCATGTTTATATATAGAATTTGTCATCAAAAGTCGGTGATCTTTTGGAAGATGGATGTGTTAGTTTTCTTTTAGGGTAAAACTAAAAATTACAATTTTGATCCTTATGGTTTGGTCCAATTTTCAATAATAGTCCAACTTTTAAAATCTCACTTTATGGGTCCTCAATGTTTCATTTAGCTTGCAGAAGTAGTTCTTTGGCCAGCTAAAAAGACTAAATGCCCTTTTAATTTCTTTTCCATTTTCCTTTTAACCTAATATCTTTTTTAATAATTAAAAAAATAAAATATACCCCATCCCCCACCCCCTAAGATGTGGTCGTCGTTACATTCATTAAAAATGGAGTCTGCCGGAGTTGTGCAGGAGCCGATCAAAAATTCGAACCTGAATCGTATCAGGTTCCGTCTGAAACTCCAAGAAATCGAACCGGGATACATTTTAGGAATCAATCGATACAATTGGAGCTTCGGGGTGGCTGCAGGTTCAATTGGAATCGTGATTTGGAATCGATCGGGATCACTTTCGAATCACCAGACACCATGGCGCTGGTTTGTGAACAACGATGATTGACGGATGATTGTGGCGCCACCCTTGCTACTCCATCCGTTCCCAAACAACAAAACAAGCAGCAAATAAACCAAACAACAATAAAGCCTGTGAAACTATACAAAACCAATGAATTATCTCTCGTTTCTTTGTTTTTTGCGACTTCAGGAGCTGATTTTCCGACTGCCGGAGTGTTTTCCGGTTTCCTCCGTCATCTTTCCAGATCTTATTCGGTGTAGGCTTTTGATTGTTACCTTATCGATGTACTATACTCACTTATCGGAGTCGCCTGATAGAAAATTGCTTAAATAGAAAAAGGAAGAAGAAAGTAGCGGATCTGGTCCGATAATGAGAAATCGGAAAAGGGGTTACAAGAAACATCCATTTAGTGATGTAAGGAGCTCTGAGTTGTTGGCGAATAACAATTTAACCTCAAATCGATTTACATTTGGAGCGGCTTTAAGCGATTCCTCTAATGAGCCTTCAACGATCGATTTCGAAATCGCAAAATAATGTTCCGAAATCAATTTTGGTGATGGATAATAGTAATTTCGGGATTGATTTTTTGGTTTTAACAATTCCTAGTGCTGTTGAAGATTCGAGTATGCCTGTTATCGCTGCCGATGGTGCGTGTAAGGAGGTGATGAACATGAGGCAAGTTCCACAATCGGTAGGGCGTAAGTGGACATGGAGAAGTGAAGGGGATTTGCTGCTGAACGGAGCATATTTCCGTGAGTCGAGAAACCCGCATTTGGATCATTTGACGGTGATTTAGGTTTGGGTTTTTTGAGAGAGACATACCGGAGAGTGGGGGTGGAGGGTTATTTTATTTATTTTTATTTTTTATAAATTAATTAAACAATATCTAAAAAGAAAAAAGAAAGAAATTAAAAGTATAGTTTAGTCTTTTTACCTCGCCAAGTACTACTTTTGTAAGCTAAATGAAACCTTGATAAAATTTCAAAAGTTGGACTCTTATTAAAAGTTGGATCAAACTACAAGGACCAAAACTGTAATTTACTCATATATTTGTATATCATATTACATATCATGCAATGACTATTTTAATATTAAAAAGATTTTTGCGATACAGAATACAAAATCTAAAGCATATAAAATAATCCAAATAAGCTATGTACCTAATTAATTTGTTTACAATATCATAACCCTAAATACATATTATAATCGATTAATACGGTTCTCTAGCTATGGCAAAAACCAGTCCACCGTAACACCCGTTTCTCCTGCTGTCATAGATCGAATCACAGTCACTCCGGCGACAGGCACCTCATCTCATCTACTACGCCTAGTTTGTGGCCTTCAACAAAATTTGCCGGCACGACGGGAAAGTAAAGTGAGATGCGATCCATCTGTCAATACACGTGACGTGAAAACAATGGCTGCACACCGGCAACACTCTAATCTCATCTCCGTCAACAAATTCAGTCAGGCAGATGGGGCAATCGGAGAATTTCTCCGCCATTGATTCGCCGGAGTACATGAGCTTTGGAATGCTTTTCAGAAGCTTGGCAGCAAGCGGGGTGTGATTCAACCATCTGATTATGACGTTGTTGGGGAACAAGTGGCGACCGGTGGTGACGAGGTAGAGAAGACAAAGTATGAAAATGACTAAGCAGAGGAATGTAATAAGTGCCCAGTCTATATTCACGATGCCGTTCTCCGGCATTGTTTCTGGCTGCGTGTCCTTGAGTGATGAATATACACCACCGGAATCCTGAAATGACTAGATGGTGTGGTTGGGAACTGGTGGTGGGATTAAGGAACATGAGCTCCTCTTCATCTTTATATAATGATTTTAATTAGTAACCGTTTAAACTATAATTCGGAAATAAAATATATATAATTAATCGACCTGATTAATTCTTAAAATACAAATGTATTAGACTACTTGTTAACGAAAAAAAGAAAATAATTGTTCACTATTTCATAGTGGGCAGGAAGTTGAGTAGTGAGTTTGAAAAGTCTAAATGAGTATATCCTTTATAGTAGGTTGATTTGTTTAACCAATCAATGTTTTTCTATTTTCTCTCATTCATACTTAATTAATATATTGAAGGAAATATTAAAATAATTAGCTAAAATAATGATCTATTTTTTTTAACAAAGTCATATAACAAGTTGTAAACACTTAACACATATGCCATTAACAACTTTTAAACAGTGAACTTGATATATGCTAGTACAAATGAATTGAAGTCGTCCAAATTTGACTTTACTGTCACTTTTTCGGTAAAGCATAATGATTTTTAGTACGAAATCCGTCAATTTAATAGTCCTAAATTGACTTTAATGTCAAAATTTTATTATTTTTCGTATGAAATCCATTGATCTTACAGGTGGTGTTGGTGTACATGCTATAATATTTAGTTTTTAATATTGATGATGGATACCTCATTCCAATGGAATGTTATCAATGATGCAGTACTTGTAGGATCAATGACATCTCGTATGTGTCACGCTTCACTCGAAGAAAAAAGTCGATATTAAAACTACATTAATTAGTCTGATTTATTATAATAGTGTATGGCCAATTCGCAAGAACACGCAATGAATGCAACATATTTACTGTGGACCCATTATGTACCCTCTTTGGTGAGAAAGCTGGTATGAGAGGATACCTCTTCAATTTATGAAGTATATCACAATTATGGCATTTAAGAAATGAGAACATGTATTGGGTATCTCGTGGGTCACCCAACTAGTAATAGAATTACGAATATGGTAGATAGAAGATCAATTTTCGTTTTCAAAATTGAAGTTTGTATTTGCATGGCAATATATATAATGGAATGCATTGAAATTACACTATTGTTTTTAGAAGTGCAACGAAAAATGATTTCTAATCATCCAACATATATATAACGATTTTAGCCTTGGGACATCCCACGTGATCAATTTATTTTATTATTAGTTGTTACAAGATTTTAATAGTGTCCTATAATAACTTTACTAACGATCCATTTTTTCAAAAGAAAATGTTATGACTTACTCTAGAAACTAGAAAGCCAACAATAAAAAAGACTTCTTTCATTGTTTTCATCCAAGTAAAAGTTTGGTAATTCACGTGAAAGGGTCCTACCCCATTTAGCCAAACCCAACCCAAACTTTCTATTAAAAAATTAATATCGCTTTCTTCCACATATACAACCTATTAAACCTAATCTTTTACACACATTAACAACCCAACCCTATCCCATATTTTATCTAAAAAAATAGACAAAACTTCATAAATGGTTCCTGTGGTTTCACAGAAAATCAACTTTGGTCCCTAACTTTCAAAAACCTCAAGGATAGTCCCTGTGGTTTGAAAACTTTTTATAAGTTGTCCCTCCGTCAACTTTTGGCTGTTAAGTAGATAACGGATAGGGGCAAAATGGTCTTTTCCATTACAAGGACCATTTATGAACATTAATCTTTTAGTTTTTTTCTTTTTTGTTTTTAATACACATTTTATAAATATTTTGGATTAAAAAAAACCCAACCCTCCCCCCCTCTCTCAATCACAGATGACCCAACTATGCACTCAAGGATTGGGACGATGACTCCATCCACCACTGTAACTAGACCGGAATCCAATATGATGATGTCTCACAACGTGTAGTTTCCATTTCTATTCAGCAGACGTTTCTTGGAAACCTTTCCAGCCACCGGGTTCTTGATCTAATTGAAAATTGGCAACATTCCGACCCAGTTGGGTCACTACACAGGTAAATGAACGAAAAAAGAGATTTGGTAGGGAGATCCATAGACCATAGTCAGCGTGTTCTTGTGATTGCTATAAATATGTAGCATTAGCATGTGACGCCTCCTCATCGCTCTCTTGACTTTTCGAGAAAAGATTCTATCAGCATGAAATCAGAAATCGATAACAGAAGTTGAGATCGTTAATTCTTTCTTTCGATCTGCTGATTATCCGAGTTGTGATTCAGTTAATCTCTGATTAAAACTTTATTGAAGAAGATCGAAGAAGAGTTACAAACAGTGATGGCTCCCCAAAACATTGGAATTCTCGCCATGGAAATCTACTTCCCTCCTACTTGTATCAAACAGGTACGGTTGTTCTTTTTTGTGCTTTACTTTATATATTCATGCATCAGTGCGTTTGTACGGTACAACTAGAAGCATGTGTTCTTGGAGCGGATTGTATAGTATACCTGTAGTTTCTACATGAAAACAGAATAACACATCTTGGGATAGGCGAAGTTCTAATTCACAACAAATGGAATGAAAATAAGAGAGAAAGCAGTTCTCGATATTTTATCAAAACCCAGTGGCTGGAAAGGTTTATCACGATATTTTATCAAGAACCCCGAGTCGGCTTCTGGACTCAATCAATCGAATGCCTTCAAATGGAAAAGAAAGAGAAAGCAGTTGTCGCTATTTTATCACGTAGATGGCCCACGAAGCTTGGCGACCCGAATGGTCCTTGCTAGATGGGTTCGCCGTTTGAAGGTTGACTGTGCTTCAAAATCTGCCGGAAGTTTCAGACGGGAGATGGAAAGCTGGTGCTGCAAAATGTTCTCTGCTTTGTTCATGCTCCTCTTGATTGATGAAGGCTAGGGTTTCTCAAGGAGGTTGAGAGAGAGAGAGAGAGAGAGAGATGTAGAGAGAGAACCGTAGGATGGGTGGACGGGGCTTAGGTTTCTTTATTTTAATCCAAAATTTATAAAAAAGTGTATTAAAAATAAAAAAAACTAAAAAAAATAATATTCACAAATGGTCCCTGTTACAGAAAAGACCAATTTGCCCTCGTCTGTTGTGTATTAAAATGGAGGGACCATTTATGAAAAGTTTTTAAACCACAGGGACCATCCTTGAGGTTTTTGAAAGTTAGGAACCAAAGCTGATTTTCTATGAAAACACACTGACCATTTATGAAGTTTTGTCAAAAAAATATTCATAAAAGTTAATCAACACTCATCTCATTTTGTCGAGAAATTTTTTTTACATATTTTAGGATCTTTTATTTATTTTTTTAATAATTACATATCTATCTTTTAATCAAATAAAGTCTAAAAAGTAAAAAGAAATAAAAAAAGAAAATGAAAGTAAAGAAGAGAGGAACGATCTGTAATGGTGAGCGAGGTTGCTTGGACGGCCTAGGTCGTTGCTTTTCTTTTATTATTCTATTATTTTAATATTAATTTTGACGATCCGCTCGGTATTAAACTCCCGATGGGAGTAGTCTAAGGAGACAAAGGAACAAAGGCATTTTCATCTGCCCATTGTTACATTATCTACACGACATATGATCGTATTAATGGTTTTTCTTGGGTGCAATTGGATTATGTTGATTAGCACGAAGGTAGTGAATGAGTGAATAATTACAAAATTTTAATAGCCAACATCGGATTTTGTAACAAAGAAACTCAATTAACTTTAAGTTTGCAATTTTATAAACAAGTCAACAAAAAGAATGTAAAAAAGATTCTATCCAAAATGGAATTATACGACCGTCACACATTCTAGAAATTCCAGATCATCCAAATGGTCGTCATAAAAAACTTCATCCAAAAGTCGAGTGTATTGCAGCTTGCAACGTCATCGAATCCACCCATCAATACAAGTCCCATATTAGGAATCATGATATCCCAACAACTATATTCTACCAAGTGGAGTCATTCTCTGAATTCCAAAGTAACCTCATTAACATAATGATTTATAGAGTTTACACACCCATTTGTCCTCTTGATGTCAAAGGGCTTCTAGCCAAGCGGCATCAGGTGATGCCCTTTCTCCATGAGGTCGAGGGTTCAAGTCTCGTTCGAAACATATGTGGTATTAAGGTGTAGTTTAGGAGTAGGAGTAGGACTAGATTAGTTTGCCGTTCCAAAAAAAAAATTGTCCTCTTGATCGAAAGGTATAAGACCGATGGGAATACATGTCACGGAGCAAACCATGATGCCACGGTGGCAGCCCATCACAGCGTGCACACCGTCCTGGGTGTTCCGTGATGGAATGTGATGGCTATTACCTTTGATCACGACCAATAGGAAAATTAAATAAAAAATTACCGTTGAACGACTAGAAATTTCAAAAAAAAAAAATTAAACCAAAATTTACCTTATAAATACACACAATTTTCATTTACACACACTCATACAATTCTCAAATATACATTCACACCGATATGGATTATGTGGAGAAAATGGAGTTTTTTAAACAATATGATTCGGACGAGGGTGATTCTATATATACCCTCCCTACTATCTAATTAGACCCCCTTGATTTGACTTTTTCTATTTTTTTTTTTGATTTTTTTTGTTTTTTGCATATTTTGTTTGTTAGTTGTCTTTTTTACTTTTCTTTTATTAGTAGTATTTGATTTGTTTATTATTATTATTATTATTACTATTATTATTATTATTATTATTATTATTATTAGACTAAATTACACGAATTGTCACAGTGGTTTGAAGTAATTTACGTGTTTGATCTCTAACTTTTTTTTTTTAAATCGAAAAGTCAATATCTTTTGGTTTTATTGTACCTTTGGTTTCTAGCATATGTAAAAATATTATGTTGTCCTTAGAAAGTTTTTTATATTTATTTATTATTTATTTATTATCTTTTAATTAAAATAAAACAAAAATAATAATAATAATAACCTCAATACCTCATCCCCTCTTATCTTTTCCCATATTTATTTATGTCCTGTCAAACGTCTTTATTTTTTCTCATATTTTTTTCTCTCCTGTCAAACGTCTTCATCTGTTTAGTTGCTTAATCTCAAATATTGCCCCAAACCATACGACCATTCGTGTAATTTATTATTATTATTATTATTATTATTATTATTATTATTATTATTAAAAATAATAATAATGAATTTAGCTTTTATAATTTTTACATTTTAGTAATAATAAACAATAGTTTCTTTAAAGTAATTACGACAAAAGGAACAATAAGCATAGACAAACAAAGATGATGTACGACTAGGTCGACGGATCGAGAATGACGGTTTTCGACTAAAAATGACATGAATTTCGATTTCCTACAGACAGTATAAACCCGAAGGATTTTACAAAGAATAAATTTTACATACAATATTTGATTTATAGACGCCTTGTATAAATTCAAATTACCAAAAGGAGGAATTCGATTATCATAAACACAAAAGGCTATATTTTTATAAAAACTAATAATAATAATAATAATAATAATAATAATAATAATAATAATAATAATAATAATAAAGGAAAAAACAACAAAAGACAAAAATAAGATAAAACATATTAACTAGTCAAATCAGGGGGGTTTTATAGATTAAAAAAGTAATTTAATTAAACTCATTTTGATTTGATGGGTGACAACGGGGGTATAAAATGTAATGGGGGTATTTATAGCACAACCCTTCGGACGATGGCGAATTCATCGACACATTTTTTAATGTTGTTTCGCACGCTGCCGCTGAAGCGTCTTCAAACGTTTGACACACAAGAATCACTATCAACCGAGATCGACAAGCTGCACACAATATTTTGGTACGTGACTATTTTCTTGATGCTCCTCTTTATGGTGACAAACATTTTAGACGTCGTTATCGTTTACCTAGAGAGTTATTTTTACGTATTAGCAACGCTTTAGAGGCGCGATATGATTATTTTAAGCAAAAACCCGATGGTAGAGGTAGAATGGGTTTTAGTTGTATACAAAAATGTTCGGCTGCACTTAGGTATTTAGCATTCGGCATAACAGCTGATGCTAGGGACGAATATCTAAAATTGGCTAAGAGGATCGTAAGGGATTGTGTGGATTGGTATTGTGCATGTGTTATTGACGTGTTTGGCAAAGAGTATTTGCGTAAACCTACAGCTCGTGATATCGAGAAATTATATTTGGCACATGAAGCGAAACATGGTTTACCGGGTATGCTTGGTAGCCTTGATTGTACCCACTGGGCGTGGAAAAAATGTCCAACTGCATGGCGAGAGCAATTTACCTGAGGTGAGTAAGTGAGCCAACTATGATATTGGAAGCCGTTGCATCACATGATTTGTGGATTTCGCATGCATACTTTGGGGTAGCAGGCCCAACAATGACCGGAATGTTCTTAATCGGTCTCCAATTTTCAATGATATTTGGACCGGGCGAGCTCCTGATATGTCATTTACAGTGAACGGACGTCAATACAAACACGACTACTATCTTTGTGATGGGATTTATCCAGATTAAGCCACATTTGTGAAGGCGTACGCGGTACCTCGAAGTGAAAAAGCAAAGATGTTTACGCGAAGACAAGAATCTGCTAGGAAGGACATAGAAAGGACATTTGGGGTCCTCAAGCAAATATGGCATGTGATCAAACATGTCGCACGACTATATGACAACGGTAGGATCAAGACAATTATGTACGCGTGCATCATTTTGCATAATATGATGGTTGAATATAAAGGTAGAGAGATTTGCACGTACGACGAGGCCGATGCGATTAACCCAGATATGCAATTCATTCCTGGAACGATCGAATATTTACAACGAGTAGTTGAAATTCAAGATTCCGAAACGTGTCAATATCTTCATGAAGACTTAGCGGAGCATGTTTATCAAAACAGTTTGGATGAAGACGAGTAGTTTTTAATTAATTTCTATGTAATGTTTTTTATAATTAATTTCTATGTAATGTTTTTTTTTATAATTAATTTCTATGTAATGTTTTTTAATTAATTTCTATGAATGTTTTTTTAATATGTAATGTTTTATTAATGAAAAAATGGGTTTTTTATTTAGTTTTGAATTTTTTAATTAAAAAAAGATGATGTGGTGTGATGAAATGTGATAGGCATTACTTGTGTGTTGTGATGGAGTGTGATAGGGAAAAAAGCTTATGTGGTGCTGATGTGGCACCCATCACATTTGTTCAATGTGATGGGTATTGCAAGTGGTCTAAAGGAACCACTAAGTTGAGTTAGACCTGGGAAGTGTACCTATCTCCCCCACCCCCTTTTTGTGCTAATTCCATATGCATCCTTCAATAGACCAACGACCCCTTATCAATTTCCAGCAAAAATAGTTTAGAGAAATGATCCTTTAGAGGACAATCACCGATCCAAACAACTTTCCAAACTAAGCCCATCAAACAATCACCAACTTGCTTCTTGAGATGAGAGTGCTGAATAATATCATTATCTTGCAACTGATTTATGGATCTTACGATTTTAGACCAAACCCTATACATATTTAGCTCCTCCACACTCTAATAAGGATGTCAACATGAGCAAATGGGGTGGGAGTAGCCTTCCGAGTCCGATCCCCCAAAATGTCCCATTACTCCTGACCCTTAAATTGTTGGAATTTTAAGGAAAAGATACAAGTTTGTGTCTTTTTTTATCCCACATTAGTGGGGGAAAGAAAGTTGTGTGGGTTTATAACCCCATTCCTTTCCTAAGCCTTTAAAGGATTTAGTGGGTTAAGGGATGGGCTAAGCCCACACACGCGCCGAGTCGGGCTGTGGACACAAGATGGCGGGATTAGACACGGTGGATACAAAAATCAGGATAAGTCTGGAATCAGATAAATATTCGATTTGAATTCAGATGAGATTATCCAGATCCAAATTTCGGATCAGATTTTTATCTAGAGTTTGAATTTTAAATTCAAATTCAAATTCGTTGACATCTGTAATTTTCAGCTAGTATAAATAGGGCCTCCCGGGTCTCATTTATTCTACACACCAAAATTTCTCTGCTCTCTCTCTCTCTCTCTCTGTGATTTCTTTCTCTAGTTTCCAAGTATTTGCTTTGCGTTTATCTGTTCTTCCATAGCTGTTGGAACGAACGATATTTTGCATTAAATCCTGGGGTTTTACGCTAAAAGCTTATAGCCGACGAGCGCCGTAAAAACCTTTAAGGACAAGAGTCAATCCGTGCAGTCTCAACGACTAAAAAATCAACGATCTTCAGGTTGGTTTTAATATTTACTCTCGTATTTTATTTCGTCCGATAACGGGACAGTCTCCTTCTACCTTTCTATAATCAGATCTGGTCGCGTAGGATCAAATCTGATTTCTGGACGAAATTGGGTAATATAATAATAATTGAATTTATTATTAAGCGACTAATCGATACATAATTCTCAATATTATTTATGATTCGTTTGCTTTGATTTTTCCACTACTCGGAATTAGTTTGCGATACTAATTTTAAGATTGTTTGTCTGTAATACAACATAAATTCCCCCATAACCCCTAATCCCTGCCCACCCCGGTTCCCCCATTTACCGTTTTATTTTGGACTGTGTGAAAGTATTATATACAAAAGTTAATAATACTATACTGAAATTAACATATACAATTTAGAAAATAATATTATTTGACTGAAATTATACAATACTTACATTTGAAATGTGAACTTAGTAGAATAATTCAATAGCATCACTAGCAACGATGATCTAAAATTGGAAATTGAAATATAAGATTACAAATAGTAAACTGGAACTTTAATTTATGCATTTAGATTTTTTCCACTAACAATACATACATGATACATCAAATTTCTACCATTAACAATACTTATAACTAGAAGTATATTTATTCGATCAATAATACATAAATGATACATTAAATTCTTGCAATTAACAATATTGGAAACTAAAATCAAATTTTTGCAACATAGATGAACAAGAAATAGATTAAGAGATATGTTTGATAGCAGCGAGATAGAGAGATATTTATTATACAATCGAGACGAGTGAGATAAAAAAAATATTTAGAGATATTATTGTGAGTAGCGACTGATGAGAGTGCGAGACATGTAGATAAAGGCTTGTTTTCATGGGAGATGGCGATATACAATGGGATGTGATATCGATGCCTACCGTTGTAGAATCAGTGCATCATAAAAAATAAAGATATGACATAGGAGAGAGAATGAAATGTCGTCGGTGCGCTTAAAAAGTGAGAAGCACCTTAAAAAATGAGAAAGATCACTACTAGAAAAAAGGTCTTTAATAACTGACATTGTCTGTCAGTCAAGTCATTAAAGGATATAGATGAAAAATCCAGTCATAAATGAAAGATGACATTAATTTATGACATACATTTTTGACCGAAAATTATGACATACATTTACGACTAACCATTTGTATGTCGTAATTTTTTGATACTTTTTAAAATTCTTGTAATACAAAATAAAACATCTTACATAAAAAATACAATTTATTTCACAAATAAACTATATCAAATACAAATATTCATTCCAATGGTAAATCAAAGTAATACATTGATATTATGAAAAATCTTCAAGCTTAAGATATGTACAACATCTAACTTATACATCAAATGATCAACTATGTGTAACCAAAACTAATTCTAAAACTAACTAACTGATAAGCCAAAACTATATAACTTAACCATTTAATTCCAACCGACATATTTTTGTAGAATGCTATTATGGGCAAGTACTACCATGGCTACTATTGTCTCCCCCTTGTTACTTCTAAAAACTCCTAGATCTCCTTTACTTGAAAATATATGCATTTTAAAAAAGCCATTATTTGTATAATTGAATTATATATAAATTAAATAAATTCATGCAAAATAATACATTTTTGTTAAGGGATAGCGCTTTAAATCTTGATATTATTTCACAATCCTCTTGTTTAGCTTCTGTCACGAAGGAAAATCTAGGCTTTTGGGGTACCTGAAACTTTTATATTTTTTAATGAATAAATTATTAAAAATTTTCAAAATATGATATATTTTCTGGGTTAAATGAAAAACCTTCAAGTTGTTGCAACATGATGAAGTTGATGGAACTACAGCAGTGTTTTGTGCAGCCCTCTCGGTTGTCTTCTGGTGAAATTTCTGGTAAATAATATTTTTAATATGAACTTTTCTATTGAGTGGAAGTGCTTTGAACCCATGAGCTGTTGCAAGATCAGGTGGTCTTGGAACAGTAATATGCAACCTACCATCCATGCCACCTTCCTATATAACCATAATAAAAAAACTAAGCTCTAAAAATTATTTTACAAGATTAAATATTAAATTAACCACTAAAAATGCACGGTACCCTTTTTGGTGCCTTGTGGATAAAATTAGCTTGTTGCTCACTGATTCATAAATTATAGACATTCAGTATTATATAATTTAATCCCTAATTATAAAGTTTGCAGAAATGTTGTATCACATATTCACATTGATAAAATGGTATTTCTGACCTTACACAAGAGGCCTCCCTCGAGCTTTTGTCTTTTGGCTTCTTGACCTTCCACATTTAAAGAACTATTACCCGATTTCTGAAACCTAACACACAATGATACAAGATTTATAAATAAATAAATAAAAAGATGTTTGATCACACAAATATTTTCAATTTTAGCATTATAAATAATACCTGGATTGATCCATTAAACGTTCTTGATTTTGTTTAGCCAATTGACTTGTTGTAGGTTTCATTAAAATTGAGGTCCTTGAAAAAGATGGTTTGCAACTTGATTTTTTCTTAGATTTATAATTATCATTTCTTCTAGGCTGTTGCTTCTGTAACTATTGTAGACAATAATTTTTGAAATCCAAAGAAACTCCCCCATTCGCCCTTATGATTCTGCCATCGTTCTGCCATTGAATTGGACCTTTGTCAAAGCATATGATTCCGAGATACCAACATCAGATCCGTCGTGGAGACCTATGGTAACCTGGTGAAATTACATAAAAGAGACGATTGGTTTAGTGACTCGTTTACAGATCCATCGTGACTATTTTCCAATACTGGAATCATGGACACCCGTGAGGATCGACGATCAAACATAAGAGAGGATCGGTTCTTTTTCTTAGAGGAGACAGGTGAATAAAGATTAAGAACACTAACCATGGTTGCATCCCGTATAAACCAACCCAAAATTGACTCTAACCGGTGTTCCTCCCCCAAATCGACCGACGATGGTGGCTTGGAGATGATGAAGATGTTCGTTTGATGCGTTCGGTAGAGAGAAAAAAAAAGACGATCTAGGGTTTTTTTGGATGGGGTGAACGATAATTTCAAAATTTTTGGGGAATACGTGAGGGGGGAATGAAAGTGGTTTCAAAAATTTTGGGGTATACTAGAGGGAAAATGTAAAAACAGACGCGCATATTTTTTTTATGAAAGATGACTTTTTTTATGACTTACATTTTGGTTAGTCATAGATTTTCAAAATTTTACAAAAGATGACATATTTTTAATAATTGACGCTTTTGTCTGTCATAAAAAGATGTATGACATTGTTCGTAAGTCATGAAAAAGTCATTTTTCTAATAGTGGAGAGAGAGAGAGAGAGAGAGAGAGAGAGTGTGTGTGTGTGTGATAATGGAGGAAGTAAGAATTTTCGTCCTAATCCTATAATCAACACTTGATACTTTATCGTAGCCAATTTTCACTTCATGATATTAGAAAATATCAGGAAACTTGTAGATATGTGTCCAAATTCTTGACAATTATAGCACTTGGTTCCCCATGAACAAGTGCTAGCAACATGTGCCTTTCATTCACACTTGTAGAAATTGGTGTTTTCTATGTCTTTGGGTTGTCCCTTGGCATCATTCTTCTTTTCATCCGTTCTTTTCTTTTTTACTTTCAACATCTTCCTTATTTCGCGAGCTTCCTCCATTTTCTTTTTCTTCCCTTATCTCTCAACATCTCTTTCTTCCAATGTATTCTCAATTTTTCTTGCCTTTCTCATGGCAAGGTCAAGTGTGGTTGGCTCCCCAAAGTTAATTCAGAAGTTCCAAGGGTGCCAACCTCCTTGTAAAGCTCAATAGTTTCTTGCCTTTCTGTGTTGTACTCTGTAACGGTCATCTTCTCAATTTTCAGCTCGAGAAATCATGGATATTTATGGGATATCCTTAAAATCATGGGTCAGTTATCTTTATTAACTTCGATTTATACATTAACCCTAAAACCGGTTGTTACCTTTCTTTTTCATCATTCTTCATCACCACATCCAACCTACCCCCGTATCATTACCATCGCCGGCCACATACTAGCCACCATCACACAAAATCACCAGCCATAACCAAGAAGAGTCGTAACCGTCACATTTTAGATCTGGGACGTCACTTGGTTAGAAAGAATAATGCTTCTCTTTCTGATCTCTTCATCATCGTGATCTCTATTTCTCTCTCTCTCTCT